>MKYO02026873.1:145796-171914 GCA_002013955.2 Citrus medica
TTTAAAATTAATAATAATATAAAATATTAATATAATTTAAATATATTAATATAATATAATATAATATTTAATTTAAATTAATTAAAAAATTTATTACAGTACAATGTAGTACCAAACATTGTACAGTATTATTATAATACAGTGCTAATACAATACAATATAATACAATACACCAGCATTAAAATAATACAATACAATATAATATAATACATGTAACAAACGCACCCTAAGTGAATTTTAATTTAGTGATGTTATGTACTTAATTAACAATTGTTAAGCATTTTCTCAAATGGATTCCGATATGAACCAATATTTGGTCGTGATTGAGGACATAGTGATTAATTTGATAATTGATATTTACAAACTCAACAAAGTCAGAGAGTCTTGTCACCTAAATTATGATATCACTGCTTACATTCAATGAATGGCTAATCCAAAGCTAGCTCCCGACATAGCCCTTGACTAAATTGAAATCCATTGTAATTTTTCAAATGGTGTTTTGAAATAAAGCATGTCGTTTTAATAATTTCTAAGCATCCACGTATTACAATGGGTAAGTTAAGAAATTCTCCATTGAGTTGGATGGTACTCTTTTTTAATTTTGAATGTAAAATTTAATTCTTCCTAATAGATATAAAAATTTCTTTTTTTTTTTGACTTTTTCTATTGAACTTTAGTGGACTTTAGTTGTATTGAGTTTCGATATGTTGAACTTTAATTGTACATTTATTTATATTAACATTCGGCTTTAGTTGTATTATATGTAATATTTATAATAAAAAAATCTAAAGCTAAAAGTAAAGTTAGTGGCTCCAACAACGTTACCCGAATCCAAAGCATTAGGTAAAACCGTAAAACTCTGTCGCCAATATTAAACCCTAAAGTAGATGATGCTCCAGTTATTCTTATTATTAAATCAAACTCTTGGACCAACAGCTTGATAATGAACTTTCTCCAAGCTAATTAATAAAAGATATATGAACTCAAGGCTACGACTACCATGCACTATATCTATCGAGAGATCGCATGTAATAAAATATTTTAAGAGTAAAATTAAAAATAAAAATAAAAGACGTTCTAAAAATATATTTTGCTATATATGATAAAAATAAAAATAAAAATGAAAATGAAAGACATTCTGAAAATATACTTTGCTAAAGATGTCCGCCGGACCCACATGGCCGTGCCCAGCCTTGCTTTGAGGGCCCAAAATACATAGATTATTGCCTTAGAATAATCGTCTTCCCTCCCTTGGGTCGATGAACTAATCCATTTCCATTATTTTAATTCATCGTAACAGTTGCATTGAAGTGTAAACCTTCAAATTTAACCATAAATTCAAAAGATAATTAATTGGTTAAAAATAACTTCCGCAATAGTTAATCTACAACTTTTACTACAAAATTCTACAGTTAAGCTTGTTGAAGTCAGGGCAATTCAATAATAGGTGACTTGTTGGGAAGTTTCAACCAGCACCTTGATCCAACAAGTGGTACCAAAGTAATGTTGAAGCTAGAGCAATTTAATAATGGGTGCCTTGTTGGGACGTTGTAACCAGCACCTCGATCCAATATGTGGTAGCAGGGTCTAATTATATATTCGCTAGGTGGGATGACATCATATCAACAGTCGGCGGTATACTAGCATCGTGGATGCTGGTTATGTCAAGTTTTATGATACCGCATCAATAGTCGGCAGTGTGGTAGCATCGTGGATGGCAGTTATTCTCTGAACACCAATTGATTTTCAAAAAAATATGACAACCTTTACTTCAAAACTCTTTTAAAGGTGTTATGGAAATCGTTACTTCAAAATTCAATAAATTAAGCGTACTGAAGCGGTAACAATTCAATAATGGGTGACCAGCGGAAAAATTTACAACAAACGTCTCGATCCAATGAGGAGAAATAAAAGAGAAAATTGTGCTCTTTTCTTTTATTGTTAACTAACTTGTCAAGCACCAACAGCCAGGGTTTTCTTTACAAGCTTGGGAAGATTAAAAGATATAGTTCAAGTGTCAACTTAGTCAATTAAACTTAAGTTTTTCAAGAAATATCCAACCTGTCTAGCAGAAACTACTGGGGATTGGTTTGGTTGTTTAGTTGGTAAATTGTTGACAATTTATCTTTGATTATTTGTTCAAGGTAGTTAAGATGACGATAATTTTTAATGAATTTCTAGATGATATGGTTATTAAATTTTGAACTTATCCTACTGACAGTCAGTTTCAAATTTAACTTCCACTTGGTAAGGTTGTGCGTAACACCCGACCCAAACTCCAGAGTATCATCCTTTCCTTACATAAAATTTAGAACTTAAGTATTATTTATTTTCTTCTTCCATTCGGTAAAATTTACATGCTCTCTCTCACTATTCAATTTTCTCAACCATTTTCATATTCTTTGAGTTTCATGGCTTCCAGATGAGGCCTTCTCCATTTATCACCACCCAGATTGACGTCGAAGTGCCGTCGATGGCAACCGTGGTGTCCTATCGGCTTTTCCTCTTTTCTCCAGGTTCAATTTTTTTCCTGAGAAGATCCTGTCCGTCCTGAGAAGCTCAAAGGCCACCTTCTAGCCTTCCCTCTGGTTCTTTCAACACTCACAAATATTGTTCAAAACACGTTCCTCACCCATGGTGGCCTAAAGATCGATTTCTCAAGCCTTCCTAAGCACCACAAAGACAATAGTACTTGTTGATGCAGAAATCTGGTTGAGTTGATTGTTGACTCAATACCATATCCCCGCATCAGCATTAAATTTGTTTGGTGGAGAAGCGGCTTGTTAATCTCTAGGAAAATCCTCTGACCATGAGCAGATACTTCATGAGCCAATAATCTATGAGCTGCTGATTAATGAGCACCATGAGCACATAATCCACGAGCTGCTGATCAGTGAGCACCATGAGCAGATAATCCACGAGCTGCTAATAAGTGAGCACCATGAGCAGATGTTCTATAAGCAGATAATCAATGAGCAGATGATCTATGAGCAGATAACCCGTGAGCAGATAACGCGTGAGCCAGTGAGCACAAAGAACAGTCAGGGGGCGCCGGAAGTTTTTCTGGTAAAACACTCTGACGCTCAAGTCAGTGATTTGGGTCTATTTGAAAAAACCTGTACCATAATTCACGTCGTTTAAATATGAATACTTTAAACAAAAAGCTTTCAAGTAAATTTATAGGAAATGAATAGAAAATAATCAATCTTAAAGAAAAAGAAATCATGAGAGCAAGAGAAGTTTTCCAGTAGTAGAGAAAGAAAAAGATCCCATGGGTTTAGTCACCCACAGAGAGAGAAAAAGAATTGCCCTTTCCCTCCCTTTCCAAGGGTATTTATAAGAAATTATAACAGTTTATATCCTCTCCCCTAAAACTCTTAAGAAAACTACTAATTTTCAATCCACTAAGAATATGATCCCTAATATTTCAAAAAAAATAAGTGAGATTTGTTTTGACTGAGTCGTACTTCCCAGTAACCTCTTGGTCGACATAATCTGTCCGAGGTCACCAAATAATCTCCTGGTCGAGGTGATATGCTCAAGGTGACCAAATAATCTCTTAGTCGAGATGATGTGTTCGAGATCACCAAATAATATCATGGTCGAGGTGATGTGCTCGAGGTCACCAAATAACATCCTAGTCGAGGTGATGTGCTCGAGGTGACCAAATAATCTCCTGATAGTCTATCAACTATTTACTCACTTTTTACTTTAAGGACAACACGATAATATTAGCACACACCTTATCTTGTTTACCCTATTTCATTTTCCAAACATTACTTTTAATGTTTTAGCCTAACATAAAAGGGCGAAAACCATATGAAACGAAGTAGAGATGATAATGATCAAATTAATGAAGACAGAATGAAAAACGTGACACACAGTGCTTTCTGAATACTAGAAAATGTTGATAGTTCTCCAGCAGCGCACGTACAGGCGTAGAACAACTCAATACAACACAAATAGAGCCGTAAAAGGCATGTGGCTCTCTAGTGTCGAACCGTTAACAGTGAGTATTTATTAAGCCCGTCCGAGTTCCTTTTCGCCACAAAAGATGTGCCCAAGTCATCGAAAAAAACGAAGGTACATTCGTCTGGACCCAGACATCATCATCTTTACGGTATTGTAGACCAAGCTTATAACCAGTCTCAGCAAAAACCCAAGTGGTAGGAAATACACATAGACAGAAAAGAAGAAGCCAACAATGACACAAGCAATAACCGCAAGTACTTTGGCACTGCAATATAGCACTGCGTATGCGCCTAAAAGGAATGCTAACACCATCGCAACCATGGCAGCAACTATAAGTACTTGGCCCAGATTCCATATCAAGAATTCGAAGCTCTTGTCTGGTAATAGTGACACAAAAAGGTGAGCAAAAACCGCACAGCTGGAGAAAACCATCGCCGCGCTATTCGATATAACAAATCCTTGGAAAGCTCTACTTCTTGTTAGAACTGCTGTCCCCTGGTCTGGGCCCTTCTCATCAATGTAACCACCGGGCATGGTAATACCTGCGGTGAATGTAACAGTGGCTGTAAGTCCAGCCACGACTAGATGTCCTTCCTTTCCTTTCTTGAGAAACTCCTCTAAAGCCTTGTCTATTAATTTTTTCCTTTCTTTTCTATAATCACTCTTATTTCTCACTATGTTACCTTCATTATCCATTATTTCCCCACCTCCATCCTCTATCTGTCGGCGACCCCGGAAACCGTTTCGTCTAAGCAAGCACCATATGAAGAATAGCTGCGACAATGTGGTGAAATATTTATAACGACGGTACAACTAGTTTCCTAAATAATTTATATAAACGATATCCACATGTTCACATCAAAAGTCCCGAGCATGCGGAGGAAACGATTGGTAAAATGATCATCACACACTCAGGGGAGCAGAATTTAAAATTTAGGGGGCCAAAAATGATAATATAAACATTTAAGGGTAAAAAGATTTTAAAAAATGGGTAACTGTCAAAATGTAAAAGTTATAGTGTCAATTCATTAAAAATCAAATTTAGACGGAAAATTTATAAAAAATTTGCATAGGTAATTGAAAAAAAAAATTTACGCTAAACACATACCTGACCGCAACCCTGCACGTAAAAAGAAGAGTAAAGCTATATTTCTTAAATAGTATTTGAATTATTATCATCTTAAGTGATATGACATCATCTATTAAATGGTAAAATAAAATAATAAATAATTTTATTAATTTTACAATTTACCGTATAATGAGCGAGTGCTACCTAGTACTTGTGAAGAAAAAAATATTGAGATGTTACTTAGGAAAAAAAGCATTGTTCATATAAAAATTAATTCATAAAAATATTCATTTTAATAAACTGAAAATTAAGGTAAAAGATAAGAAAAATATAAATTTCAATGCAATATTTTTTTAATTTGTTCGAATTCATGACATTTTTTAATCATTTAGCTTGAGAAAAATATATAATGTCCCCCTTTGGTGTGAACAATATACATAAAGCATATGGTTTTTTAGATAGAATCATGAACTCATTTTACAAACAGTTATAAGTGATGATATCCCCACCCCACATTTTTTTGTGAATCCACCCTATTTTCAAAAAATAATTATAAAAGTTGCACATTATGTTTAGAATTTTCAAATCAAGAAGAGATTTGGAAAATTAATTAATTAAATCTATGTTAATTCATTATTTTGTGACTTAGATTTATTTAGTATGCTTGATTACAAAGATTGCTTTGACATAAGTTTAAATTGATTATTTTACCCTTATAAAGTAAAATTATCAAGAATTTACTTCAACTTCAATATTTTCTAATTTATACCAAAATCATTGTTTCTAATACTACTTTATTAGTGTGATTATTATTTTTTAATTAAACTAACATAGTTTCTTGACAGCACAATTCTCATGTAAGTTATTAGGATGTCAAATTTATGTTATTTATATGCATGTAAGGG
Organism: Citrus medica; assembly: GCA_002013955.2. Lineage (NCBI taxonomy): Eukaryota > Viridiplantae > Streptophyta > Magnoliopsida > Sapindales > Rutaceae > Citrus > Citrus medica. The sequence goes on from MKYO02026873.1 coordinate 151,743, forward strand.
TAGTGAAATAATTATGAGGTTTCATTTAAAAATATTAGATTATAAGTTACAAAACTAAATACCTAAATGATTACATATAATAACTCATGTTCTATGGGGTAATTTTATCTTTTTATATAATAATAATAAAACAATAAAATAAAATTTATATTAAAATTTACGATTAAAGATGGTCAACGAACCTAAGAAAAAAAATTAATAGAAAGATTTAATTGATTAACTGCATAAAATTTTTATTAATTTGTATTTTTCAGGAATATTGTGAACTCATTATAATTATTTTCAAGAAGTTAGGTAGATTTATAAAAATACTGGGGTGGAAATATCCCTATCCAACAGTTATTAGCTGACCCAAAAAAAAAAAAAAATACTATCACCTTCAATAATGTATTTATTGTGCCAAAAGAAATTAGCTTTTAGCACCGAATGAAATTATTTATAGATGAATCAATCGCCTTACCTCATTGGGAGAAAAATAAAACTTGTCCAACATGATGGTATCTATAGCATTACGGTTTTCATTGTTGAACGCCAGCTTATCCACTTTAGGGTGACATATGAAAGACTTCATATATGAACCAGAAGCAGCATGTTCTAGGAGAGGTGTTTTTCCTTGGTGATTTTTCTCGTTTACAAGGTTTCCAAGAGAGTGATTGTTTAAGAGAAATTGGACTGCCTTTCTACTTTCGCTGTACACGGCAAAGTAAAAAACATTCCACCCTTCGTTATCAGTAATTTCACAGCAACTTGGACTACTCTGTATAAGCTCTAGCATTGAATATACTTTGCCTCTACCAGCTGCAAGATGAAGAGCTATATTTCCTTCATTATTAACTTTGTAGGCTGCTGATTTATCAGCATTAAGTAATTCCTTCAAAACTTGATAGCATCCCAGGTGTGCAGCCAAGTGAAGTATGAGCCATCCTTGCTGATCGGGTTTGCTGGTCAGAGTTTTTTTAAAGTCTAGTACCATTTTTGTCATTTCTTTAGAAAATAACAACAAAACACAAATTGTCAAAGAAGGAATTATTAGAAACGCTCTGAAATTGTGTAAGTGCTACGACTGTTAATTTATAAAAATGTGAAATTTGCGTACAATATTACATTGATGATTAAATTTGTCAAATTGTAGTCCATAGAAAGTCTAGCCCATAACTATATCCGCCATGCGTAGTCTAGTCAGTGAGTTTGCTTCTTGCACTGAAAGCGAAAGGCGCATGGTTGAAGTCCAAGAGGATACGTTCTAATTAGGGGTTGAGTGAGAGTGTGCTTGGTATCTAAAAGTGTAAAACAAATATTCATTGAACGTATTGACGGAAACTTGTCATAACATAAATTGGTCTTTAAAACAGAGGCCCTCAAATACAAACGGATTTATAACGGAAACTTGCAACAGGGGAAGGTAGTGGGCTAGAATGAGTGAGGTGGAAATACTTGTAGTTAAGATTATATGACTAAAGAGAGAGCATTTATTTTAATTTGGGTCTTTTTGGTTATGCTTTCGACTTCACTGCTATAATTGCCGACACGGCAATGTATTTATAGGCTGTCCAACCGATAAACACACTAGGATCACTCATTTTACTAACCTATTTTTCGACCACACGATTTACATGACTTTAGTTTATACCAGACATTTTTAAATAACCACCGACATGTATAACTTGGCTAGTTTTTTTAACCATATTTTACAGTTGCCCACTGGATTTTTACAATTCAAGTGAACTAACTTTAGATTTTAACTTCAAAATTTCTAGAAACTAATTTTTCTTATATTATAAATTAAGTTTCAACAATAAAAATATATATAATATAAAATTAATTGTAGGTCTTGTTGTTAGGATAAGGCGCACTATATCTCCAAATAAATATTCCGATTACTCTTTTTCTTAATATATAAAATTTCTCCACATGACGAGGTTTATTAAAATAATAATAATAATAATAATAATAATAGTGATTGTAGGTTTACCTTCATCTTCGCAAAATACAGCCGCGTGTAAAGCCGTTCTTCCCATTGGTCCATGGTCAGCTGGTGATTTGCAAGTCGATAAAATGTCTTTCATGACATCTTTGTATCCTCTCTCCGCAGTCAAGTACAAGGGAGTCTCGCCGGCTTTATTGGCATCACACGGTACCCTGGGATCCTCTTTGGTCAACAGGTTCACCACGTCAACTTGATTATGCCGGACAGCCTCGTGCAAGGCTGTGTCTTTGGATTCATTAGTCACCGCCAGCAGCATCATCCTCACAGCTTCAACACATTTCTCTGGGTCGTTCTGGTAAGGCCTTTTGCATTCATCAATTAGATCCTTCGCTATATCAGCATGCCCGTGCCTGGCGGCGATGTGCAGCAGAGTTTCCCCTTTGGTATTGGCTTTCCACAGCAGATCAGTGATAAGTCAACGAATCCTAACATACCAAATCAACCAGAAACTCATATGGCAACATGTTCAACGAATCCAAACATACCAAATCAACCAGAAACTCATGTAGCAACATGTTCAGCGATTGACAAGACGGTCATGGCCAAAGATCACTACCCAAGATATTCAACGATTCTAAATCAAAGTGATTGAGTCTTTCCATATGTAAATATCTCTACAATTAAGACATTCAATTTAGTTGCCTTTTACAATATACCATATCCATGTATAAATACCTTACGTATTATTCAATAAGAATTCATCCAGTGAATATAATTCAAAATCATGAATTTCTTCATGGTATCAGAGCCTATGGCTTCATCTTCATCCTCTCAATCCCAACCCAAACTCTCAATTCAATCATTCCACCAATGCTCTAGTCTTATTTCCATTAAGCTAACCTCAAACAATTATCTTATCTGGAAATCCCAAGTACTTCCACTTGTAAGGAGTCTTGGATTAGAGCACCATGTAATAACCGATGCCTCATTTCCATCAACTGTCAATACCGACGATGGAAAGAAAGTCCCTAATCCTGAATTTTTGCAATGGCAAAATAATGATGGATTGCTTATGACTTGGCTTAGGGGAATGATGTCTGAAGAAGTCTTGAGTATGGTAACGGGTGGCCTCACTGCTCATGAAGTGTGGCTTGCCATTGAAGAGCAGATGCTCCCTGCAACCAAAGAACAAGAATCTTGGTTGAAGGATAGTTTCTACTCACTGAAAAAGGGGTCCCTCAAACTCGAAGATCTTATAAAAAAGTTCAAGAATATTTGTGATCAACTTGCTGCGATTGGGAAACCTATTGCTGACGAAGCCCAAGTCTTTCAACTAGCTCGTTCTGTTGGCCCTCAATATGCTGATTTTAAGACAGCAATGCTGACCAAACCTCCCTATCCTAATATGAAGCGTTTTGTCTTGGCCTTACAAAATCATGAGCAAACTGTTGTTGCCCAGAGGGAAGTAAATAAGTCTGCTCAAATGAATCATAATGAAGCATTCTTTGGACAGCGGGGGCGAGGAGGCAAGAATCAACGTGGTGGTAGATACAACAATTTTCGCGGACGTGGTAACGGTGGAGGAAGAGGAAATGTGAACAATCAAAACAAGTTGAATTCTCAGCCTCCACCAAAACAAAACAAAGTAACGAACCAACAAGAACAAGAAGAAGACATAATTTGTCAAATTTGTGGCAAAAAGAACCATTCGGCTGTTAATTGTTGGTATCGCTATGATTACTCTGATGAAGAGGACACACCCAAGGCGCTTGCAGCCATGAATCTCCAAGATGGAAACGATCCTAAATTCTATGCAGATTCGGGTGCAACCTCTCATATGACAAATAACAAAGGTAATATTGACAAACCAATTCCCTACGAAGGTAATGATAAAATATTTGTGGGAAATGGTCAAGGTCTTCATATTACACATGTTGGTAATGCATCTCTAAATACTGATTATGGGAAATTGAAACTAAATAATGTGTTGGTTGTCCCTAAATTAAAGAAAAATTTATTATCTGTTGGACGACTTATTAAGGATAATAAATGTTCTTTTGAGTTTAACTCTGATGGCTTTGTTGTTAAGAATCAGGAGAAGCAGGTCCTAGCAAGGGGGCTTAAAAAGGGCAACCTATATGCCTTAGAAGAAAATAAAGAATTAACATTTGCTGCAATAAGAGGAGATGCTGCCAATTCAGACGTCTGGCATAAACGACTTGGCCATCCAAGTCCCAAGGTTCTACATGTCTTAATAAGAGAAAGGAAAATCGATGTATCCCAATGGATAAAGAAGCCATCATTATGCATTTCTTGTCAGTTAGGGAAACATTGTAAACTTCGTTTTTCTCCTATTAATAATAAAACAACAGTTTTTCCATTAGAAAAAATTCATTGTGATTTGTGGGGCCCANATAAAACAACAGTTTTTCCATTAGAAAAAATTCATTGTGATTTATGGGGCCCAAACACCTGTAGCTACTAATCAAAATTATCGCTTTTATGCATTATTTATTGATGATTTCTCAAGATTCTCTTGGATTTTTCCTTTAAAAAGAAAGTTTGACTTCTTTGATTGTTTTGTTAAATTTCAGAAACAGGTAGAGAATCAGATTGAAAGGAAAATTAAAATATTTCAATGCGACGGTGGAGGCGAATTTTCCTCTACTGTATTTGTTAATCATCTTGAGCAATGCGGTATTACAAGACATATATCATGCCCTCACACGCCTCAGCAAAACGGTGTTGCTGAAAGAAAACATCGTCATATAGTGGAGACAGCCTTAACCATTATGTTTAACGCTTCTATTCCTTTGTCTTTGTGGACTGAAATTTTTTTGGCTTCAGTATATTTAATTAATAGGACACCATTGTCTACACTTAGTTTTAAGAGTCCTTATGAGGTTCTATTTTTACGTACTCCTGATTATAGCCGCATTAGAATTCTAGGATGTCGGTGCTTTCCTTGTTTATGAGATTATAGAAAACACAAATTTGATGTAAAATCTTTCCCTTGTGTTTTTATTGGATATAGCCCCTTGCACAAAGGATATAGGTGCTTAAATCCTCAGACTAAACGTGTTTATATTTCTAGGCACGTACTTTTTGATGAATCGGTTTCCCCATTTGCTGACAATAATTCATTAATATCTCCTGTGCAGGAAACGGGACATATAGTGGAGTTTCCATCATGTGATGAGTGGCTAGAATTGACTTCGGCTGCCCCAATTTCAATAGACACAAAATCCAACCATACCACTTGTCATGCTCATGCTCAAAATGAATGCTTGGGCATATCAAATCCACATGCTATACCTCCTCAAATTCAAATGCCACTTGCACAAGCTGCTGTCCCACGTCTTTCCACACTAATTTTTGGTTCTCCTGTGACACTGTATTCCACTCAACCATAAAATGTTCCAGTTACTGCTCCAATTGACAAACTCAACGACAATCAGATAAATGCACCCGTTCCATGCCAACCTGTGACTCTTCAACCAAATCAACCAGAAAATGTTCCAGTTACTGCTCCAATTGACAACCTCAACGACAATCAGATAACTGCACCCGTTCCATGCAAACCTGTGACTCTTCAACTTCTGCCTGCAGAAGAAGAAGACAACTCTACTCGTGAGATACACCAGAGATAAAATGCTCTTGATCCTCTAGATATCTCTCAAAATTTAATTGTTGATCTCTCTGGATATCCACATCAAGTAAGCCAGGCAGAAAAAATCACCACTGAACATGCTACTAACATTCATCCTATGGTGACTAGACAAAAGACTCGAGCTAAATCTCATCTTGCACTTCTCTCTGCTGCCACCACCACCAATGAACCTAAGACTCTTAAAGCTGCTCTAAAACACCAACATTGGGTTACTGCCATGCAAGAGGAACTTACTGCGCTCTACCAAAATCAAACATGGTCTCTTGTGCGAAGACCTCCAGATACAAATGTTGTCGGGTCCAAGTGGGTTTACAAGATTAAACATAAAGAAGATGGCTCCATTGATCGCTTTAAAGCACGGCTTGTAGCTAAAGGGTTCACCCAAATTCCTGGTGTTGATTTCGCTGAAACTTTCAGTCCTGTGGTCAAACACACCACTATTCACCTTGTGCTTGCTCTTGCTGTTCGTTCTTGTTGGGTCCTGAAACAATTAGATGTTCGCAATGCCTTTCTACATGGACACTTAAAAGAGGATGTCTACATGGAGCAACCTCCTGGTTTCATTGACTCATCCAAGCCGTCATATGTGTGTAAACTTCACAAGTCACTCTATGGACTTAAACAAGCACTACGCGCTTGGTTTGAATGCCTTTCTCAAGCTCTTCTTGATTTAGGTTTCAAATGCAGTAAAGCGGATACTTCACTCTTTACATTACATAAGCCTAACATTACTATTTTCATTTTAATATATGTTGATGACGTTATTATTACAGGAAATAATTCGACTGTCATTCAGGATATTATCACCACTCTCGGCTCTCAAGTTGCTCTTAAAGATCTCAGAAAATTAAATTATTTCCTTGGCATTGAAATTAAATATTTTAACAAGGGTATATTTTTGTCTCAGGCTAAATACACTACGGATCTCCTTGCAAAGGCCAAGATGGAAAATTGTACCCCCATTTCCACGCCAATGGCAGTAAAGGAAGTAATCTCGCCAACTGATCATGAACTAGTCAATCCAACGGAATATAGGACCCTTGTTGGTAGTCTTCAATACTTGACATTCTCTCGTCCCGACATTACACATGCAGTCAACCGTGTCTGTCAACATTTCCAAAACCCTACCAAGGCTGATCTCAGGGCTGTTAAGAGAATACTACGCTATCTCAAAGGAACTCTTGATTTTGGCTTGCGGTATCTTTCACAAAGTTCCAATCATGTGTATGCATTCTCTGACTCTGATTGGGCTGGCTGTAAGGAGACCAGGCGCAGCACGACCGGATATTGTGTTTACTTGGGTGCAAATTGTGTCTCATGGAGTTCAAAAAAACAAACCACTGTTGCTCGCTCTAGCGCTGAAGCTGAGTACCGTGCTATTGCCTCCGCTGCTGCTGAGCTCACATGGATCACATTTCTCCTTCATGACCTTGGTATTCCTATTCATCAACCTCCTACACTTCTATGTGATAATCTGAGTGCTGTTTACTTGACCAAGAATCCTGCCTTTCATGCTCGTACCAAGCACATAGAACTTGATTTTCATTTCGTTCGGGAAAAGGTCAGCCAAGGATTACTCATCACCACTCATGTTTCTTCTGCCAAGCAAGTTGCCGATATTTTTACCAAGCCATTTCCTAAAGCTATGTTCTCTAGTTTCCGCTACAAGCTGGGCATTCATTCTATGGCCATTCCCAGCTTGAGGGGGGCTGATAAGTCAACGAATCCAAACATACCAAATCAACCAGAAACTCATATGGCAACATGTTCAACGAATCCAAACATACCAAATCAACCAGAAACTCATGTAGCAACATGTTCAGCGATTGACAAGACGGTCATGGCCAAAGATCACTACCCAAGATATTCAACGATTCTAAATCAAAGTGATTGAGTCTTTCCATATGTAAATATCTCTACAATTAAGACATACAATTTAGTTGCCTTTTACAATATACCATATCCATGTATAAATACCTAACGTATTATTCAATAAGAATTCATCCAGTGAATATAATTCAAAATCATGAGTTTCTTCAATCAGGACACATGTCCAGAATCTTTCTCACAAAATTGCCTTCGTCCTCTGCAGATTTCCTGTTAAGACCGATCTTCCAGAAGCTGTTAAGCTTTGTTGTTGGAGGTCGGGCGGTGATGTGAATATGGAGGATTGTGTTCTCCTTGGGTGTCAATATTTGATCAAGGATCGTTGTGTGTGCTCGGAATTGATCGATATGGCCTTCTACTGCAGCCTTGTAAAGAGAATCCATCAACTCGAAATTCTTTTCTCGGATCCTGATTCCTGCCCGGAGTGTCTGATCAGCATCCTCATTCCTGCCTTCTCGATCTTGTTGCATGTTTCGGAAAGTTCAATGTTTGCTGGTGTTGTAGTCCCCGTACTTAGTTCTTACACGCTAGAAAATGCCACTTCACCTATTGGGTTTAGTGTAGTGTTTAACTGTTGAATTGAATATCTCAAAGAAACTAATATCTCAAGTCTTAAATTCTTCACCACACAGCTGGCCAGACTTTTTCTTTTCTAAGAATGAGAACATTAGAGTTTGAGAAGTGATAAACTCAGAAGCTGAGAAATAAATTTCAACTTCCATTAGTTTCAATTTCAGCAATGCTATTTGGCAAAAGAAATGTTACAAAATTCTGACAAAAGGTCTGAAACGGTTGCAGTGTATATATAGCTTGTTTCAGTCATTTATTTTTTTTACTACTCTTACTAGTACAATAATATAGGAGAGATTTTAGAGTACATCAATAATACTATATTTAATTGCATGTATGTAATATTTGTAATTTAAAAAAAAACATCATGTAGTAATATTTGATTTAACTACATATCACTACTACAAAAATGGGCTTTACTGATACTTCGTTATTGATACTTTGCAAAAAGTGTCAGTAATTATGTATATATGCACTATTTTCTGCTTTTGACAAATAGGAATCACATATTAATAATAGTAGGGTGTCGGTAAATTAAACATTAAAGATCATTGACACTAAAATATCAAAGATAAAAAAAAATTCATAAAAATTTGTTTTAGTTCCAACTCGAACCTGAGTGCTATAAGATTTAAAGCTTTAATGTTTGGAACACAGACCATCAAATCTCGATGAATCAAAGTCATAATAATATTTAAATTATTAAAAAATGAAAATATAAATAACAACAACATGAAACTCACACTTAATGATTTTTTCCCATCTACCCAGACTGTATCGACTATCTCTATCTTGCTTTTATCGTTCTCTTTCTATTTCGTTTTTCTCTTCTTGATCTCTTCTATTTTGCACAATCCATTTACAAATTAAATTCAATTAATTTAGATAGATAATGAAAAGCTAAAACTCCGTTTCGTTTTTCCATTTTCCCCAAATTGAAAAACAAACCAAAACCCTAATCGCTTGTTATCGAAGGGGTTTTTTCTCCAACTAAACCATCCAGTGCCTATATTGGGCAAGCAAGTAAAGCCATCGACAAGGAGTGAAGTGGCATCATCGGTTGCATATTCAAGTAATCTCATTCTCCCTCACAAGTTAAGTCCAGAGAAAGAACTATAGAGGAGGTTATCAGCTGGTAATGGCTGAATATTTTATTTTTTTGGGCAATTTAATTAATGGGTTTGTTTTAATTTGGCTTATGAATAATATTTTTTTATTTTAATTTTTGGATTGTTTCAGATGTTCAGAAATTGAACAGTAGTGCGACCCTGGTGGGTTTTGTTTTCCAAATCCTTTTTTTCTTTTATTTAATTGTAACTTGAAATTTTTGTTCTTATTTTTCTCTATCTTCACTCACATGCAGTCCAAAAATACATGCATTTTAAGTGGTGCATTACTTAAACTCAAAACACTTGCTGCTGCGACTCTGTTTTTTCTGCCACATTTGAGGTCAGCTTAAAACTTTTGTGCATGTGATTTACTGTCATTGTTATTTAAAACTAAGAAAGTTCATTTTTTTTAGTTTCTAAAATAATTTATACCATACATTTTTTTTCGGTGTATTAAATCATCTGGTATTCGAAGACCACATTGGGTCCCGACTAATCCAGATTCGAGCCGGTAGGACCACTAGGGCGGCAAAGTTCTCCCAACAAGTATTTAACGCAGTTGCATTCCTAAATCTCAAACTGAAGACCTTGGTTAAGATAGAACAACTGTTAACATATATGTTTCCATAATATTGATTTTGATGATAACAAACAAGATTAAGAATGATTAATCTTTTAAGATCAAATTATTTTTTATACATCTTAAATAAATCATTATTTTCACATTTTAAAGGTTTTATATTTAATGGAAAAATGATTTTATGAAATTGATTGTTTTTATTCTTTTTAAATAAATCATTATTTTCACATTATAAATGTTTCATATTTAATGGAAAAATGATTTTTTGAAATTGGTTGTTTTTTAAAGTTTATGGTTTAATTGAAAGAATTTTGAAAACTTTGAAATAAAGAAGTATTGCTTGAAATTTTGGTGAAGGACTTATTTGAAAAGTGTCATAGCATTTTTGGCTATACCATAATTTCATAAAGTTTTGGGATTAACAAAGTATTATTTAGAAATTCTGAAATTGGACTTATTTGCAAAGTTTCATACCGTTTTGGGCCATAGTACAGTTATATAAAGTTTGAGGGTCAAACTATTATTTTACAAAATAGTGCACTGTAGTAGTCACTGTAGCAGTCACTGTAGAAAACGGCGATCCGACATTTTGTTAACGGCTCGCCGACATCGAGCAGAATTGAAGATCAGCCTCTGGACACTAACGGCGATCCGACTTCGTGATAACGGCTCGCCGACATCTAACAGAATTGAAGATTAGTCTCTGGACACTAACGGCGATCCGACATCTAGATAACGGCGATCCGACAATTTGAAAATCAGCCCCAACGGTCATATTGACCAGTCAAACGGCGATCCGATATCTAGTTAACGGCGATCCGACAGTGTGCAGACAGTCTATAACGGCTAGTTTTCAGCTGCAACTATAAATAAGCTCATTCAAATCCAAACAAAGGTTGATCACAACACAACCATTGAGCTTATATTCGAGAATACAATCTTCATAGAGCTTTAAACACATTTTCTCTTCATCTATTCACACATTGGGCATTGATTTGTAATCTTAAATATTGTGTGAGAGAAAAACAATTTGTAATCTTTTACTTTGAGTGATTGTAAGTGTTGGGATACACTTGGGTTAAGAGATTGGGGATAATCTCTTGTTGTAAAGGTCCATTGACACCTTGGAAGTCAATTGTAAGCGTTTGAAGCCTTGGGAGGCTAGCTTAGTGAAATCCTCAAGCCCGGTGAGCTTGGAGGCGTGGACGTAGGCGGGGATTGCCGAACCACGTAAAAATCATTGTGTTTGTTTTCTCTTCCCTTACTCTTTTAATATTGTGCATGATTGAATTTATTGTTTTCAATTTGATTAAGGCAATAGATTAAATTGTTGAGCGAATTGTATTGCATAATTTTTTTTAGAATCCCAATTCACCCCCCCTCTTGGGTTGCTTACTTGTATTTCAACAACCTCATACCAGTTGATATACGCGTTTGTTGGTTATACCACACATTTTTAAACAGCCACCAACATGTATAGCTTGGCTTATATTTTTAACCATATTCTACAGTTGCCCACTTGATTTTTACAATTCAAGTGAACTACCTTTAGATTTTAACTTAAAAATTTCTGGAAACTAATTCTTCTTATACAGTTGATATACGCGTTTGTTGGTTATACCACACATTTTTAAACAGCCACCAACATGTATAGCTTGGCTTATATTTTTAACCATATTCTACAGTTGCCCACTTGATTTTTACAATTCAAGTGAACTAACTTTAGATTTTAACTTAAAAATTTCTGGAAACTAATTCTTGTTATATATATATATATATGTGTGTGTGTGTGTGTGTAATATGAAATTAATTGTAGGTTTTGTTGTTAGGATAAGCCGCATTATATCTCTAAATAAATATTTCGATTACTCTTTTTTTTTATAATAAAATTTCTCCACATGACGAGGTTTATTAAAGAGTGGGGCTATTTGCACCCCTCTAAATATCTCGTAACACTCCATTTATTTATTAATTTCATTAAAATGTTTAAAAATATTATAAAATTCTTTTAACACCTCCTTAAATGACAAAAATACCCTTAATTAAAACTTATTAGTGTAAACTCATTCTTTAATTTTTATTATGAAACTCCATTTCAACAAAAGGATTTCTTAAATTTAAAAAAAAACAATGGTTTCTTCTCTCCGTTGCAGTAGTAATAAATTATTTTCTTTATATATTTTATTTTGGGCATAAGAACTTGAGTAATAAACAAGTTTCAAAGAGTTGTTCTTCATTATAGTATGAAATTTCAGAGGTTTCAATCTTAATTTGCTGCTTGTCTTCACCTTCCTTAGCAACTTTTACTGTCTAAACTCTTAAGCAACATGAAAATTAATTTTAGATGAAGGGAAATCTTGAAACGTGAGATGTTGTAATACCCGTGTTTGCACAAAATCAATTAGTTGCATTTGGAAATTACTTTTCAATGGCATTCATTAGAGCTAATTTATTTTGATGAGATGGACATAGACCATGGCTGGGATTGGATTTAGAGGAGTGTATGGTGGGATAGGGTCATTAATGAAGTTGGCTATGCCCAGCTACTTGGGAATTTGTTTAGAGTGGTGGTGGTATGAGATTGTGACACTCATGGCTGGGTATTTGTAAAATCCTATACTCGATGTGGCCACCACTAGAATTTAAAACTGATATACGAAAATATGCTGTCTAAAGAATTTTTAAGGGAAAAATTATTTAATTTTTTAGTGAGGTTTAATTAAAAATTATCGTATTATGTAATTTTAATAAAGGTTAAAATTATAAAATAATTAAAGAGGTTTTAAGAGGTATTTGGGGTGCCAATAATCTCACTCTTATTAAAAAAATTAATAATAATAATAATATTTGTAGGTTTACCTTCATCTTCGCAAAATACAGCTGCGTGTAAAGCCGTTCTTCCCATTGGTCCATAGTCAGCTGGGGATTTGCAAGTCGATAAAATGTCTTTCATGACATCTTTGTATCCTCTCTCCGCAGCCAAGTACAAGGGAGTCTCGCCGGCTTTATTGGCATCACACGGTACCCTGGGATCCTCTTTGGTCAACAGGTTCACCACGTCAACTTGATTATGCCGGACAGCCTCGTGCAAGGCTGTGTCTTTGGATTCATTAGTCACCGCCAGCAGCATCATCCTCACAGCTTCAACACATTTCTCTGGGTCGTTCTGGTAAGGCCTTTTGCATTCATCAATTAGATCCTTCGCTATATCAGCATGCCCGTGCCTGGCGGCGATGTGCAGCAGAGTTTCCCCTTTGGTATTGGCTTTCCACAGCAGATCAGGACACATGTCTAGAATCTTTCTCACAAAATTTCCTTCGTTCTCTGCAGATTTCCTGTTAAGACCGATCTTCCAGAAGCTGTTAAGCTTTGTTGGAGGTCGGGCTGTGATGTGAATATGGAGGATTGTGTTCTCCTTGGGTGTCAATATTTGATCAAGGGTCGTTGCGTGTGCCCCGAATTGATCGATATGACCTTCTACTGCAGCCTTGTAAAGAGAATCCATCAACTCGAAATTCTTTTCTCGGATCCTGATTCCTGCCCGGAGTGTCTGATCATCATCCTGATTCCTGCCTCCTCGATGTTGTTGCATGTTTCCGAAAGTTCAATATTTGCTGGTGTTGTAGTCCCCGTAGTTCAGTTCTTATACGCTTGAAAATGCCACTTAAGTCTCACGCGTGGTAGACAAAGGTGTCATAGGGTTGTTGAGTCCTTGAAACATTGTTACGTTTTTCGAATTTGGACAACTGGAAATTGACCCTATCATTAACTTGAGGTTCGTCCTCCAAGGTTGCCGTGATATGTGGTTGAGGATGTGAGTCAACGCAGCTTTTTGCTAGCATCTTGTTGAGGAAGATCATGATTATCAGATTTATCATCAAAATGGAGGTCAAAATATCCTCATGCAGAAGAGTAATCGCCAATTTCCTTTGATAATCTACTGATTCTATAATTTAAGTTCAGATGTTTTTGTTGAGTTATGTATCATATTGACTAGTAGAGGGGAGTTATTTAAATACATACGTAGGAGAGGTCCCTCCACATCCACCCAATAAACTAATTTTTCAGATTAAATATTTAGAAACCATAGGCTGATCATCAATAAGTAGTATAAAAAGTATGGGATTTTAGTTATGTTATATGGCTAATTAAGAATTGTTTGTCTGTTCTCTCAGTGGATTTGGTCATCAACAATTTCTTGTGTTGTAGTCTTTTCGTTGCAAGCTCCTGAGGCTTTGTATCTTGTACAGTAGGGGGGAAAACAAGAGAAGGTTTGTGAGGAGGAATAAAAGGGAAAATTGTGCCCTTTCTGTTGTAATAATACTTGTCAATCAGTTTTCAAAATATATGACATGTCTACATATTCAAACGTACACATGGCAGGAGGATTAAATAATAACCAACTTATCAAGCAGTTTTAATCCGAATTAATTCTGGGCTTTGGGACTAGCCCCCAAATTAGGCCCGAAATTTTTTTTGAAGCTTCTCAATTGTCCGTAGCCAACATGAATGCGCTGGCCCCACAGGTTCAATTCGGGTCCCGCCGATATTTTTACCATTAGTGAAGCTTTGGCCAACCCTTTAGTTAATGTTTGGTTTGAAGAAAAATTAGGAGAGGAAAAGAGTGGAATGGAGAGAAATGGAGAAAAAAAGAATGAAGAAAAGTAATGAAATTAAATTTTATTGTTTGGTTTGATATAAAATTTGATAAAGAAAGGAATTACAATATTTTTATTTAGATAAATTTATTTTTTACCTTAGATATTGAATTATTTATATTAATAATGAAATATATATATATATATATATATATATAATATAATATAACATAAAATGATGGTTCAATGGAAGTCCAGTGACTTTCCGCGCGAAGTTCCGGCGGTGGTCCGACGACTTTTCAATGAAGTCCGGTGACGTCCGGCGACAATCCAGTGCAACCCGATAACTTTCTGGCGACGTCTGACGGAGATCCATCAACTTTCCGGTGAAGTACGACGGTAGTCTGGCAACTTTCCGGCGAAAGCCCATTTATAATATTAAATCAATAAAATAAAATTATAAATAATAATTATTAATGGCATTAAACAAGTTAAAAAAGTTGAAGGGTAATTTTGAAAATTTTAGTTTCCAACATAAGAGGAATTTAAATTCTTCAATACTTGGTGTGGAATCAAAATTCTATATTATGATGAATATTAAATTTTAATGGAAATTAAATTCTTATATATTTTATCAAACCAAACAATGGAAATAAAAAGAAATTTAAATTACTTTCCTCTCCTCCATTCTCCTCCCAACCAAACACCACCTTAAAGTCTTCTTGAAACCCCTTCTATACTCTTATTATTTTAACCGTAATTTAAATTACCTAAAAAAAAAAAAATTCTTCTTTGCTTCTTAAATCATAGAGACGCATTTATGGTGATTGAATTTCGACGTAGAAAAACCAAGATAACAAAATTGTGTACGGATTCCATAGCCATCAAAAACCAGAGGCCAACATAAATTGCAACGCAATAATTCGGACTTTTTTACAAATTTTGTTTTAATACACTTTAGGCCTAACTTGTTAGATGTCTTTTTTTTTAATTTAAAAAATAAAAATATTCTTCTAGCAACAAGAATTACGATTTCTAAAATCAACGAAAAGTTGAAAAACAAGACGTAAAAATCAATTTATGAGCAACAAGAACATCCTTGTAGGGGATTTGATTTTCAGCGACAATTGAGATAGTCATTAAGGGTTATTTTTGGAATGAGAAGGGGTGTCCTAAGAAATTCATTTAATTGTTTAAATTTTTGGTGGAGTTTATAGGAGTTTTTTAAGGACTTTCTTTGTTAGGGTGGTCCAACCTAATCCAGCCCAATCTAATTTTGATGGGTTAAATGGATTGTTGTAGATTAATTGCATCAATTTTTTCAAACCCAATTAATAATTAAATTGGGTTGAGTTAATTATGATGAATCCATCTAACCTAACCCAACCTATAATGATAATAATATGTTTATCCTCAATTGTAAAATCCTAAAGATTTAAACAACAAACTTCATTTTTAATTCTTTTTATTGTTTTATGGAAGAGATTATTTCATTCTCGTATCTACTGCTATAGACTCTAGATCTAAAACTAAATTACTGTCTCATATTAGTTAATTTATTTCTTATAAGTTTAATTCTAAAAGTAAATTGATTTCAATTTATCTTTTATTTTTAGTAAATACTTAACAATACGTAATTATATATCGCTTTCATTTTGTTACTCGACATGATGTTAGTTATTTATCTAAAAGGTCTGAATTTAGAATTGAAAAAGAGATGGGGAAGCCGGGAATAAAATCTAGAATCGCGTTGTCGAAATTTTCTTAATCTAAGATAGCTGGTTTTTTAGCTTTTTTTATTGTACACGACAGTGCACAAAAGTTTTTTGTTATAATATATTTATATTTAGTTTTAATAAGTTTCATTTTAAGTTTCATATATTTTTCTTTATTTAATTTTAATTTAATCTTCAACCAAATTAATCCAACCCAACCTAATCCGAAGAGTTAAGAATTTTGTTGAATTAAGTTAAAAATATTTATTTAATTGAGTTTGATTGATTTTATCTCAACTTATTTAATAGTAGATTGGGTTGAACTTTCACAAACCTTAGCCCCTTAGCCAGCCTATCCCATTGGCCACCGCTACTTTCACCTTTTATGAGGAATGATAAAAGCTACACAATACCATCTGACTTTTTAGTTAAGCATATAAAGGGGTCCCAGAACCTTATCCCTTATATGCTCTCCACCCTCTCCAAATAAGAAAATCCTCTCACTTTGGTTTCTACAACCTACCACTACATTTTCTACTCTTTTATTAACTATTTGATTGATCCAGTATATTAAACCAAGTATATATGTGACCTGGCCCAAACTTTTTTTAACAATACCAAGGAGTGTAATTTATTAATTAAATTAATGTCATAAAAAGTATCCAAATGTTTTGATGTCATTACTTGATTTTTCTGGTCTCTTTCTTTAAACAATAATAATAAATTAATAATAATGGAATGTTGAAACTTCAAACCTTAGGTTGAATTCAGTCGTATTGACTGACAAGTTCAAGTTGGTGAAGATGGCAAAGAAAATATTGCTTAGAAATTTTATGAAGGTCAAAGTCTATACTAAGAAGAGCAGACGGGGGAAAAGAAATTAATATATGCTTAAATGAGCTTTGGCTTAACCGTTTATAAAAGCTTATTGCTGTTAATAGCAGAACCAACCAAAAGATTTCAAGCATGATGCCTTTGTCCTCCCTTTCTAAGGTAGCGATCATATGGGCTGCCATTTAAATGTGCCTTGTTACTAATGATATTGGTATATTTGCTGCAATTATCATCCATACAATTAGAAAGGAAAACTTTACTTAAAACTGGTTGGTGGAGCCAAAGAAATCCCAGCAATACTACTTCAGATCATTGCCGTTGGGCTGGTGTAACTTGCAATACTGCAGTACGCATCACTAAGATAATTTTGAGAAATAAACAATTGAAGGGGAAATTTGGTAGACTCAAATTCTCTTACATGCCAAACATGGAAATTCTGAGTCCAGAGATCAATAGCTTAAAATGGAAGCATTCCATCACAAATTTGTATTCTTTCCAAGCTCAGATGTCTTAGCCTAGCCTAAAATAATCTTACAAGTATGCCAACAATATTACTAATTGCTCTTAAGCTATAGCTATTGTGGTTGTGACTTTTAAGATATAATTGCTATGAAAATGAAGCTGTAACGAAAATAAAAGTTGATAATGTGTTTTCATATAATTTTAAGTAATAGTTTTAACAAAAAGAGTGAAATTATTGTAGATTTTTTATCATATAAGTATGAAAAAAAATTAACTTAGCTTTCAAACTACAATAAGTGTTTATTAAATACTTTAATATTTTATTTTTTAAACAACGACCAGCCAGCCACAATATCAAACACGGCCATAACTTATTAACATTTCCCTTTGAATGTAGAAACTCTCCCTCCAGAAATTGGAATATGTGTCATCTACTTCTGGTGCAATTGCCAGGGAACAAAATGCATAGTTGCATCCCACTTGAGCTCACAAAGTTAACTAAACTTACTTTTCTCAATCTTTTCTCAAATTTACTCTTTGGCCAAATAGGCAAACACCACATGTAATTGGAGGACTCTTTCGCCTTCAACGATTAGACCTCTCCAATAATAAACTTGGTGGTCCCATTCAAACTGGAATCGGGGACTGTTCGGTGTTGCAAATATTAATACTGAGTAACAATAGTTTAAGCGGAAGAATTCCATTAGAGATGGGAAAACTCTCAAGCTTGTCTTTTCTTGAGTTAAAGTATAACCTCGTCAATGGGACGATACCGTCCCAACTTAATTCAATAGAAACCTTACAATACCTGGATGTATCCCACAATCACCTCTCTGGTACCATTTCTGATTTTCTTAATGGTATAAAATTTATGAATTTCATCAACTTTTCATATAATAATTTCGAAGGAGAAATTCGGATTCTATACTAACTACATACTCAGCAGAGGCATTTATTGGCAACAAAGGTTTGTGCAGCAAGCTTAGTGGTTTGCCTCCTTGTAGAATTGATACACCTTCTAGTTATGACTCCAAGAGGAAAACCCGGAACGTTTCCATTGGGCTAGTAATTAAAGTGTTTCTTCCTATAGTTGTGCTACTGGTCATCTTACTCATTGGCATCATTTATCTCTTTACAAGAAATAAGAATGATTCTGAACAGGCAAAAGAAGCTGTTAACATATATGTTTCCATAATATTGATTTTGATGATAACAAATAAGATTAAGAATGATTAATCTTTTAAGCTCAAATTATTTAATATTCTTTTTAAATAAATCATTATTTTCACATTATAAATGTTTTATATTTAATGGAAAAATGATTTTATGAAATTGATTATTTTTATTCTTTTTAAATAAATCATTATTTTCACATTATAAATGTTTCATATTTAATGGAAAAATGATTTTATGAAATTGGTTGTTTTTCAAAGTTTATGGTTTAATTGAAAGAATTTTGAAAACTTTGAAATAAACAAGTATTACTTGAATTTTTGGTAAAGGACTTATTTGAAAAGTGTCATAGCATTTTTAGCTATATTATAATTTCAGAAAGTTTTGGGATTAACAAAGCATTACTTAGAAATTCTGAAATTGGACCTATTTGTAAAGTTTTATAACGTTTTGGGCCATACTACAGTTTTTATCAAGTTTTGGGGTCAAACTGAAAATATGGGAAAATTTTCACTGTAGCAGGTTACTGTAGCAAGCGGCTTACCGGATACTGATAAACGGCAGGCCGAATTCGGGCAGTAAGCACCAGAACGAAAACGGCTTACCGGATTCCGAATCCGGCAAACCGGTTAGGCAAAATTTTAAATTTTGCCTTAACGGTAACATAAATCCGGCTTACCGGATTCCATAAAACGGCAAACCGGATACGCCTGGAATGTGAGTAACGGCTAGTTTTTGAGTTCAAACTATATAAACTCAAAGCCAATTCATTTTTGGTAATCCAAGCAAGCAAGAACAAGTGCACACAACATATATTGAGCTTCAACTTCGTGAATCATCATTCATTAAATCATCTTTGTTCTTCAATTTGTATATCTACTCTTAAAGAGAGTTTCATTGTTGTGATTTTCATTTCTCATCAATTTGTGAGTGTACAAGTGTGGGAAACACTTGGGGTAAAGAGATTGGGGATATAATCTCTTGTTGTAAAGGTTCATTGACACCTTAGAAGTCAATTGTAAACATTTGAAGCCTTGGGAGGCTTGGATAGTGAAATCCTCAAGCCGGGTGAGCTTGGAGGCGTGGACGTAGGCGGGGATAGCCGAACCACGTAAAAATCCTTGTGTTCGTTTTCTCTTCCCTTACTCTTTTAATATTGTGCTTGATTGAATTTATTGTTTTCGAATTTATTAAGGCATTAGATTAAATTGTTGTGTGGTTTGTCTAGGATAATTTTTAAAACTCCAATTCACCCCCCCTCTTGGGTTGCACACTTATATTTCATTTGGTATCAGAGCGAGGTGCTCTTGTGTAGACTTAACCGTCTAGAGTTAAAGATTAATAGCAACCCAAATTAGTTCAACTTTCATGGAAGGCCAATCCACCACTAGACCTCCATTCTTTGATGGTAATGATTATTCTTATTGGAAAATTAGGATGAAAGTGTTTTTACAAGCCTTAGATTATGAACTATGGGAAATAGTTTGTGATGGTTCATTCATTCCTAGGAAGAATGTTTTAAGTGAATTGGATAAGAAAAATATGACTTTAAATTCCAAGGCTATGAATGCTTTATTTTGTGCCTTAGATAAAAATGAATTTCATAGAGTTTCAAATTGTTCTAATGCTTATGAAATTTGGAGAAAA
>MKYO02026873.1:174729-217989 GCA_002013955.2 Citrus medica
ATACTGAGTAACAATAGTTTAAGCGGAAGAATTCCATTAGAGATGGGAAAAATCTCAAGCTTGTCTTTTCTTGAGTTAAAGTATAACCTCGTCAATGGGACGATACCGTCCCAACTTAATTCAATAGAAACCTTACAATACCTGGATGTATCCCACAATCACCTCTCTGGTACCATTTCTGATTTTCTTAATGGTATAAAATTTATGAATTTCATCAACTTTTCATATAATAATTTCGAAGGAGAAATTCGGATTCTATACTAACTACATACTCAGCAGAGGCATTTATTGGCAACAAAGGTTTGTGCAGCAAGCTTAGTGGTTTGCCTCCTTGTAGAATTGATACACCTTCTAGTTATGACTCCAAGAAGAAAACCCGGAACGTTTCCATTGGGCTTGTAATTAAAGTGTTTCTTCCTATAGTTGTGCTTCTGGTCATCTTACTCATTGGCAAAAGAAATAAGGATGATTCTGAACAGGCAAAAGAAGCAACCAAGAGCTCGGATATCTTCTTCGTATGGAACTTTAATGGTAAAACTGCATTTGAAGAGTTGATTGAAGCCACCGAGGACTTTGACATCAAATACTGCATTGGAACCGGAAGCTACGGCAGTGTCTATAAAGCAGAGCTAGCCAGTGGTAAAATAATTGCTTTGAAGAAGCTTCACAGTTCTGATGAGTTATTTTTCATCAAGAGTTTTCAAAATAAGGCTTGTGTATTATCTAATATATGGCATCAAAATATTGTGAAGCTTTATGGCTTTTGTTTGCACAAGAAATGCATGTTTATGATATATGAGTGCATGGAGAGGGGCAGCTTGTTGTGTGTTCTACGCAATGATGATGAAGCTGTTGAGTTTGATTAGGCTAAGAGGGTGAATGTGATAAAGAATGCAACACATGCTTTGTCTTGTTTGCATCATAACCGCACACCGCCGATTGTTCACCGCAACATACCAAGCAACAACGTGCTTTTAACTGTTTAAGTATAGAATTGGAGGCATTTGTTGCTGACTTTGGCGTGGCTAGACTTCTAACTCCAGACTCCTCCAATATAACTATGCTAGCAAGCACCTATGAATACCTTGCTCCAGGTGATCATGTGCTCTGTTCCTCATTCTTCTTTATCATCTACATTATTAACTAGACATGTAATCAATGAGTCATCTTTTAATCCAGAAATCTCATACTTTATTAAAATCAAGGACATTTTTACTGTTGGAGAAAAATATGTTTTTTAAATTTTTTTTAAAACTTTTTATGACCGATCTCATACAATATTTAGGAATACGTAATCTAGAAATCGTATCTTGAAAATTCGATTTAGCTTTTTCCGCTGAAGTGATTTAGGCTCCCAGATCACGATCCGTCACCACCACGCTTGTTATATCACGAACTGTCACCAATAATTTTCTAGGTTATGACTCAGGTTTGACCTGCACTTGACGTGTGGGTGCCTTTATCACTGCCAAAGCAACTAGCACAAGAAAATTTTTCTCTCAACAACAGAGAGAAAAATCTTTTTCTCTGATCTGTATAAAGTGGCTGCCTCTTTCTTTTGGGAGAAAATAAGCCATTTTATATTTTTATTTAGTGGAAACCCTAGGCTCCATATTTATTTATTTATTAATTCTATTAAATCCCTTTTGATTTAAATTTAAAAAATAATTAAAACAAAAGTCACGCTACTTGTTCTTGTGGTATAGGGGCACAGATTGTAAAATAACACAAAACCCTTAGATACAAGTACATTATATGGAGCCTCCCACTAAATAATGTATTTAGGCTTTTAACCCAAATGGCTAGTTATCTTGCTTATTAATCTAGTAGTGGCGCAATCAATTAAATAAGCTAACCCGGGGATCATTTGGGAACATACAATAGTGGTTACAACAATTAAACCTGTAATTAAACAAACATAAT
Source organism: Citrus medica (assembly GCA_002013955.2). NCBI lineage: Eukaryota > Viridiplantae > Streptophyta > Magnoliopsida > Sapindales > Rutaceae > Citrus > Citrus medica. The sequence goes on from MKYO02026873.1 coordinate 176,653, forward strand.
CATTTAATTCCAACTCTACTTCACTATAAGATTGGAACTGACTTCCATAATTATATGTTCGAATAATAATTCGTCCCAAGCCACACTGATTTCTTTACTGCTCAATCCTTTGTACCACATCATTAATTAAATCGATATCTCAACTATCTAATCAATTTAATTACATCTTGTTCATTGATACTTATTGGTTTTCTCTAATGATCATTTTCAATATACTAAATATGTTGATACACTCTGACCAGAGAATTCTATGATCAAGTGCCGAAAACTCATCAAGAGATGTGTCGTACAAATTCTATATTGTTAGTCTATAACTCCAATACTCATAATTGCTCCCATCAAGATACCTGGTAATCTTGACCACAATTGTGTGTCGTGGCCATTGGTAACTCAAATGGAATAACAATTACAATCATGAAATCATAATTAATTTATGATTAAGATTACAGTAAAACCAATGCCTATGAGATTTAATAAGTCTGACAATTATTCCAAGGTTAATTAAATCTCATATGTGATCTAGCTCAATATAGTAAAACTACATCAGTAAATTCATATATGATTAAGACAAATCATTCAATGAATTTACTACAGTCTAAACATAAATAGAGCGCCTAACTTTATTTATTATCTGCGAACTAAATTTATTTAATCATAAGATAACTTGTGTTTATGTCTTTTGTGAATCCATATGATGATCACATAAATACATATAATATGATTAAACGGACCTTATTCAATATATATTTATGCAATTGAAAATATCTCAAATATTTTATTAATCAGAAAATAAATTAATATGCTTTAAAAGAGCATATAATCCCAGCAATCTCCCACTAGCTCTTAAAGCATATTTGGCATATTGCATATGCTCTAGGGCTCTAAGTGCAGATTATAAAGGTTTCCCACTTATGGCCATTTAAATAAGATCTGCCATTTAGCATCTAATGCCATTTGGGGTACTGTCATATAACCTTTCTATACTATTCCCTTATAAGATGATACTTCGTCTTAATATGTTTTGTTTCTTGTGGTTTTTTGGTTCCATAGATTGAGCTACCGCACCACCATAATCACAAAATAATTTAAGGGTGCAGTTACAACAGGTACCACCTCAAGATCTTATAGGAACTTGCGGAGTCATACAGCTTCTTTTGCAGCTTCAGATGCAGCCACTTATTTAGCTTTAGTTGTGGAGTCTGTGATATAAGGTTGTTTCACACTCCTCCAACTAATAGCTCCACTTCCTAATATAAACACATAGGCATAAGTTGATTTTTTAGAATCTTTATCTGACATAAAGTCAGAATTAATATAACCCACTGGAATAAGTTCATCACTAGAATACACAAGCATATAATTTTTAGTTCTTTTCAGATACTTCATTATATGCATGACCGCATTCCAATGTTCAGGTCCAGGATTAGATTGATATCTGCTAACCATCCCTACCGCAAAACAAACGTCTGGCCTAGTGCAAAGCATGACATACATGAGACTTCCCATAACTTTGCATAGGGAACTCGTCTCATTTTCTCGATCTCTTCAGATGTTTTAGGTGATTGATCCTTAGAAAATACAATTCCATGTTTGAATGGTAATAAACCAGTCTTGAAAATTTTCATGCTAAATCTAGTCAATATCTTGTCGATATAAACCGCTTGAGACAAGGCTAAAGTTTTATTCTTTTGGTCTCGTAGTAATTTGATACCAAGAATATTACTTACCTCTCCAAGGTCTTTCATATCAAATTATTTTGCTAACCAAATCTTTATTGTAGTCAATACTCCTTTATTGTTTTCAATCAGGAGAATATCGTCTACACAAAGAACTAGGAAGGCTACAAATTTTTCCTAAATCTTCTTGTACACATATGGTTCATCAATGTTCTAAATGAATCCAAACGATTTAATCGCTTGATCAAATCTGATGTTCCATGACCGGGATGCTTGCTTTAATCCATATGTGGATCTCTGCAACTTACATACCATGTGTTCTTGGCCTTTTGTACGAATCCATCTGGTTGCTGCATGTATGTCTTCTTTAAGATGCCCGTTAAGAAATGCTATCTTGACATCCATTTGCCAAATTTCATAATCTAGCATTATAGCAATGGAGAGCAGAATCCTGATGGATTTAAGCATAGCAACCGAAGAAAAAGTTTCCTCATAATCGATTTCTCTTTCTGAGTAAAACCCTTTGGCTACTAATCTTGCTTTAAATGTTTCCACCTTTCCGTTTACTCCTTTTTTTCTCTCGTATAGATTCACTTACACCTTATAGGTTTTATCCTATTTGGTGCCTCTACAAGTTCCCAGATTTTATTGGAATATATAGATTCTATTTCTTGATTCATGACCTTTTTCTAAAATTCAGCATCTCTGTCTATTAGAGCTTCATTGTAGCCAATGGGATCTTGTACATGTTCAACTGAGATCGCCATATAAGTTTCTCTCAATAACATGTATCTCGCAGGTAACCTAGTTACTCTCCCACTACGACGAGGTTATAAAAGTGATGGTTGTTCAGAGATAATCTTGTGCTGATCAGCTGGCTATTGTTGTTCTTCCTGTTCAATAACAGGTGTTGAAAGCTAAGCACCAACCTGATCTCCTTTTTATTTCTCTAGTTTTACCTTACTTTTAGGTAACAAGTCATTATATAGTCTTCCTCAAAGAAAGTAAAGAATATGTCCATAAATACATTCCTATCTTGAGGATTATAATTAAGACTTTCCCTTATTCCATTAAGATACCTTAAACATGCAAGTTTCTGAACACGAATCCATCTTCTCTACCTCTGATTCTAGTAGAAATACTAGTAAACTCCAATTACGAATGTGTCTCAAACCATGTTTGTGACTTTTTCATAATTTCTTGGAGTAGTAGATACCGAGATAGATGAAACTAAGTTCAATAAACTTTAAAGTTTTAAATACTAGTATCTGGAATCAAAAAAGTAAATGATAAACCACTTAGTATATATCTTGTTTTATCCAAAAGAATCTTATTTCTCCATTTAATTATAGTGTTCATTATATGAGGGAATTTATCCCATTTGACAACCAAATAGAGCTTGAATTCTCCATAAATATATTCTTTGTTTCGATCATATCGAAATTCTTTTATGTTCATGTCTAATTGCATTTGTCTTATCTACGTACTCTTTTGAATTTCAAAAGCAATGGAATCATGACGCATTTAGACAAACATAAATAAAATGAATATTCATCAACAAGATTGATAGAACACTCATAACCTCTTATAACATGTAAACTGATTAGTCCATATACATTTGTAAATGTATGCGCTAAATCATCAAATACAATGTTATGCTTTTAGCTCAAAAAGAGCATCATCATCATATTACTTTTCTAAATAAGATTTATAGAATTACAACAATCAATCTCGATAGGCCAACAAGTCTATCATTAATCATTTTCGTAAAATCTTATTATAGTTTATATGATTTAAGCATAAATATCAGAGGTGATTTTGGTTTGAAAAAACATTTCTTTTCTTAGATAAATGCATATGCTCTTTATCATTATATCTTGCTTTGAATAGATTAATGAACTTATATGATATAAATTGTCTTTATAAATAACCAAAATAAGTAATAAACAGAGGATCCAAAAAACTCCTGTTTATTAAAACAAGCCACCGAAATTTCCTCTCATATTTGGAAAAATAAAGATAAATATCAAAACTAAAGTCTTGTAAAATTGATCTAGCCTTTCAAATGATATAAACTAGCATGTCCTCAACTGTTGTATGAAGCTTTCTTCACTTAATCTCTTGGTTTCCTAAAAACCAAATACATGAATTACAAATAAGATTAGTTATCTCTGAATTCACTATTGCATGAATCAATAGATATATGAACTAATTAGGAAGCTTAAAGATTTCCTATACCTGATTTTAATAATCTTAAGACAATCTTTCTTCCAGTGACCATTCTGTCCACATTTGTAACCCTTGCCTTTTGGCTTGCCACTTCTTTTAGTGGACAGTTTGCCGATCCCAACTCTTTCTTACTCATTCTTGTCTTTCGACTTAAGCCTTGAAGAGAATCATTTTTCAGGAAGTTTTCTGCTATGATAAAATTCTGCTATAGCATGTAGTTCGTGCATTAATTCAATTAAGGTCATATATTTATTGTTTAAGATATAGCCGACCTTAAACTCTTTGAATGTATCAGGTAAAGATTCAATCACCATGTTAATCTTTGATTTATCATTGATTTGAACACCATGAATCTCTACCACATTCAAATAGTCCATCATTTTGAGGACATGATCACAAACTCTTATGCCCTCTTCCATCTTAGTATCCGTAATACGTTTTAATATTGCTTCTCTGGCAAAATGAGTATTTTGCCCAAACATCTGATGAAGACTAGCCATTATTTTAGTGGTTGTTTTCATGCTTCGATGTTTCTTATGCAGTTCCACAGAAATCGAAGCTAATATATAGCGCTTAGCCATTTTGTTAGCTTCGCACCATTTCTCATAAGGCTCATTCTGATTACTATAATCGTATAACGTTGGTTCTGGAGGGCATGGCTGGGTCAACATATATTTGCAGCCTTTAGCAGTGAGAATATTAAATAGATTGGTTTCCAATCTAAATAATTTTTGCCAGTGAGTTCATTTTTAACAAGGATAATTAATAATGGGTTAATGGAAGACATTTTCTGAAAAAACAAAATAGACATGCATAAATACTTTGAAATAATATTCACAATAAATGACAAAAATGCAAAAAAATATAAATGCATTTTAATTTATTGTAACGATAATCAAGTACTGCTTTGACAAGCTATCTGTTGGGGAAGTCATGTCTATACTTAGTAGACGCAATTATCCATTGGATTATTTACCTTCTATGTAGAGACATGATAAATAATTATCATTATCCATTTGGGCCTAAATTTGTTAACAGAGCTTCGTTGGGAGGTTAGTAACAAATTTTAGTTGAGTGTATAACTATTGTTTCAATCTACGTATTTTCATATCAATAGTCACCGTTGGGGTGAACAATTGATCGAAAAATATTTCAATTTTATCTTTGAAGAAATTCATCAAATAAAATATCTAATATATTTACCCTCCGTAGGAAGCATTACCATATCATGAAGTCGAGGTATAAATAGTTTTATTATTAAACTAGCAATGGAGCCCGTAAGAAAAATTATCTTGAATTTTCCCTCTCCCACTCAATATTTTAAAATTAGTTTTTTTCTTTTTTAAAACATATACATATTGTTAATTGCATGCTTCCTATAATATTATCTAGATGATATCAAATATTATTAAGCATGTGCAAATTTCAAACAATATAATGAGATTCATTATTAATAAATGACATGCATCATTATTCATAGAGTGGCACTACTTATTCTATATGACATATTATCATGGCATGTTATCATCCAAAATATAACATATCGAAAAACAATTAAATAATCTTAATTCATAGCTTTCTTAAAATGAAAAATACATTAACCCTAAGCTTAATCTTTATTGGGCTTCTTGTCAATGTCCATCTTCCATAAGCTTGTCTTTATTAATAGACTAAGGGAAATTGAGCTTTTAAATTTATAATTGGTCCAATTTTAATTTTGAAAGGAAATAAATAATAATTTTTTATTAAAATAAACTTTTGGACCAAAAATAAGTTTAATGTGCTCAATTTTATCTATACATTTTAATCCATTAAGCCCAATTGAAATTGAACCTAAAACTAGGATTCTTTAAGCTCAAAACTATTTTTAGACTTAAATGTAAAAAATTGAAACTTGACTGCCCAAAGGAAACAATTATGGAACTATAGGGACCTTAACAAAAAAAACCATGAAACCCTAAAATCCATATTTTTCTTTTCCTTCTTCCTCATCTGCCATCTCCAAAAACCTTTGCCATTGTTCAGACGCCAACCGACCTCCGACGCCGAGCCACCCACCACCGCATCGTCGGAAACGCACCAAACTCGCGCGTGCAACTTGCTGCTCGTGCAGCGCGCACTGCTGGCCGCGCGTGTAGCGCGCACTGCTGGCCGCGCGTGTAGCGCGCACTGCTTGATGCGCGACCAACGTGTGCCAACTCGCGCTGCGCGCACAGACCACGCTTCCCACGCGCGCTGGCTATTGTGCGCTGCTACTGCATGCGTGCTTGTGTTGCTGGTTGGTGGCCACCGCTGAAAAATCCAACCTTCGTGTCTTTCATGTCCCTTTGATCTGTCGACGCGTGATTAATCTCCAGCGATTTATAAATTTCCTAGGCCAATTTTGGCTTACAAAATTTCTATAACAGTAAAATAAATCAAGAGGGAAACATAGTGATAATAAACCACCCCTCTTGTTACATATCTAAAGGAAAAATTCAGCAGAGAATCTAACCATTAATTAAGACAAACCAAAACATGCTTTATTCATATATTAAACAAATAATATATATCTGAATAAATTGTGACACTCTAATATATAAATTTCAAGATTGATTTCATACGAAATTCTTATATATTAATATGAGATGGCTCTGATACTAATTGTTGGAGAAAAAATTATTTTTAAATTTTTAAAAAACTTTTTAGGACAGATCTCATACAATATATATGAATACGTAATCTAGAAATCATAACTTGAAAATCTGATTTAGCTTTTTCCGTTGAAGTGATTTAGACTCCGAGATAACGATCCGTCACCACCACGCTTGTTAGATCACGAACTGTCACCAATGATCTTCCAGGTTATGACTCAGGTTTGATCTGCACTTGACGTGTGGGCGCCTTTATCATTGCCAAAGTAACTAGCACAAGAAAATTTTTCTTTCAACAACAAAGAGAAAAATCTTTTTCTGATCTGTATAAAGTGGCTGCCTCTTTCTTTTGGGAGAAAATAAGCCCTTTTATATTTCTATTTAGTAGAAACCCTATGCTCCATATTTATTTATTTTTTAATTCTATTAAATTACTTTTGATTTAAATTAAAAAATAATTAAAACAAAAGTCACGTTACTTGTTCTTGTGTTATAGGGACCATCTTGTAAAATAACACAAGGCCCCTTAGATACAAGTACATTATATGGAGCCTCCCACTAAATAATGTATTTAGGCTTTTAACCAAAATGGCTAGTTATTACTTATTAATCCAATAGTAGCGCAGTCAATTAAATGAGCTAATTCGGGGATCATTTTGGAACATAAAATATTGGCTACAACAATTAAGCTTGTAATTAAACAAGCCTAATCATTTAATTCCAACTCTACTCCACTATAAGATTGGAACATGCCTCCATAATTGTATATTCGAATAATAATTCGTCCCTAGCCACACTGATTTCTTTACTGCTCAATCCTTTGTACCACATCGTTAATTAAATCGATATCTCAACTGTCTAATTAATTTATTACATATTGTTCCTTGATACTTACTGATTTTCTCTAATGATCATTTTCAACATACTAAATATGTTGATACACTCTGGCTAGAGAATTCTATGATCAAGTGCCGAAAACCCATCAAGAGACGTGTCGTACAAATTCTATATTGTTAGTCTATAACTCCAATACTCATAATTGCTCCCACCAAGATACCGGGTAATCTTGACCACAATTGTGTGTCGTGACCATTGGTAACTCAAATGGAATAATAATTACAATCATGAAATCATCATTTACTCAAGGTTAAGATTACAGTAAAATCAATGCCTATGAGATTTAATAAGTCTGACAATTATTTCAAGGTTAATTAAATCTCATATGTGATCTAGCTCAATGTAGTCAAATTACATCAGTAAATTCATATATGATTAAGACAAATCATTCAATGAATTTACTACAGTCTAAAAATAAATAGCGCGCCTAACTCTATTTATCATCTGCGAATTAAATTTATTTAATCATAAGATAACTTGTGTTTATGTCTTCTGTGAATCCATATGATGATCACATAAATACATATAATATGATTAAACGGACCTTATTCAATATATATTTAGGCAATTGAAAATATCTCAAATATTTTATTAATCAAAAAATAAATTAATATGCTTTAAAAGAGCATATAATATGGATGAGTCAGAATTTAGAAAAAATGCAAAGTATATTCATGGATTGAAAGAAGAGCTTCAAAAGGAGATCAGAAGGCCAATCTAAGATTTGGGCACAGTAGTCGCAAGAGCGAAGAAGTTGGAAAAACGGAAACAACCTGCTGTTTCTAAAACTCAGCAGCATCAATTCACTAGTCTGGAGAATAAGCTGAGAGTGTTGCGTCAAGAGGTCGAAATTTGTGTTAAATCCACTACTAAGGTGTCATTAGTATTTAGCTCACTTCGACGGACACACGAGGTAAAAGTAAGAAATTCGTCATGTGCATGGCGACTTGGAGAATGGTGAAGAATAATCTGCTGTCCACTAGCTCTCTTTCCTTATTATCTCCATTTTGTCTTGCACATTGTCTTCTTTTCTAGCTTGTGGGCCATCAAGGGACAGGAGAATTATGGATCTCCTTAGGTGTGGTAGACAAAGGTGAGTAGTGGGGTTGTTGAATCTTTTAAACATTGTTACTTTTTTCGGATTTTGACAACTGGAAATTGATCCTATCATCAACTTGAGATTCATCCTGGTTGCCGTGATATGTGGTTTCAGATGTGAGTCACCGCAGCTTTTGCTAGCATCTTGCTGAGGAAGATCATGATTATCAGATTCATCATCGAAGACGGAGGTCAAAATATCATCATGCAAGCCAATTTCCTTTGATATTCCATTGATTTTGTAATTTAAGTTGACTTGTTTCTCTTATTAACTAATAATAGATAGTTATTTGAATTTATAAGTAGAACATATTCCTCTATCTGATAAATTATTTTTTTAAGTTGGATATCTAAAATTCATAAATATAAATACCTAATAAGTAGTATCGGTTGTTTCGCTGCAACCGCAAAAAATATGGGAATTTTAGTTATGTTATATAACTAATTAAGAATTGTTATCCATTCTCCCAATGGATTTCGTTATCAATAATTTCTTGTAAGAATTGATATTTGCATTGTAAGCTCACGAGCCTTTGTATCTTGTACTGTAGGAGGAAAACAAGAGAGGGTTCATTTCTTGTGTTCTAGTCTTTTCATTGTCAGCTCACGAGGCTTTGGATCTTGTATTGTACGAGGAAAACAAGAGACGGCTTGTGAGGTGAAATGAAAGAGAAAACTGTGCCTTTTTGTAATAACCAACTTGTCAATCAGTTAACCACTCGGGCTACTGCCCGAGTGGCCAGGGCTGCTGCCCTCCAACTTGGAGGGCAGGAGTTTGAACCCCCACAAAAGTATTGTGGGGGTATTTCCTTCCTCAATTAATTTGAGTGAAGGTAGTACCCATGAGTGAGGAGTAGACATCCCTCGAATATTTGTGAGGGTTAAAATCTGGGCAGAGCTCCATTAGCATTGATGTCAGTTGGTCCCAGTAATAGTCTGATTTGTAAATATCAATAATAATCTCATGTATATGAGTTGTAATCTGAGCAATAGTCTCATGTAATAAAAAAAAACTTGTCAATCAGTTATCAAAATACATCACATTTATACATATACAAATGTACACATAGCAGCAGGATTATACAATGGGAAAAACTATTCCCCCCGAATTTAACCCTGAATCGCGCCCCGAATTTTGTCAAAAACGGTGCATTTTGCTTCGCCCTTTTGCTTTTAATTGCAGCTATACCGTGTGTGAGCTTTCCCTTTACTTGCTTTCAACCACAACACTCCATTTTTATGTATTATTTTGTTTTTATCATTGTTTGACTCCAAGCGAAATATTCAAGTTAATCAACATAGTTGAATGTTGTATAAAATTGAATGTGTTCTGACACTTGCACAACAACTACAAAGAAACCCAGCAATGTAAATGGAAAAAGAAAAAAAATTTACACAAGCCGTATAAAAGATGCCTTGCAAATATCAAACTATATTTACTGAAGCCAAACCTAAAATTCTGCAGCCAACAAAATTGCAACAAAGCCGCAGCAAAGTTCATGATCCAGCAGCTACTTAAAAATCTTACAGGAAAACAAGGGGGAAAAAAATAGAGAAGTCAAGAAGTCAATGCATGCTTTGAAGGCTTTGTAAAGAACAGATTCTGCCCCCTCCAAATAATTTCCAAGTACAACAAGGGTAGCTTGATGCAGTGATTGCGGCGAGATGGCGCACCAGCAGTGACGGAGATCGAGATGAAGCAGCAACGACACCAGAGATGAAGTGAAGCAACCGAGATGGGCACACCGAAAGAGAGCGTATCTGGAGAGAAAAGGACAGAGGGCTCGTTGTTATGTGTAGATCGGCAAAGATAAGGAGAGAGAGAGAACTTCGTTATGAGCAGATCATGAAAAGAGGGAGAGAGAGTTCTGTGAGTCACTTTCGTTTCGAGTAGATCAGGAAAGGAGGGAGAGCGTGCACTGTGAGTTGTTCGTTAACGAGATTTTTTGTGCCCAGGTCAAAAGAAAGGGAAAGTAAAATGTGTTTTGTGCCCAGATCAAAACGGTGCATTTTAAATTCGGGGTGCAGTACGGGAGAAATAGCAGCGCTCTTATACAATAACCACCTTGTCAATCAGTTTTAATCCGAAATATTTTTGGGCTCTGGGCCTGGCCCCCAAATTGGGCCCGGAAATCATTTGAAGCTTCTCAAGGGTCCATACCCAACTTGAATGAGTTGGCCCACAGGTTCAATTCAGGTCTCGCAGAATTTTTACCATGAGTAAAGCTTTGGCCATCCCTTCAAAGTCTTCTTGAAACCCTTTTTGTACTTTTACTATTTTAACCTTTATTTAAATTACCTAAAAGGACAAAAATCTTCTTCTTGGCTTCGAAAATCACAGAGACACCATTTATGGTAATTCAATTTCGTTGCAGAAAAATCACGATAAAAAAATTGTGTATGGATTCCCTAGCCATAACAAAATAGAGGCTAAAACAAATTGCAACAAAGTAATTCAGATTTTCTTTTACAAATTTTGTTTTAATTCACTTTAGGGCTCACTTGTGAGATGTCTTTTTTATTTTAATTTAAAAATATTCTTCTAGGGACAAGAATAACTATTTCCAATATCGACGAGAAGTTGAAATACAAAAGGCAAAGGTGAATTTGAGAGAAACAAGAACATCATTGTAGGGAATTTGATTTTGAGCTGCAGTTGAGAAGTCGACCCTAGGGTTCAATGAGGAAGAGTCAGTAAGGGCTATTTTTGGAATAAAACGGGTGTGATAAGAAATTCATTCAATTGTTAAAATTTTTTTTGGAGTTTATAATATAAAAAAAAGGGTTTTTTTAAGGAGTTTTTAGAGGGATGGCAAAAACTATACTCTCCTATATATAAACTTCCAAGTTTCTGACGTGGACCAAGCATTTTTTAACTTTTTATTGACTATTTGATTGATCCAGTACATTAAACCAAGTATATATATGACTTGGACCAAACATTTTTTAAGAATAAAGTATCGTAATGTTTTGATAAGTCATTAATCAATTAACTTGCTTCTTCGGATCTCTGTAGTTAAATAATAACAATAAATTAGTAATAATGGAATGTTGAAACTTTCAAACCTTAGTTTGAATTCGGTAGTGTTGACTCACAATTTTTGCATAGAAATTTATGAAGGTCCAAGTCTACCCCAAGAAGAGCAGATGGGGAATAGAAATTAATTAGGACCATTTGATGAAATGAAATTTCCCTTCTTCTCACTTAGGTCCAAGTCTACACCAAGTTTTTCTTTTCCTTCTTATCTTTAATAGTTGACAATGACATTTTCTCAATCTCATTATCATTGCTATCTTCAATATTACAGGATAAATTTAAAATATTTGAATTGATTTCTACATTGTTTGACTATGACATCGCATTGCTGTTTATTATAGAAAAAATAATAATTACATAGTTATAATATTATGTAACAAAATTAACTTAAAAGCAAACTAAATGCTAAACTTAGCTCCTATTAATAAAAAAATATCATACAAATTACATAATTATGAATATTATGCAACAACTTAACATAAAGCAACCTAAATCTAAATTAAGCTCCTATTAATAAAAAATAATCATAAAAATTACATAATTACAAATATTATGTAATAAATTAACTTAAAAGCTACCTAAACACTAAATTCAGCTCCTATTAATAAAAAATTATCATTATATCATACAAAATTACATAAGCATAAATATTAAGTAACTAAGTTAAAGCAATGTAAAATCTAAATTCAGCTCCCATTAATTAAAAATAATCATACACCCATAGCATCCAAGAAAAACATTAAGCATATATATAACAGCTAATAATAATAATAATGTCAATTTCATCAATTTTTTAAAAAAAAAAACAGCCAAAAAAAAGTTAATATCTCGTTACTGTGATGGCGGAGTTGGCGCTGATAAGGTGACAAAACAATGGAGTGAGACTAGCTATGATGGCTGACGCAATGGTGAAAAATAAAATACACACAAAATATTAGAGTAAGCAATGGTATATTTCATCTTCACAAACTCAACAATATCATAGAGCCTTATCATATACATACATACGTATATACTTTATTTTATTTTTTTATCACCACTGATTACAAATCAACGAATGCCTAGTCCTCGGCTAGCTCGACATAACCTTGACTATATGCAAAACTACCACAATTGTCCAAAGGGCATTTTTATAGTTGGTTTTCGTTTGAATAATCTGAGTATCCAAATTCCAAAGGGTAAATGGCTCCCATCGGAATCGAAAAAAAAATCACCGATTCAGTTCGGTCTTTTCAATTCTGGTTCAGTATTTTTTCTCAGGGAAAACCGAAAAATCGGTTCGGATTTGAACCGAATATTTGGATTCAGTTTTCGATTCTTAATTCAAAAACCGAATCGAAAATTCTGATAATTTTTTTTTTGAGGAGTGATAAAATATTTATAGATCCATAACGTAGCATTAGCCTGTATATATACATGTGTATGTATGTATGTATGTATGTATCATTAACTCAAATCGTAGCTCCAAATCAAAGCCCTCACACTCGCACAAATGAAATCACCAATCGTAGCCACCAGATTCAAAGTCCTCAAAAATCACCTTCTCCAGGCAAAAGGTCGATCCACAAGCCCAATTACTCATTTGTTCCATTCCTTCACACTTCGTACAGAGCAAACAATGCAAGCAAATCTTCCTCTAAGCAGATCTATTTGAAGTCCCACCATCAACAACCTAGGCAGCAAAAGAGAAGAAAAAAAAAAGTTTAGCTAGAATATGGAGAAGACGATGGAGCACACTACCGGCGCGCACCTCCGCAGTCGTGTCTACCATTGTGCTCTCCGTTTACGCGCTGCTTCATGACTTCATCATCCACTTTTCTTCGCCTTTTTTCATCAGTTTTGTATTGACTTGTTGAACTCTAGTGTTGTGAATATTTGTTTTGGTATTTGAATATTTTTTTTGGGTTATTTTTTACTTGTAACAAAAATCATGAAAGGATAATGAAATCTGAAAGAGATAAGATTATTGTAGTGATTATTTTATTTTATTTTTAATAAGGTTCAGAACCGAAGATCGAATAAGAACCGAATCCGTCGATTTTGATTCGGTATTATCTTTTGTTCAGTTTTTTGGTTTTTTTAAAAAAAAATTGGGTACTGAACCAATCCACAAGCTTCGGTTCATACCGAAACCGATCCAAACCGACTAGATACCCACGTAACCCACCCCTATCTAGGATCCGTATCATTGGTTAAAATGTTAAAAGTAAAACTCGGTTATCATTAAATCGTAAATTAAGTACAATGAATATTAAAACGTCCAATGCTCTAATTATGCTCCAATTATTCTTATTATTAAATGAAGAAAAATTCTATGATGCCGTAATTAATATAAATTTTATAAATTATACATATAATTAGTAAATACAAAATAAGACAAGTAAATCAATATAAGAGTAGTAAGGAATCACTTGTAGATGTCTCATTAGAAGAAGAATTGTTAATATTTAATAAGATAAAGCGAGTTAGTATAGAAGTTTCATGGTGGATATTCCCACCCATTTGGGATTGTGTTTGAGAGTCTTAAAAATGATTTTAAAAAATTAAAAGTAAAATTTTCATATTTGATAAATTTTTTTAAAAATCACTTTTGGTAAAACCAGCTCATCTTACAGTAAATTTTGAGAATTACTTTTATACTTAATATAATTATATAAGTAGAACATCTATAAATTAATAGACCTGGGACCATATAAAATCTATTAATTGAAAAATATATTAAATAATTGATAAATTTATTAATTTATAGAGTTCTTTACAATTTAGTTAACATACATCTAACAAGTAAACATTAAATGTATTTTACCAATATTAAATATGAATTAAACTATACATTCAATTAACCAAAATAATAAATACATACATTGTACATGTCTACTTAATTAGATAACATTCATGTTACGTTAACTTAATTAAATGTAGTAAATGAATTAGATTAAAAATTATTTAATTCATGTTATACTCAATGTATTTAACTAATCATTTAGTCAAGAAAATAAATATATTTTACTTATTTGTGTGCTTAATTAAATAGTATTCATATTAATTAACTTAATTAAATGTGTTCAATGAATTTGAATAAAAAAATCTTTATGTAAAATCCCGTTGAACAAGAAGCTGAGGATAATACAATAGCTTTGAAACATGTTACATGCAAGAAAGCACTAAGACAATGTTTACTTTTTGGAGTGGGAGTGAGGAGTGTGGATTCCTCTCACTCCAGTGTTTACTTCAACAAAATAGAGGGGGATTGAGAATCCCACTCCGTGGGTCCCACTCATTTTTGGAGTGGGGAGTGGGAGTGGGACTCCCATGGGGAGAGGTGGGAGTGGGAATCTACTCTCACCTCTCCCTTTTCTACCATTTTTTTTAAATTTAATTTAATAAAATAAAATAATTTATAATTATATTGATTGAAATAATATTATTTTATTTAACTAAATAATAATTTACATTGATTGTAAGTTAAAATTACTTAAAAATAATATTATTATATTAATAGAGAATTAATAAATATATGCTATCTTTATTTAATAATATAATATTATTATATTTATTTTAAAAATACTAGTACTATATTTATTTAATATTAATAATTAATAATAATAAATAGTTTATTCTAAGAAAATATTAATTTTGTACTAAATAATATTATATTAATAAATTTAATATAATTATATAAAATAAAATAATGTTTCATTTTATATTTACCCTTCTTTTTATTAAATTTACTATAACTATATTTAATAAATATTTAAATAATATTATTATATTTAACTAAATAATAATTGGGTTTGATTCTAAGTTTAATTTACTTAAAAATAATATTATTATATTAATAGAGAATTAATAATATTACTATATACCATCTTTATTTGAAAATATAATATTATTATATTTATTTAAAAATAATAGTATTATATTTATTTAATATTAATAATTAATACTAATAAATAGTTTATTCTAAGAAAATATTAATTTCATACTATGTTAATAGTAAAAATATTTCATTTATATTGCCCTTATCAACAATTTTTAATTTATATAATTAAAATTAAAAAAAATTGTGATGTTCATAATTAAGAATATTAATAATTATTATAAATTTACAAATATAATAAAATAAATGTTTATTCATTAAATATATTTTTTATTAACTTTGTAATTAAAAACTATAATTCTTTACATAAGGATAAAATTATAATTTGAAACTATTTACTCCCAATCCATGACAAAGTAAACACATAAATTGGATTCTGATCTTCATTCCATACTTCTGTTCCAGTGCAAGCAAACAACTTACTCTCACTCTCACTCCACACTCCCAATCCTAGGATTCTCACTCTCAGAATTCCCACTCCAATCCAAAAAGTAAACGCTACCTAAAAGTATCAACAATACTTCTCAATTTCTTATTACAATTCGAGAAGTCAACCTCAGAACTTCTAGATACAATAAGAAAAATAAGACATAAGATCCATGGATAGCAATGGGGTGGGGTGGGGTGGGGTTGGGGGGGGAAAGGGTCTACCTTATTCTTCACTCCATAAAAATTTCGCCACGATTCCCCATCCCATCCCCCAATAAATTTTGTGGGGTGAGGATGGGGAATCCTTATATGGGGAATGATTTCCCCATCTCCACCCACTTCCCCATTTATTTATTTTATAATGGATATAGATAAACAATTTCAGTAAATTAAAAATTAGAGATTCAAATAAAATCGTTACCATATATAAAATATTTAAATTATTTTAAAAAATCTCCAAAAGTTTGAAATAATATCAAATCCAAAAAATACTTAAAGAGAGTAGTACCTTGAGATGGAAAAGAAAACATAACAATACTTTAGGGTTGAATAAGAATTACAATGTAGGATTTTCTTTTAGTCATAGCCTATTTATATTAGATAAGAATAAAAAATTATTAACTAACATTATAGTTGATAAAACAAAAATTATTGAACAAAAATTAAAAAAATTATTTATAATGGGGATTGGGATGGGGAGTACGAAACCAAACTCCACCTCTTTAAGAATTTGAGGATTATTTTTTCCTCATTCCTCACTCCATTCCCTAAAAATTATTTAAAATTCACCGAATTTGGAATGAGGCTCCGTGAGGCTCTAAATCCGTGGAGGATTTTGTCATCCCTAATAAGATCTAACTAACAAACAACATTAGAGTCATATTTTATATAATTATAATATCACAGTCAACTATATTTATAATTTCAGCATTGTAGTTGATAAAACAAAAATTATTGAACAAAAATTAAAAAAATTATTTATAATGGGGATTGGGGTGGGGAGTACAAAACCAAACTCCACCTCATTAAGAATTTGAGGATTATTTTTTCCTCATTCCTCACTCCATTCCCTAAAAATTATTTAAAATTCACCGAATTTGGAATGAGGCTCCGTGAGGCTCTAAATCCGTGGAGGATTTTGTCATCCCTAATAAGATCTAACTAACAAACAACATTAGAGTCATATTTTATATAATTATAATATCACAGTCAACTATATTTATAATTTCAGCATATTATTAATTTATGATTTGAATGCGACCACATATTTATATAAGATTTTTTAAGAAAAGTATTATCTCATTATTTTATAGAAATTATTAATTAAGTCCATTGGCCCAAGTTGGGACTGTGAAAATTTATTATATAATAGAAATTATTCATTTATCGAGTATTAATTTATAGAGGCCCTATTCCCCTCATATATATTATAAAAATTTAAAATTATCCTTATTAAATAGGAAATAAAATTATTAACTTCAAAGAAATTGCTACAGTTACCAATTATATTGAGATAAAAAAAATTAATAGCACAATATATTTATTTTAGTTATCAATTATTATACATATAGTGAAAAATATTTTATATACATATTTATAAATACGTCAATAAATTTTATTCAACATTATGTGAAACTCATTTTTTTATATTTTTACAGCAGTTTAACAGTAAGATTTTCCAAACACATACGATTGCTTTTAAAACTCACGACACACTTTCAAAACTAAATTTTATCAAATGTTTAACTGATTCTCTTCACAACTAATTGTTTCAATAGCACAGCTAATAATAATTATTTTAAAAGCTACAGAATTAACAAATTGGCTTTAAATTGGTGTCTTAAAATTGCAACAAAAGAAACACTTGTTAAAATAGTATAAAACCTATAAATCAATATTGTTCAACTTTCATTGAACAAAAAATATTTTATTCATTTAACTTAATTAAATAAAGAAAAAATCACTTATCAATTGAAATAAAAAATCTATTAAAAACAATTAGAATAGTTTTATTGAATTGATGTTTAACCATAAATTCTATATTTTTTCCAGGATATTCATAATTTATTTTATTTTATTTTATTTCTATCATAATATTATTTAGTACATAGGTTAATTAAGTGAAATTTAACCTTAAATTCATTGGTTAAAAATAGCTTCCGTAGTAGTTATTTTACCAATACCGTTCATGCACTAAATTCCTATAATTAGAAAATCTGACAATCCAATAAGTAGTGTTTAATTCTTTTTCTCAATACCATAATTTATTTCAACTCGACCTTCGATATTGCATGAGACTAATGTAGCATTCAACTTCTTTAGTATGTGACCAACAATTTCTTGTATTGTAGTCTTTTCACTGTAAGCTAATGAGGCTATGTATCTTGAATTGTAGGAGGAAAACAAAAGAGGGCTTGCGAGGAGAAATAGAATAAAAATAATGTGCCTTTTTATTGTAATAACCAACTCGTCAAGCAGTAATTAACCACTACGTTTTTCTTTGCAAACGTGATAAAAAAGATAGCTTAAAAGACGTTTCTCAAGTATCAATTCTTTCAACTAATAATAATCTTGTCAAGCAGTAACCATTGGGGTCTTGTTTGGTTGCTTAGGGTACGTTTGAGATTGAGGTGCTGTAGCTTTTAAACTACAGCTGCTGTGAAAAAAAAGTTGTAATTATAAAATAAAAGTTAATAATATATANACAGCTAGTGTTTACTAAACACTTTAGTGCTGTAACTTTTAAGTTACAGCTGCCCAACCTCAATCCCAAACGCACCCTTAGTTGGTAAAATGTTGAAAATTCGTCTTAAAAATTTGTTTAAGGTAGGTAAGATGTTGACAATTTGTATTAAATAATCTAGATGGCATGATTATTAAATTTTAAACTTATTATTATTTCAGATTAAGTTGGTAATACAATCAATTAATATATATATATATAATTAAATTTGATTTAATTACAATTTATATCATGATTGTTTAAGATAAATACATACGCATCATAACATTATTTATTTATTATATGCATGTTACCTTTTATGTATTATAAAATATTTGCAAAACAAGATATTATAGCCTCAATTTGTGTTTGGAGTGCTGGATTCTGGCACAAAAAATCGACAGTACTTTCCTAATAAGGTTTTGAAAAGAATGGAGAACTCTACACAGTCGACGTTGTTCAATATCTCCGAACTCAAATTGAGCTCCTCCTCCGCCCATCCGAGTATGCCAGTGATCGGCCTGGGCTGTTCATATTGACAAATCAGACATAGACGCATTGAAGCTGGTGGTCCTGGAAGTCATCGAGCTGGGTTACAGACATTTTGACACGGCTGCAATTTACGGAACAGAAAAGGCTCTAGGAGAAGCAATAGCTGAAGCACTTCGACTTGGTCTTGTCAGTTCTCGGGAACAACTCTTCATTACTTCCAAGCTCTGGTGCCAGGACGCCCATCGTGACCACGTTATCCCAGCTCTAAAGAAGTCTCTTAGTGCTCTTCAAATAGAATATTTAGACCTCTATCTCATTCATTGGCCCATCAGTTCTAAGCCGGTAGAGATGGGATTTGCACCTGTACCTAAAGAGGACCTTTTACCTATGGACTACAAGGGTGTGTGGGAAGCCATGGAAGATTCTCAAACGCTTGGCCTCACTAAGTCCATTGGTCTCAGCAACTTCTCCTGCAAGAAGATTGAGACCATACTCACCTTCGCTATCATCCCTCCGTCAATCAATCAAATAGAGATGCATCCTCTGTGGCAGCAGAAGAAGCTCAGAGAATTTTGCAAGGCCAAGGGTATAATTGTCAATGCCTACTCTCCTTTGGGAGCATTAGGGAGAATGTGGGGCAGCAATCAAGTCCTGGAGAATGAAATGTTAAAGCAGATTGCAAAAGCTCATGGCAAGACCGTGGCTCAGGTTTCTCTACGATGGATAGTTGAGCAAGGAGCCACTGTTGTTGTTAGAAGCCTCAATAAGGAGAGAATGAAGCAGAACATGGGGACTTTTGACTGGGAATTAGTTGATGACGATTATAAAAAGATTAATCAGATCCCGCAGCGTAGATTGATACCTAGTGATTTCTGGGTATCTCCTCAGGGACCATTCCAGACCCCTGAGGAGCTATGGGATGACTGATGATCAATAGTTTTAAAACTTTCGTGTACGATCAAATATTGGAACAAAAGTTAGGTGCCATAGTTCTTAAGCATTGCACGACTTTGCACAGTAGATGGCTTCATAAGTTTCGTGTATATAAGCGTATTCTTAAGCGAATTTTAGTTTTTTTTTTTTTTTAAATTGACTTTGATGGAACGAGAGGGGAAACTTTATTGAAATAAAAAGACAAGAAAACAGCTCAATAAGCAAACACTTGATTGTAACGTAGAATTNGCTTTGCACAGTAGATGGCTTCATAAGTTTCCTGTATATAAGCGTATTCTTAAGCGAATTTTAGTTTTTTTTTAAATTGACTTTGATGGAACGAGAGGGAAAACTTTATTGAAATAAAAAGACAAGAAAACAGCTCAATAAGCAAACACTAGATTGTAACGTAGAATTTCTGATGCACTGGAGAGTTCCTCCTTTGAAGAGGTGGAAACTGTGTTAAATCCACGACTAAACTGTAATTGATATTTAATGCACTTTGATGGACAAAAGAGAAATTATTCACGTGCATGGCGTCTTGGAGAATGGTGAAGAATAATCTGATCCCGACAAGTTCTTTGCTTCTTATCTTCATGGCTTGACAAAGGTGAGTGTGATTGTTGATTTCTGATAAGGTTATTTTCTTGTCTCTACTTCTTTGCACAATATCTTCTTTTCTTGATTTTGTAATTATGGATCTCCTCAAGCGTGGTAGACAAAGGTGAGTTGTGGGGGTTGTTGAGTCGGATTAGGACTTCTACTCATATCAGCATTGATAAATTTTTAATGATTTTATATTATGTGTATTTTAATGATAATGTATAGATAAAATTTAATTTTTAATTTTTTTATTTATTAACCATTAATCACTACTTAAATTTTTACTTAGAACTAATTCAGTTTATAAGAGAATTTCAATCCTGTTGAGTCTTTGAAAGATTGTTACGTTTTTCTGACTTTGACAACTGGAGACTGACCCTATCATCAACTTGAGATTCGTCCAAGGTTGCCGTTATACGGGGTTTCGGATTGTAGTTTTTTTCACTGCAAGCTAGCTCATGAGGCTATATATCTTGTATTGTGGGAGGGCTTGTGAGGAGAAATAAAAGGGAATACTCAGCCTTTTTTTTTTTTTTGGGTAATAAACAAATTGTCAAGCAGTAACCCACTTGGATTTTGTTCACAAACATGAGAAGAAAGTTAGCTTAAAAGACATAATTCAAGTATTACTTAGTCAATTAAACTTAGTCTTTCAATTTATCTCACCCAAGTATCTATTTAAACTCTTTTATTTGATTGATTCATTTATTATACCAAGTAGAAATTATTAGGTAACGAATCAAAGTGCAGGAGTCCTTATTAGAAAAGCACTTACATATTTAAACTCTTTTTTTACTAAGCATGTTATACCGAGTATTGATCACTTGGACCAACTTTTTTTTTTAATGAATCTAAATTAGGAGTGTAATTTATTAATTAAATCACACCATAGGAAGTTCCAATATTTTGATATGTCATTAATCAATGTGCTTGCTCTTTTTGTTCTCTTTGGTAATTAAAATAACAACAACAACAATAGAATGTTGAAATTTCAAACCAATGGTGTAATAGTTAATTAGAATAAATATGCATACGTCACAAAGTGTAATAGCAAATTTATACGAAAAAAATATCCGAGTGTCCGTAGCAAATAAGGGCTCCTTATCTCATATCAGTATGCTTAAAATAAAATTTCTTCAGTAATCTTTACAATATAGAGATTTCTATCAACCGGCCTCTCTTCTTTATACTAAACGAACTTTTGCCCTCTTAAATATATGCTTGGATAAATGCTAAACGAACTTCATTAGTCATTTATCAACTTCTTTATACTATACGAACTTCAGTGATCTTTACTAGAACTGCTAATCCATTTACTTTTATATTTCTCTCTTCCGCTACTCTCTGGCTCTAATTTGCCGCATTTTGATGAAGGACATAAATAGTTATTTCATATGTAACCTCGTTAGGTTATGTGTCTTGTATTGTAATTAAGAGGACAACAACAGAGGGTCAACCAATAAAGAGAAGTTGTGCTATAGTATTATTTCAAAAATTAAATACGAAAACAAGGGTTTGAGAATGAGTTCATTTGTGTAAATTATGTTATTAAATTTTGGGTAGTGATATTAGATCCTCTCAATATATTTTACTAATCTCCAATAATCACTTTTATGCTAATGACCATTTTGTTCTTATATGAAGTTACTAAAAAAGATAAATACCTTTTAAATACACCTATTTGCATATATAACCCTTACTAATCAACAATGCTACTTTAATATAAAATAGTTACAGAAAATTCTTACAAAAAAGTAATCGGCCGCCGTTTTACTTGCATTTCAACCTGTTTAAGAGGGAATAAAAATGGATTTTAATTTCGACAAACAAAAACAAACTCTGCATTTTAATCAAACGTCACCATTATGGCCCCTTTAGTTAGTTTTAAAAAAAATTCTTCATAAACTCAATTTAATTTATTACAGATTAACATTACTTCAGCAATCAATAAAATGTGGTTTAGTTGATCACAGGAAGTCCGAATATTAAATGAGTTTATTTTTTAATAATTTCTCAGTAAAAAAAAAGAAAAGAAAAATGAAAAAGCTTTAGTATGTGCATATTTTTAAGTTTTATAGGGTAGCATGCCAAAAAAGTATAAAAATTGTAATAAGATAAACTAGGGATTAGATAGGGCATATTGAGAGAGGAAAACTATTTTCAATTTTTTAGTGGGGTTATTTGAGAAGTGAGGCTAGTGAGATATATTGAGGAGTCAAATGTCACCACTCTAAATTTTTAACTTACCCGTCTTCTAGACTACTTGGCCCTGGGTTTTGAAAGTTCGCCCAACTTTCTTTTTAATAAATTTAATTTATTTAAATAAATATTTTACAAATATCAAATTATTTGATAAATTTTGATAGTTGTAATTATAAATATCGTCAACTTTAAATTTGTTTTAATAGCAATGCAATTTGTGCAATACCAAATACGTCTTTAAAGGGGAAAAAATTAAAAAAAAATATATCAATTATGAAATTAGAATATATGATATGTATCATCCTTTCAAATTCAACCATTTTATAAAGAATTCTAATCTTTGTGAGAGAAGGACTCATAATTCTGCTATAATAGACTTGATCTAAAGTGGTTCCAATAAATTTCTTTATATATATAAATTTCTAATTATAATATATATATATACACACACACACACACACAGCATCATTTAAAGAAAATAGAAACATTCATACATATCAAGGTCGAAATTAAAAAATAAATCCAAAATCCCAAGTGTTGAAATACAATCAATGGGTCCAACAACTTGTCTAGAATCCATAACATTGGGTATAAAACTATGTTGTCATTAAATAATAAATTAGGTACAATAATATTACATTTACAATATGTGTTCTAATTATTCTTATTATTGTAATAGCTTGTAAGGGCTAGTTTAGTACTACTGTAACTTTTAAAATAATTGTTGTTAGCTATACTGTAAAATAATCAACTGTAAAGAGAATTAGTTAAATATTTGGTAAAATTTATTCTTAAAAGTGATATGAGTTTTAAAAGCAGTCGTATATATTTAGTAAATATTATTGTTAAACTGCGTTAAGAATATAAATGACTGAATTAAACATAATGTTGGACAAAATTTATTAACACATTTATAAATATGCATATAAAATATTTTTAATTGTGTTTCTATGAGAATTGATAACTAAAATAAATATTTTATAATTATGAATTTGTTTTATTTTTGTTAGCTCAATATAATTGGTAATAATAATAATAATAATAATAATAATAATAATAATAATAATAATAATAATAATAATAATCATCATCATCATCTCTTTAAAGTTGATAATTTTATTTCCTAATTAATAAGGATAATTTTGAATTTTTATAATATATATGGGAATATATAAGGAATTGTAATAAGCATAAAAGTGATTCTTAAAATCATATTTGAAAAGCTACTCCTTCCATAAAAAAGGGTCATTGAAAGTTCAATATTTTAATGATAGTTCTATTATATAACTGTCGTTAAATTTTGATTGTACATTTAATGACAATTATGTAATAGAACCATTATTAAAAGTATTTGATGATGGTTATGCTTAATCTAGTAGGTGTATATATTCCCTACTAGTACATTTAATGACAACTGAGCATCAGCGTCAGTTGTGCTTTTTAGTATGCAGGGGCTACAATTTTAAATCTTCTGTCTCAGTTTTGAGAAAGAGAAAGTGTTTCCATACATTCAAAGTGTTTTTATTCATGCATTTATCCTTTTTTTATTACATGAGATTATTGCTCAGATTACAACTCATATACATGAGACTATTACTGATATTTACAAATCAGACTATTACTGGGACCAACTGACATCAATGCTAATGGAGCTCTGCCCAGATTTTAACCCTCACAAATATTCGAGGGATGTCTACTCCTCACTCATGGGTAAGGAAGAAGACTACCTTCACTCAAATTAATTGAGGAAGGAAATACCCCCACAATGCATTTATCCTTTTTTGAATTTATATTCTAACCAACTTTTATTTACGTTGGGTATTGATAATTTGTTTCCCAAATTATGGGTTAAACAATCATGCTCTTTCAACCTTAAATAAATTGACTACTTTGACAAATCATATCTAGAATGGCGGTACAGAAGTAGTAAAGGTAAGTGGGGAAAATTGTTAATATCTTCGAATGTTATACTATAATAGATATGGTAATCTCTATTCTAAATTGTGAATAAGTGCGTGTATTTTGTTCTTTAAGTTAAGTAATTTGGTAAATAGAAAACATATTAAGTTCATATATTTCCTAATTATGTATATCTGAAGGCCTTAGACTTGTGATTTTGCAATTTTTATAGTTTCATTTGATTGTATCCCCTAGATTAAAGTTAAAATCAATGACCCATTATTCATATTTTCCCATTTAATGTGTGTTTGAGAAATAAAACATGGATGGATCCAATACTTCGTTTTTGGTAGTTTGGCAACATTACTTTAGATTATATTGATGAAGATGGTCTAGCTAGCTAGTTGTGCCTTAGGGGAGCATTAAACGGAGTAGGCAGGTGATTATGAGTTTTTATATCCCTACCAAATTCTATCATTGGGTGCAAAAGATCTACTGTTGATTGTTGTCATACTGTTGTTTGCTATAAAAAAAAAACAGCACTTGGAAGTTTGAAGTGTTGTTTTTAACACCTTGAAAACACCTAAAAACATTTCATGATTGTTGTCATGTTGTTGTTTTCTACTAAAAACAGCACCTGGGACTTTCAAGTGTTGTTTTTAATAGTTAGATAGCACTTAAAATTTTTTTTGGATGCTGCCATGCTGCTGTTTGATGTTAAAAACAACACAATTACAGTTGCTAGACATCACCCAAAAATTTTTCTTAGTATTGTCATGCTATTAGAAACAACACCTAGAAGTACTAGGTACTGTTTTTAATAGCTAGACAGCACCCAAAAAAATTTTGGGTGCTGTTTGCTGTTAAAAATAGCACCTAGAAGTTCCCATGCTTTTTTAATAGCTAGACAACACCCAAAGAACTTTTTTAGGTTCTATCATGCTACCATTTGATGTTAAAAACAACACTTGAAACTTTTAGATGCTATCTTAACACAATTACATGTTGTTTTAACATAATTACAATAGTTAGACAACACCCAAAAAACTTTTTAGGTGTTGCCATGCTGTTGTTTGTTGTTTGAGAGTTTTAGGTTTTGTTTTAACATAATTAAGTAGGTAGACAACACCTAGAAAATTCCAAGTGCTGTCTTTTTCTTTTTTGTTTATTTGTTTTCTTATTTGCTCTTATGTCCAAACTAATTCCCTTTTATTTTTTCTTGGTAATAAAAAGGTTTAGTTTTTGCACTAGAACGTCCGAGCACATTTAGCTACGAGGAAGTAATTGAAACTTTAGGTCTCAATTTATTATTGTCGAATCTACAATGGATAAGTCTTAGATTTCATTGGATAGAAGATTAGAAAAATATAAAGATAGTGTTAAGAGCTTTTTTTTAATTATGTTGTCCGTCACACTGCAAATCTGGTTCATTTACGCTGCCCTTGCTCAAAGTGTGGGAATGTGAAGTACCAGACTCCTTTAGAGATAGAAACTCACTTGATTATCTTTGGAATTGATCAAAGTTATACAAATTAGCACTACTAGAAAAATGGGTTTTGTTGATACCAATTTAGTGTCAGTAATTACTTTTGCTAACACTTATTAATTGTGTCAGTGATTTTTGTTTCAATAATTCATGTCACTATAGTATCACCAAAATAATGACACTATGGTGTTAGTATTTCATGATAATATATACATGTCAGTAATTCGTATCACATAGTATCAACAAAATAATGACACTATAATGTTAGTATTTAATGATATAAATTACTGTTATTGATTTATGTGACTATAATATTTAGTGATATTATGCTGTCCATCTAGCTCCCAATTGTATTCATAAGATTAATCTCTTTTTTCTCCTTGTGATTAATACTCGGATTTTGCAAGAACTCAACAGCGATTAATCTGTTTAATCCTGCAGTTGTGGTTGATGCCAGCCTTGCAAGGGCATCAGCTTTGTTGGTTTCCTCTCTTGAAACTTAAGTGATAGTGTATTCTATAAAATTGATTAATAGCTCCCTGACCTTTTGTAAATACGCAAACATCATACTTCCCTTTGCTTAGTACTCGGATATAACTTGATTCCCAATCAATTGTGAATCACTAAAAATTTCTAGCTTTTCTGCCCCCATTTCTTTTGCTAACCTAAGACTAAGAAGCAAGACCTCGTACTTAGCTTCATTGTTGGAGGCCTTCAACCCAAACCTGAGGGCAAAGCTTATTTCTGTATGCTCTGGGGAGACTAAAATCAATCCTGCTCCACTCTCATGTTGGTTTGACAATCCATCCACATACAATCTCCAGGTTGGTATTATTGCTTCACTAATCCTAAACTCATTGAACTAGTTACCAGTAACTCAGCTATAAGGTATGCAGTTGCCTGTCCTTTAATTGTTGTTCTAGGTCTATACCTAATATCATACTCTCCTAGCTCTACGGCCCACTATACCAACCTTCCTGATACTTATGGTCGTTGCATTATCTACCTCAAGGGTTGGTTTGTGAGCATCACTATGGTGTGAGCCTGAAAGTAAGGCCTTAGTTTTCTAGCGGATACTGCTAGTGCTAAAGCCATTTTTTTATAGCTGGATACCTTGTCTCCGCATCTAATAGAGCATGACTCATATAATAAACTGGCTTTTGTATTTTATTATCCTCTTTTATCAATACTGAACTGATTATTGAGTCTAAAACGGCCAGGTATAAGTAAAGATCTTCTCCCAATATTGGCTTAGAGATTGGAGGACTTCCCAGATACCTTTTCAACTCCTTGAAGGCTTTCTTGCATTCCTCTGTGCATACCATTTCTTTCCTCCCTCTGGGGTCTTCAATAATGGTAAACATTTATATGTCGCTCGTAAAATAAACTGATTCAAGGCCACAACTCTTCATGTTAACCTTTGAACTTCTCTAATTGATTTTGGAGACTCCATATTTAGAAGGGATTAAATTGTTTCTGGGTTGGCTTTTATTCCTTACTGGCTTTACCATGAACCCTAAAAACTTTCCTGAAAAGACTCCAAATGCGCATTTGCTTGGGTTTAACTTCATGTTGTACTGCTTCAAAATCTTGAACACTTCATCTAAATCTGTGATATGATCTTCCATTCTCTTGCTTTTCATAAGCATATCATCTACGCGGACCTCCATATTTCTTCTAATCTAGCTATGAAACATTTTATTGACCAACCTCTGATAGGTTGCTCTTGTATTTTTTTAACCCAAAGGGCATAACATTATAGTAATACAGGCCCGTATTCGTGATGAAAGATGTATTTTCCCTATCTGATGGGTACATCTGAATTTGGTTATACTCAGAATATGCATCCATAAAAATAAGCAGCTCATGCCCTGTAGTAGCATCAACCAACTAATCAATTCTAGGCAAAGCAAAACTATCTTTGGGACATACTTTATTTAAATCGGTGAAGTCTATACAGATCCTTCACTTTCTATTTGGCTTTTTAACCATCACTAAATTGGCCAACCAATTTGGATAGTAGACCTCTCTAATGAAGCCTGCTTTAGGAGTTTTTCGACCTCTTCTTCTAGTACTTTGTATCTTTCTGGATTGAAGGATCTCTTCTTTTGTCGTACTGGCTTGTGATTAGGATTTACATTTAATCGATGGACTATCACTTCTAGGTCTATACCAGACATGTCTTCATGGGACCATGCAAATACATTAGACTGTGATCTGAGAAAATCTTCTAGTTGTTTTCATATTTTTGGGGTTAATAATGACCCAATACGAATTGTCTTGCTTTAATTATCGTGCCGTACTTGGATGGTGTCTGGCTCTTCTACTGGTGATCCTCTTTATTCGTTTCTCTCCTCTCTAAGATCAAGCTTGGCTTGAAAACATTCTCGTTTGTCCATTTTGCCTTTCAAAGCTGTAGTTGGATTCTTATTGATCTGCCTTTAAGATTCCAGCCTCAATTTCTATAGGAAATTTTATCATTAAGTGGTAAGTTGAGGTTATTACCCGAAAAAGATTTAAGGCAGGTCTACCTAAGATAACATTGTGAACCGAAGGGTGCTCCACTACTAAGAAGCATACTATCTTAGTAGCTTGGTGAGGTGGTTCTTCAATAGTGACTGGTAGATCTATACTGCCCAAAGGAATTAAGCATTCTCCACCAAAGCCGATCAATGGAGTATAAATTTGCTTTAATTTTTCCCTTCCTATATTCATCTTGTCAAATGCTGCTGCATATAAAATATCTGCTGAACTCTCGTTGTCCACTAAAACTCTGAAGACTTTTCTGCTTGCTATAGTTATAGAAAAAAACCAGAGCATCATCGTGCGGTTGATGTAAACCTCTAGCTTCTTCTTCTGTGAAAGTGATGGTGTTATGTTTCATCCTATCCTCTTTTGGGGGTTTACCCACTAAGTTTACCAATAAAGCCCCTGGTGCTGCTCTAATCACCCGTGCATGATCTTTTCATGCCCTATTGGAGTCCCTTCCTCCTGTAAGTCCACCAAATATAGTTCTTATAGGAGCTTCACCTGCAACCTCTTGGTTTTCTATATGTTTGGATGCTACTGTAGCAATATTTTGCGGCACATCAGCCAAGGCTTCATTTTGAATATCTATGTGCTCTTTCCTTTTTACAAATTCTTTCAAATACCCTCGCTGTATTAAAGACTCCATTTCCTCTTTAAGATCAAAGCAGTCGTTAGTATTATGACCATGATCTTTACGATACCTACAGTATTTGCTTCTGTCTCTTCAATTTTGTGCAATCCTGATTTCTTTGGGCTTCTGCAACAAATCTAAGTCTCTTATCTGCATAAGCAGTTGTTCTCTTGGTACGCTAAGTGGTGTGTACCCAGAGTACCTGCTTTGTGGGACTCTTGGTCCCTTGTTGTCTTCTGGTCTATTTCTTTTGTCTCGATTTTTAACCTGTTCATTATTCCTTTTTCTTTTTTCTTCAGTCCTTTGAGGGTCCGGATCTACTCCTCTCTTTGCATTGGTCAGCTTGTCGGCATTAGAGTATTTCTGAGCTCTTGATAGTAACTCGGTAAAGGTCCTTAGTGCATTCTTAGCCATCGAGTAATGGAATCTTTCTGATCGCAGGCCTACCATTATTGCTATTAATGCCATTGCATCTGTACAATTTTCTACTCTTACCGCCTCTTTGTTAAAACGAACAATATAGTCCTTCAATGACTCATCATTCCCTTACTTCACTGATAACAAGTGAGTTGGGGGAACCTGATAGTCTTTTGCTCCCACAAACTGACCAATAAACATATGACTAAGCTGGGTAAATGAAGAGATAGACCCAGGTTTCAACTTTCTATACCACTTATGTGCTGCTCTTGTAAGCGTCAAGGAGAAAGCCCTGCACATGGCTGCTCCTATCACCCCCCACAACTTCATCCACGACCTGAAGGTCCCTAGATGCTCAGTTGGATCTCCTTCACCTCCATATAACTTGATTTGAGGCATCTTAAATTTTGCTGGCAATGGGGCCTCTAGTATATCTTTGGTGAATGGTGGTTCTACCTCCTCTAAGAGTGGTTCTTGATTAGTATTAAAAATTGTCTAATTATCAAGTGATAATAATATTATTTTGTGCTTATGTTATAATTTATATTTGTGTTTATGCAATATATTAGGAATTATTAATTATATTTTAAATATATCTAATTTTGTGTATTTTTGTCTGTTTATTAGGTAAAATATTAATTTCACATAATTCAAGACTCCAAACAGATAAACAGAGGTCAAATTTAGATTCCGGAGGTCCGAAAACCTTAAGATCAGTCAAGATCGACTTAAAACTAGTCTTGTGTAAAAAGAGTTGACTTTTTCTGTTGACCGAACACTGATTGGATGATAAAATGAGCTTACAATAGATATGAGTGCATGGGATAACAGGCAATTTTGACTAAATCTCAACCGTTCATGATTCCATGGCCATGATTGTGCCACGTGGCAATGGTTGGTGAAGCAAGTTGTAGGATCCGAATCTTTGTATTCGGGTCAACCTGATCCACCCATTAACTCGACAAATCTCAACCGTTCTTTGGGTAAATCGGACGAGTCAAACGATACCACGTGTGATGTTGACTTTTCAAGTTTGACCAGCCATTGGATCTTGATCTAAAGGTTGTGAGGAGCACATACATGAAGCTTATGATGGACCGCAACACACTGGATTATGAATTTATTTTCTATAAATAGAGCCTCATTTTATGTTTTTAATCATCTCTCTACAACTCTCTTCTTCTCAAATTCTCTCCATCTCCTTAGAATCTTGATTTTCAGGTCTGTTTTTAATAATTTGTATAATTATTTTTATAAATAAAATTAGTTTTATTTCCAATTTTAGTTGTTTTTATTACTTTTAATTATAAGTAATTCGATTTTACTACTTCTTTTTATTTCAATTATGCTTAACTAAATAATATTAGTTATGGGAAGGTTAATCTCTTAAGAAATAAATATGATTTAAGCAAATTCTATTTTTAATTTTATAAATTAAATTATTTTCTATTTAATTTTATACATATTTTATATTTTGAAATTTTGATTTATTGTAGACAAACAAATGAATTTGGCACAATAAATTCTTAAGATCTTAATATAAGGTATGGTGAAATGGTATTTTGACTTATTGTAGACAAATTAAATTTTGGCACAATAAATACTCAATCCATCATAAAATTAAAGGGAAAATAATGATAATTTATATAATTAATCTTTTGGGCAATAAATCTAAAAAAAAGGGCAAAAAGAATTTATTAAGTTTTATTTACTTCTATGAGTGGATCCATAACCCTAACTAGCTCAATTTCATAGTTTTATTTAAATTAAGTTGTTTATATTTAATTTTAATTTTAATTTTAATTTTTAGTTAAAATAAAATAAATAAGTTAAATCTTTTCTCTGTAGATCAACCTCGGACTCACCGAATTATAATACAACAAGGCACTCTTATACTTGAGAGTTAAAAAATTACTTTTAAGTTGTGTCAGTTCTGCAGGACTTTTCTCCATCCCATCCACCTGTTTCTTAAGTTTTTTCAATTCTACTTCAAGACTTGCCGACCCAGTACTAGCATTAGAGCCCTCTGACTCACGTTTCTTATATTGACGTTCTGAATTCAACTTGTGGCACAAATCCTGCTTGATCTCCAGCACATGTCAGAGGTCCCTTGGGTGATAAATATGACTTGCATGAGTCTCAGCTCTTCTGGCTAATCTGGTATGGTTGCTTTTCTGACGAACCCGTTGTAAGCCATTAGTGTTATCTTGTAAAGTATCTTGCATGCATTCTACAACCCTTCTTCCTTCCGTGGAGGCAGATTTAGGTTTGTTCTATGTTCCTGGTTCTCTATATACTAGAAAACCCTGGCCATATTCTACGTTAGATCAGCTACTTGTTGCGCGTAGGGGTGGGCATCGAATCGGATTCAGATTTAGCTAATAATCCAATTGGATATAATTTGTGTCATCCGATCGGATTTAATTCGGATCAGATTCGGATCGAACCAAACAATCCGATTGGATTACACTTATTAAAAAATATAAATTAAATAATTAAATATAAAAGCATAATCCAATATTTCTTTAGATATTTCTACTCATCTTCATCATCAATATTTCTTCAAATCATCAACAATTTCAAAATCTAACACCTCTCAATAATAGCAGCCATAAATGGCCGTCTCCTTCAACATCAACCATCATCGTCAAGCCTCATCTTCCTCACCCTCTCCCTTAGCCTCTTTCCCTCCCTCGTCTGCTTTTCTCTCATTCTCCTCCACGTCCTCTCCATCCTCATCGTTGTTCCCGCCCTCTCAGTTGCTATATCTCCTCCAACAAGCACTACGCCGCTGACATGGTCACCATTGTCCTCACCGGCATCTTCCAAAGCTCCATCTCTGTCACGCTGCTTTCCTAACGGCACTGTCATTCTCAAACTCACTTGTATTCTCTTTAATTTGATCTTTTTCTTGGAATGGGTTGTGGTTGCACTTTCTTGTTGATGTGCCATGCTTTTGTTGATGTAAGTAACGGTGGAGCCACCAACGCCGATAGGTTTCAGAAGAAGGACCCAAAAGCATCATCCAAACTAGTCAAACTCACTCAAATCCTAACTCAATCTGAATCGATCCAAATCCGAATTTATCTAAAATTTCATCCGATCCGAACTATTTCGGATCGGAATTGATCAGATTTGATATTCGGATTGGAATCAGATGGATTTTTTTTTCTAATCTGAATTATCCGAAATCCGATCGGATTCATCCGAATTCGAAATTGCCCACCCCTAGCTGCGCAAGTGGTGGATGTAACCCAGCATTGCTACGCTTCCTTCTTGGTGGACTAGGAACTAGGGACAACCTGCTATTGCGGCTATGACTACACTAACTCATGATTACCGAGGGTTTGTTGCAATCTTAATAATAGTGTTTTATATCGTCCCCACAGACGGCGCCAAATTGTTGACGTAGATTTCTGGTCAACTTAGAAAATTAATTTATGTGAAGGCGATATAACAGAAGACAAAGAGAATTAATGTGGTTCGGCCTTTAGTCTACATCCATGAGCAGAGAAAGACAAATATTTTATTAAGATCGCACTTACAACTTGACTCCCTCTCTCTCTTTTCTATTTTTTTTTATCCCTTATACTGTGAGAGACCTCTACTTTTATAGCCTTCTATAGATAAAGTCCTTTTCTAACTTGAACTTTATCTAACTCTCCTCTATCCTCTAGGATTTTAATTACAAAATATTTCTACCTTTTCATAAATTGTATCTGAGTCAAACTCTATTTAATTTGCTTTTAGGCCAAGTAATGCCCTTCTATTGTCCTCCAACGATAGCTCCTCTACTTGGACTTGACCTTTCTTGTGAGATTAATAATCTAGAACTGGGTCAAGGGCTGTTTGAAACCATGATTTCTATCATCCTCCACTCCAGCTCCCCATTCCTAAGGAGCTTAATTCTTGCTCCATGTTCCTGGGGGAACATGATTCCTG
This sequence comes from Citrus medica, assembly GCA_002013955.2. Taxonomy (NCBI): domain Eukaryota; kingdom Viridiplantae; phylum Streptophyta; class Magnoliopsida; order Sapindales; family Rutaceae; genus Citrus; species Citrus medica. Next base: position 210,388 of record MKYO02026873.1, read on the forward strand.
CTCCCCATTCTTGGGGAACATGGCTTCCGGGGCTCATCCTTAAGGGTATAATTCATGTTCGTATTCTGGGGGAGCATATTTTCTGATGTCCATTCTCAAGGTAGAATTCATGCTCCCCATTCTTGAGGGAGCACACTTTCTAAGGCCCATTCTTAGAGGTGGAATCTCTACTCCCCATTGTTGGGGGAGCATATTTTATGGGGCCCCATTCCGAGGGGTAGAATCCCTACTCTCAATAATGGGGGAGCACACTTGTTGGGGCCCCATTCCTGGGGTAGAATCCCTGCTCCCCATTCTAGGGGAGCATATTTTCTGGGACCCATTCCTGGAGGTGGAATCTCTGATCCCCATTCTTGGGGGAGCATATTTTATGGGGGCAACACTTTGCATTTTATTGACTACTTTATATTTTCTACAACAGTTAGTTATTAAAGAAATGCTACCATGTAATACCAAAATTCAGAAAGGTTATTTTGGTAGAACGTATAGTGCTAGAATCCCATGAGACTAATATTTTAAGCAAGATAATTTCAAGGCTTGACGTACATCTCTCCAATCTTATTTCCTAGAGCAAAGGAGAGAATTCAAGGCCTTGGCAACAAGAGTTGGATTTGTAGATATTAAAGTTATATGACATGCCTATTGCTATTGGGTTATTGAATTTCACAAAGCGATCTAAGTATTATGAGCGTTGGTCATTCAACGGTTTGAATTTAAAAATAAAAAGAGGACTTGTCTGTCCATATTTTGTTTGTATTCACTTTATGCCTTCTCATGTGTTTCTTCCTAGCGCTTGCAAGCAAATGTGCTCACTTTGTTTCTCAGAAGATCTAGAAGAGGTTAAAAAAAAGAAGGATCGTAATTCTTCTCCGTATCTATTGTAATTTGATTTCTTTTATTAATAATATAGTTGCTTAAAATAAGTTATTATTCCACCAAATCTAATTTCAATACCAATAACTAATGTCAACATAATCTATTCTCCTACATCGAGGAGTAGCATCCACCAATTAAGAGTAAGATAATTATAACTTTTTTTATATATAAAGGCAAAAAATTTACGGCTCAACCCTCTCGTAAATATTGGTGGATTGAGAATTGTGTCGCCATTCATCAAGTTATAACATTTGTGACCCGTATATATTCGATCAAAAGATTATTTTGTGTCCACCACCAAGTATTGTTGCAAGTCTCCAAGAGCGTGGTCGGGTTGGTTGCAGTGCAGCAGTAGCCTCTACCAAAACCCGAGTTTGATTCTTGGGGGTGATAAAGGAGGTAAAAAAAATGTATTTGGGCTTGCTTGCCCACCCTCCTTGCCTTTTTTTTTTATAAGGTTGACTTAAGATACGATGCAAAGGTCTAAGGTTGCAAAGCTAATGTGAAATGCACACAAATTGATCCAGAATTTTATTGGAATTAAATGAGCTTGACTTAAGATACGATGCCTCTTCATGCTATTCCATTAATTTTAAAAGTAATGGAGGATTATGCATGCACCTACATTTATTTTTAGGGTTAATTTTTAATTATTTTCTTTGTGAATTGATTATCTTCAAACAGTCTCTCTTATTTTTTAAAATCTCAATTTACTTTATATTTTTATTCAGAAGACCCAAAAGAAATTCATCAACTGATCCTCATTTTTCTCTTACTTTTTAAGGCAATTTGAAATTTTTAAAAATAACAGAAGATAATTAATTCATAAGGGCTATTCTGAAATTTGCCCTTAAAATAAAGATGCCCCTTGGGCCGAACCGCAAAAGATGACCTACACGGCCCAAGTCTAGCCTTTGGACAGTTGCTCTCAAATAAAGATGTCCGTTGGGCCGAACCGCAAAAGAAGACCCACACCGCCCATGTCTAGCCTTTGGACAGTAGCTTTAAGGGCCCAAGTACATTGCCTTCCCGTTCATCGAACTGTCGATGAACAAATCCAATTTCATTTTTCTCATTCACCGAAACATTTGCTTTCAAAGTGTAAAACTTCAAGATAATTGGTTAAAAATAACTTCAGCAATACATCAAATTCTAACTTGAAATTCTGATAAACCCATAAACAGTGACGGAAGCTAGAAACTTTGGTTGAAGGGGCCACGTACTTCAAAAGATGAAAATAAGTTATATCTGTTCATTTTTCAATAAGTTTATTCGTATTATATGAAAGTATCTAATCAAATAAGCCCTCGATACACACTGAAAAATCTTATTGAGGAATAAAAATGATGTATTATTGACTTTTGAAAAAATAAAACAAGATATTTATTTGTCTTTTAGGTGTAATTTAACTGGTTATAGAAGTGCATTGTGTTGAATAAGTGGGAGATATAAGCTAATGAGAGACACGTGGGGACATCATTAATTTAACTCTCAGTGTCTACTAACTTTTGTATGATAATAAAAATTAGAGAAAGAGGGCCTCTTCAATATCCTTATTTTCTTCAATTCTCAATTTATTTGAGAAATGAGAGAGTTGAGAGCTGCAGATTGAGAGTGTATTGAGAGTTTTAACCTCTTGGTTTAGTGAGTGAAAAATTGGGTATATTGAGGTTTTGAATAGTGAGTTAAAATACTTTAATATTTATAATCTCCATTTCACTACTAAGATTTTATACTTCTATGTTCGCCCTAGAGGTAGGTTAAAAGTCAAACCACTTAATTCTAGTGTTCTTGTGTGATCATTATTTCTCAATTTTACTTTAATTGTAAGCTTGCTTCACCCAATCAATTTACCATCACATTGTACCTCCTATCACTTGAGTTTAAGTTATAATATGAACAACTATTGGTGTTCAAAGGATGAAATCCCCATTCAAACCATAAAAATAATAATAATGATAAAATATTAGTTGAAAAGTTAAAGAAGAAACTTTTGGAGAATTTGAAGAACAAAACACTAATTTTATAATAAAAAGTTCAAGAATATTACAATAACAATTCACACACTCTCACAAATAACTTTTAAAAGATATTTTGATTCTTATGCTTTCTTCTCCTTACACTTGATACATACAACACAAATAACAAGGGTATTTATAATACCCAAAACTTAATTATAACTACGCACATAAACTAAACAAATTTAATCACAACCACTCCTTTATTTTCAACTATCACATTATTATAAACCTAACGCATTTCATTTCACATACTTCACCAACCACACCAATCACACCAACCTTACTTACCATAAGAAATTTCTATGAAGTGGGCTTAAATTTCTTCAAATTGGATTAAGTTTATGGTTCAACAGAAACTAGATATTATGCTAACATTTACGTACTTTTCCTTTTTCAAAAATTTTACGGGTGACAGGGTACCTCCCCGTTTCCTAATACTTCTGCCCCTGCCGATAGAAACAGTCGAATCCATCTGCTGATCAATGCTCGAATTTGTTTGAATTCGGCCTCTGAAATTGCTTGAGGGTGATGCAGCATTCAACTTGTTTAAAATGTCGCCAACAATTTCTTCTACAAGTTTAGATTCAGGCCTTTCCAAATTGCGAAGAGTAAAACAAAAGTGAATTAGAAGTGAAAGCAAATATAACAAGATTAAAATGCTCCTCTGGACTCTGTCGTGTCGTATATCTGTTTCGGTTAAAATCTACTTATGTACTGTTTGAAAAAAATAGAACTAATTGAGTTTCAAGCTGTTAACACTAGGCGGAGTATATACGGAATGAAAAATAACTAAAGCGAAATAGTATGAATTACCTGATCATAGATGAATCCCATCCGCATAAGTCGGATGCTTCCATCAAAGCGTCCCTCCATCTTTCCAACTTTTCTTTCGCACGCTTGGAATGCTGTCTGTGATTAATGAAAGCATCCTCGAAACTCCCCGTCTGGCACCGTACGTCCGACGGACGTACGTGGTAGAAAATCGGGATAACGATTTGACCGTTCACTTTCTTGCACTCGATAATCTTTACAAGCTCATCTAGACAACTTTCGGAAGAAGCATAATTCTTTGAAAAGATTATTATCGAAATCCTTGATCCTTCGATTGCTTCGAACAGTGATGCCATGATTTCGTGTCCTTTGTTAAGATCATCGTAAGTGAAGCTGTTGATTTTATTTCGGCGCAACGCGTGGTGGAGATGACTGGTAAAGTTATCGCCGGTATCCTCCCTTCTGAAATTGAGGAAGACATCGTATGATGACGACAACGGTGATAATGAAGACATAGAAAAAAAAATGGGGATGCAAACTTAGAGCTGTGTGTATACAAATGGCTAAGCTATAGATCTTTCAAATTAAATGAATGAAATATGTATATAGTAGTCTTGAATCTTTATGGACCTTGCGCAAATCAAATAGAAGCTTGTGAGTTATATGGAGAATATAGCATAGATAGAACGAAATTAAAATTAAGAATATGAAAAAGATTGTACATCAGCAGCATTGGCAATATGAAATGAAAAGAAGTTATAGTTAGTACATGTAAGAAAAGCATGCAAGTAAAAGATACATGAAACTGATTTGATTTGTCGGATTTGAATCCAATTGCTAGCTGATTGAGAGTTCATACTTGAGTTTAAAGTGTAGGATCTTTAGTAGAATACAACTCTTATTCCAAAATGAAAAATGATTTTTATTTCAGAAAAGAACAAGTTATATTCTAATTTGAATCAGTTTAGACAAACACTCAATATATATATAGCAAAGTTAATTTGACTCGAACTGAAACTCCACTTTAAAAAAAGATACGGCTTAAAATTCTAATCCAAATCGAATTTGTAATCTTTGCAACTATTCTCAATTTTTTACAAGCTTTTTCAGTAATTATTTCATCAACCAATATCAATTCGTTTGGCAATTCAATTTAAGTTTCTGGGTTTGGTTATGAGTTATGACAATATTGCTGATATATTTAGCCCATGAATTTCTATGTTAGCCAATTTTTGTAAGTTTTGCTGCATCCTTTTTATGTAATTAACCAATTCTCATCAAGTTTCTGGGTTTGTTGTGGATGCTTTAGTTAAGTTTGCACTTTGTCTTACTAGTTTTTTTTTGTATTAATTGAAGATTTTTTGCAGGAACTATGTTGTTGTCTTGAGTTTTTTAGATTCTGATTTAATGAAATTTTTTTAAAAATATTTAAATAAAGAGGGCTGATCTAATGTGCACCTCGTGCAGCTTATGATGTGTGATGGGATGCATGTCATGATCTCCTTGGTGATCTTGTGGAGCCCATAATACAACCACGAATAAGATCATGATATGTGTGCTATCGTATATCTTATCATATCATATGGGATGAGTATGATATTATTGGTGAAAATATGGAGCACACAATACATCCACGAATAATATTCTTACCCACGTCCTATCGCACACTATAAGATGGGTGCGGCGCACATCAAATTATAATTCATTAAACAACTTTTTAACCAATTTTTATAATATATTTTAAAATTATGCATGTTAAAAAGGAAATTAAATTTTTATTTAATTTTTTATGCACACTGTTATTGAAATTTTACATCAATATGAATCTTATAATAATAAACAAAATTTATTTATTTTTTTGGTTACCATTCAAAAATGAATTTAGTTTTTTTTTTCAATTTTTCATAATATCTTAATATAAAGTTAAAAATATAGATTATATGTACTATTGAAAATATCATTTTTTTTTAGACTTGTAAAATCTCAAAAGCTCAATATTGAAGGAGTATTATCAATTCAAGTCATATTACATTACATTATATGTAACATATAGTAATACTTGAGTTACCATTCAAAATAAAAAAGTTAAAACATATAAAATATTAAATAAATTATCATAAGTGACAAATCATAGATTTAGTGCCAGTTCGGTAATACTCTACTTTTTAAAATAATTTTTGTTCTGTACTATAAAAATAATCAGCCGTGAAAAATAAACGTTTGATAAAATTTATTTTTAAAAGTAGCTGTATTTGTTAAATATTTTACTGTTAAATTTCTATAAGAATGTAAATAACTGAATCAGATATATTGTTGAATAAAATTTATTTCAACATTTATAAACATGTATTTAAAATATTTTTTATTGTGTACATATAATAATTGATAACTAAAATAAATATTTTATATTATTTTTTTTTATCTCTTTATAATTGATAATAAGAATTTTAAGCTAATGATTTTATTACCTAATTAATAAGGATAATTTTGGATTTGTAATATGTAAAAGATATATATGAATTATATTAAATATAAAATTGATTTTTAAATTTAAATTTCAAAAAGTTACTCCTACTTTCTTTTTCAAAATATAATACAAGATAAAGTGATTTTGTTAAAATTAATTTTTAACTTTTTAAAATTACATTTTTTAAGTATTCGTATCTCAAATGATCTGCATCACATATAACATAGTGATCCTACTAATTCCCTCATTTAAACCAAAAACTCCATTGTTCAAATTTTGGTTCAAAATTATTTCTATGCCGCGCCAATTTGTGCTGCCTACGCCGGAGAGTCTGCAACCCCCGCCAACGCTCCAAGGTTTTTATTTACTTTTTTTTTTTTGGGGTTAAACTCGTTGTTCTAACTTAATTTATTTTTATTTGAAATTCGTGCTTAATATTTTGATTAGTGTGAAAAAATTCCCCAACCAACCAGACCCTATGTGACTCTTCTAGGTTTAGTTGATGAATTATCCAAAAAGTTAGAATTTTGTTATTTGTATCTGAATATGGATATAGTTTTTCAACATACAGCAGTATATCTTGGAAGAAATAACTTGCTTTCTCCTTGTTTTCGAATGTTGGATTGCCTACTGAACTCATTTATCCTTACATCAAATTGTCTTTTTTTTTTAATTATTCTACTGTGCAGGAATCCTAGTTGCTGTGCTGTCTAATTCTGCTCTTGATCCTTTGTTTGTATTTAATCCTGTAATGGGCTCCAGCCTAAAACAACAGATCTCTTCACTCCGCTTGTGCTTGTGGTGGAGTAAATCTATATCAGTAGGAAAAATAATATATGACTATATGTGCATGTTCTTCGTACAAGATACCCGTATCAACATTTTGACCTGTGATTAATTGAATGGATGGGATAGTTTGTATTGGGAGTTTGTTTCTGTATTAGTAATTACTAGTACTCTCTTATGTAGAGAATTGAATTTTGTTTTCTATAGACGGAGAAATTAAACTGGCTGTTTGTTTCTTTTCTCCAGTCGTTGCTAGTGCTTAAGCTGCTTCCCCTAAAGCAGGTAATGATTGTTTCCTTTGTACTTGCCATCAATGTTTTTCGTAGATGAAATTGTTGTTATTCACATATTTATGAACAACTCATTTTAAGTTATTATCTCTGACAAAAAGTGATGTCTAACATGCATCTATATCAAAATGATACGTGAGTGGGTATGCATCCCAACTTGATAGTTTGTGGAGTTTTCTCTACTTCCAATAACATCGGGGGAAATTTTAAAGACCCCTTAAAATTAGTGAAGCACATGACAGTCTAGAAGATTATCATTGATCCTTGAACAGAACAGTGTTTTCACACATCTCCCATTTGATCTCATTTACTTGACAGAGAGCTGGGGTGGACAAGAAATGTGGGATGCTCTTCTTTGATCTCCAACCCCCCCCCCCCCCCCCCCCCCCCC
>MKYO02026873.1:218124-234710 GCA_002013955.2 Citrus medica
CCCAAACACACAAAAAAAAAAGCCCAAAAACAAAACTAAAATTACGGAGTGCACTTAAATCATCTCTACGTTGGGAAGAGGTACTTTAGTGTTCTTTGAATAGCCTAGGCTTTTGAGCCTCCTTTAAAAGTGATAACATTATTAATGAAATAAGGGGAACACTTTTCACTAAAACTATTTATTATGTTTAACCTTAAGTGACATAGTCGATGCTCAAAGAAGCTCATCTATTTTTGAGGGTTAGTTACTATACACTTCAAGCTTCGATTTCTTTGTTAGATATTTCAAGTTAAGTTTTTAACACCTTTGCTAGATTTTTTGAAAAATTTCTGTAACATTACAGATTTGTATAACAATTAATACGGTAATACCCCCCTCTTTTTAGAGTTAGGTTCTTTTGCAGGATTTGTACATTTTTTTGTTTGGTCTGAGTGCATTAAGTTGAGAAGTTAGAATTAGATTATGTATTTCTCAGTCTATTTGTCTTCTAGTTTTTGTCCCCTTTTTGTCTCACTCTTAACTGATGAGGAGAGAAGCATAGGGAGAGAACCTAGAATCAGATTTATGCATTTCTATGTCTTTATGTGTCATGTATATTCTATTTTTTTGACACTATTAAATAGTGGCCAATTCTGATAATTAGGCTAGTAATCACACCATATCCCAGGAAAAGATGATAGCCTCCCGAAAATCTTCGAAGATCCTTTTAGTGTTTTTTTTTTTTTTCCCTTCAAATTTCCCAAATAGTAGCCATTATGGAACGTTTACATGGAACTTCAGCTTTTGTTTTTGACAAAAGCATGAAATCCCCTGAAAGCAAAGAATTGCAAGATTAGCTGCTTGGAGTAATCTACACCATAACTCAAACAATGATTCTAAAATGTCAAAAAAAAAAAAAAAAAGAGGAGGATATGATCCACATCCCCGATTTTCTTGCACATGGCTCATTAAAAAGGAGACAAGCACATGTTAGCTGTCTGAAGTAATCTAGAGTCTACATTTTAATGCTAGAATGCTGATTTCTTCTACATATACTCTTTAGTGGAGATAATAGGGTTAAAGTAAATAAAAGGAATTTGGTTACCTTTGTAATTTTATTGGTCTTAGGTAGAATATTGAATTGAACTAAAGCAAAAAAAAAATTGACAAAGTGAACAGAAGTCACAAGGGCCAAGAAAAACTAACCTACCTCCCTTGGCTTCCATTGTTATTGTTGCTTATCTCTGTGTGAAACTTTATGAGACAAGGTTCACTTTCTTTCATTTGCTGATGTACATTGAAGTTAAGTTCTCTGTTTAGTTTTACTTCCGCATAAGTGGTTGGATAACATTAGGCCATTGGTTGTTTTGCTTACTTCTGTTTTTACGTGCTAATCACACTCTTTAGTTGAAAGTTTTTGTTCCTATAAGCCCATACAGCATGATACTAAAAACCTATCAATCAATGACCTGAACTGCAGATTCTGATATTGTGCAGAAGAGAGAAAGACTTTTGGGAATCTCGGATGAGGTACTTTAGTAAGTACCCAGTTCCTATGTTAGTCTTATCTGTTACATGGGAATTTAGACTTTTGGATGATGCTATAGTCATTCGTTCATCCTCTTTTTCTCAAAAGAAAAAAAAAAATTAGGACCTCAAATTGTTAATACTGAAATGTTCAGTGTTATTGTGCATGTGATGTCTCGTTGTCTCTGAAGAAACTGCTTGTGCACAAGTGATGGCGCACATTAGAACTGGACTTTTTTTAAGTGTCTTCTGTTGATTACAAATTATACTATTTTCCCCTTTTCCTGTTAATATCAGATGCTGTAGCTACATGGTTGAAGATCATGCATTTTTCTCATTGCAGGTTAACAATCAGTTGCTTAACACTTTGTCTGTTAAATGCAAAAGCTGCAGTCATGCTCATCAGCTGTCCTCTTATAATGACTTGCCAAAGAAAATAATGGGAGATCTAAATCAGTGTTCTTCTGTTAAGAGCATGGACTTTCATCTAGTTCAGCAAACACTGCTCTTTGGTAAGCTCTTGCTGCTTATAGCATCTGTTTCTCTTTCTTGGGGTTTCTGTTCTTGAAGGTTAGATATTTGGTGATTCAAGTTTTACCTGAGATGTCTTCATTTTTTTTTCCCTCCAATTCTAGTGGTAATAAGTTGTGGTGGCATCACAATGTGGTAGTTGTGTGGCAAGAAGAGGCTTTTAGATAGAGAACTAGAGCTTTGGGACCCAACTGGTCATTCTTTTGAATTATTGGTGAGGGCTCATGTTTGCCAGAATATTTTGGATTACTGGAATTATAATCAATCTTCAATTAATGTAACAGGGCTCTTTTTTCAAGGATTATAGTGCATCGGTAAACTGTGTGATTTGGAGTGTACTGGTGCTTTTTTCGATATGTTCCATTTGGATTTATGTAAGCTTATTTTGTTGTAGGACATTTTAGATTGAAATACTCATTCAAAAAAAGTATGCGTAATTTATCCAAAGGCTTAATTACTTGAAGAGAACATTGGCTCTGCTCTTTGTGATAAAGTACTTTCCTTTTCTTGCCCCTCCCCCCCAAAAAAAAGGTTTGCTGACATAGTTTGCATTGGAAGTTATTCAGATATATTAACTGCCTTGTTTGTGGTGGCCACTTATCCAATCATAAAAGCCTTGCAGACACACACACAACAGAATCCCTAGTGGAATTTTGAATTATTCCTTATAGAAAACTATCATGAAAAACTTTCAATGTGTGTCGCACCATGTCTGAAAGAGATTATTAGCATACTGAAAGAAGCTCTACTGTCCTTTTCTTTTGTATAGCGATGAGGATAGGATTTTGCATCATTGGATTACTAGAATTTTGTAGTATGTCAGTAATTTTTACATTGTTGCCATGGAAATCTATCATCCGGGAGTTTTATTCAGATGTGTCAGGAATTGAGATAAGCACAACGTGTGTTGGTAACTAAATTTTCTTGTGAAGTACATTTCCTTTCTATTATCAGTGAGCTTTGGTTATTACATCGTTTCTTGTGTTATCCCTTTTGTCTTTTTCTTTTTCGTTTGTGTGTCTTCTGCGGATGGCAAACAGCCATAACAACCTCATTTTTCCAAGAGATGAAATGTTTGCTAGAGGGGCCCCCTATTATTTTTCCACCTCTGCATATCATTGCGTTGGGGTGGTGTAAGATAGAACTTAGAAGCTTGAGTTTTCTAATAAAAATTGATTTAGTAGGCTGATTAATGGGTAGATATACTAATTAGTAATAGGTTCATCCTCACTTCTTTCATTTGTTTGGTGAAATTCTAATAGCATTTTTCTTTTGTTCTTTGATTTTTTTTTATCTTTATTTTCTTCAAGTACTTTTACAAAATGAAAAAAAGAATAATAATGATAATAAAAAAAATAAAAAGGTAAAATATTATTATTTTTTTATTTGTAGTTATTATTATTTTTCTATTTGTAGTTTTTAATTAATTTCTATATTTATTTTTTAAAATAAATTTTTTAAATATGAAAAGCTAAAATTTAATCCGTTCAAAAAAATTAATCATATAGGTACAAAATAAAAATATTTTAAAGTATTAAGGAGCATATTATAAATATTTATGTGTTTTTAAAAAATTTAGACCCATGAAATTTGATCTACTTAAGTTTCACTTTTTTTGGTTAATTGACTGTTAGAAAAATGAGCAAATATTACTTTATCCTTTTAGCCATTAAAAATAACAAAGTAACAAATTTTGAGGTATAACTTTATATTTTTAATAGTAATAAGGACAATTTAAAAATTGTCGAAGTATGCTGAAATTTTCTCTACCGAGGATCCTTTGGAATGTTGAAATTATAAAGTAAATACAAACACAATCCATTTCTTTCTCCCGTATTAAACAAACTTCAAATACCAACTCAAGCCTCTTTTTATAACTATATAGATGGCTTAAATCATAAATTAAACTTGTAATCTCAAAAGAATAGAAATAACAACCACATTGCACATAAAAAGGAACCAAATTAATTCTCTTCATCAATTAAGGGATTCGAGTTCAAATACAATTCTTTCGATTATGACAAACATTTATCTTCCTGGGTTACTTTAAGCATCAAAATACAAATATTCAGGTCAAAATTCATCTCGTTTTTCCTTTAAGCGTATATTGAATATCAGATGGGAGGAAAAAAAAAATTCTAATTCCCTCTACACGGGGTAGAAACTATCAGACCTGTTATGTAACCCAATCTACTCAGCTATATCCTCCACAATTATCCAGCAACACTTTTGATGCACCATCAGTGCTACTTTCAATAGCCATTGCCAGAGTGCCGGACAAAATTCTAGTATCATTTTTCATATAAGTTTCTGTTTGCTCAGACGTGCTTCTTCTCCAAATTAGCTGCAGCCAACCGTTGTCGCTTTCTCCAAGCTGGAACTTTACCAGGGAATGCCCACCTCAAAAATCTCTCCCATGAATAGCAGCCCAAGAACATGAGACCAGCCCATATCAATAGCTTGTCCCTCAGTCCTGAAGGCAAAGGCACCAACTTCAACCAGTCATTCAAGCTCCTGAGTAAATCGGATGTAATGACTGTGAAGAAACCAACAGCACAAATGAGGGCGTACAGAAATGGTTTGTTCTCAGAAATGCTCTGGTTAAATGGGTGGCCCATGTAGTTAACAGCAAAGGTAGCCACCTGGATCATCATGTTGACCATGTATGAAACCGTGTTCACCAGGTTGGGATGAAAATCTGCATCCGGCTCAATGCATTCATCTGGCATGTATTTCTCTGCCTCTTTCACAGATGATATTAGGAAAAACAAATGAATGGCAAACTGTCCCATAAGTGAGAGGAATACATATGAGCAGAAAATATTGGGATGGGGCCGTGCAGCTGACAGGGTGGGAAGAGGACGGGCATGTGAGATAAACAAGAAAAAGGCTGCGGTAAAAACACCGCTGATTGTAGCCTGGACATCACCAAGCTTCACACCATCCAAATACATAACACTCAACACGTATGCTGTAGCGAGACAGTTAAGGCCGAGAATTTTGAACATCTGAAGGGTGGTCACTAGGGTACTACGACCCTGACGAATTATGTCAGTAGTGGGAGCAACCGATGCGTGCTTCGCTGTGAATGGTGATGCCATAGAGGCATCTCCAAGCTTGACAATGGGAGCAGAACGACCATCGCCCTCCTCGTTCAACTCCTCCATCATCTTCTTCAGCTTCTCTCGTTGCATCTCAGCAGCTGTCAAATGGCGGTTACCAGCTGTGCGGCTGTTAGCTTCTAATCTAGCAGAAGCTTTTCCCTTTGAAGTGCCTTCACTATTCAGACTCATAGCTTTGCTAGCTGCTTCTGAAGCAGACTTAGATTTCTTTGACTTGACTGATTTTGTATTTTCGTCTTTAGAAGCTTCTGATGAAGAGTTTCCACTCTGAGTTGGAGGCACAGCATTCAACAGTGCAACTCCCACATGGGCCTGAATAAAAAAGTATAGAATGTCAAGTACTGCCCCCTCTGATTGTTGCAAGACAAAAAGACACCAAACACAGTTGTCCAACTATCATGCTTATTAACAACATATACTGATTTATCAGTGCTGTGTATAGAAAACAGGGAAAGCTTATAAAACCGAGCCACGCAGATTGCACACTGCAACTCTTAAAATTTATACTATTGATATACAACATGTGACAGTTTGACCATAAACTTCAGCAGAACCAACAACAGAGAGCTTCCTCCTGCAAGAATATTTCTTCTATCCATTCTTTTTAATATGAAGGTAAATAATTTTGATATATAATTGATTGGACTGCGACATGAAGGTAAATAATTCATACATCATTGATTGATCTGGGACCAAAAACCAACTAAGGCTGAATTTAGCATGCATCCAGAAGATTTCGTAGAAAAGAAGACGCAATCAGCCTAACTAACTTTAACAGCTATAGCTTATTAATAGGCCAAGAGAGCAGGCAACTCTAAGTATCCACTTGCTATGGTAAACCTACTGAGCAATGGGCTCAAAACTAATTGGAAATGAAGAGTTATATAATACAACGATGGTTAAAAATCTAGTTGGCAATGATGTGGTAACATAACGTTAAGAAGCAAAATATATGTGGGTGCACATTTGTCTTTGATTCAGTAAAATCCATAATTCATGAAGCTTCAAAAGCATAGATCAATGATAGTAAAATGCTTGGATCACTAATAAATTCAAATAAAATTGACATAAAAATACATATCTTCAACTCCAGCATTACCTGCTTAAGAGCTCCAACATCATTAGTACCATCCCCACACATCAATGTCATCCTTCCTACTGCTTTAAAAGTGGTCAAGATCAGTTCCTTCTGCTCAGGTGCAACTCTTGCAAAAACCTGTATGATCAATAGGATAAACATTATACAGAAAAAAGGTATCATCAAAAACACATTCAAGTTTACACTATTATTTAAGAACCTTCACATAAGGAATGACTCGTAGAACAGCTGAAGTCTGTTGTAACATTTCGAAGCAGTCACCTCCAATACAGAGATCATGAGCATCTGTGAGACCTTCAACCTCTTTCTCACTGAAATCAAATATGTTCCTCTTTCCTCAGTTCACAAAGTATGAAAACATAAATCTTAATTGCATTTTAAAAGCCAAGGCTACATAGAAAGGTCAGAGTTTGGTATTGCATCACAACAAAATAAGAACATCAAAAAGATACGTAAATGCATATAGAATCTAATATACGAGAATATGGCAAGGCTTCCATTTGTAAACAAGTTCATAAGCACTAGAACCTAGTAAAAATGAAGGTATCTCCACTAAAGCACAGTAAAGGTAAATGAAAGAAACAGTCAAGTCTTCACCTATATTGAATCTTTTCTGTCTCATCAGGTGACACCCATTCATACACTTTGCCATTCTTTACAGGACAAAGAATTAATACCGGCTTTGTAACAATATGCACTTGGCTGGCAACATAGCAAGCAGTCAAAGCTTGGTCACCAGTGATCATCGCCTAACATTAGAAAATGACAATCAGATGGTAATTTCAATTTATAATATCCACAGATCAAAAGTATACAACAAAATAAGCACAACAATAATTAAAAGTAGACAAACCAATACAAACATATAACTCATTTTAGTTCTGTATTGTACATAATAATAATGAAGGAAGATACTTGAGAACATGTTACTTACCAAGTCCTGAGAAGAATTCTTCAGTTCAGACAAAATTTTTGCTGAATCTGCCCTAATAGGGCAGTTAAATACCTGAAATTTTGTACCATCAGAGTTAGGGATTACATATTTATGTAAACATAATTATCCAAGACTAAGTTAAAAAATAAGACCATTCAAGCAAAACAAAATAAACTGCACGAAATGAAAGTGTTTGTCGATTACCGCAAAACCAGCAAAAGTAAGGCCATTCTCCACTTCATCTCTGTGCAAGCTTCTTGCATCACTAACCTTAACATATTTGACATGCAAAGAAAAATGATTTAAGCTATAAATAATTTAATAAATTGAAAAAGCATATGCTGAATGTTTGCCGTTTCTGGTATACAGATACAATGAAAAAATGCCCATGTAAATTCTGATGAATGGTAGTCAACTAGACTAAACTGCAAACTCAAGCAAGCCTCTCATAAAGGTAAGAGTCTTGGGAGACAAAGCCGTTTGGCCTATTTTGGGCCCCACTGGACAAATGAGTTCAGAAAGGGTCCAGTCATACCATTATTCTAGCCCCCCAAATGAATAAAGATCATTTTTCTTTATCACATTTCACATGAAAATAATCCCTAAAGTCCATTGTTATTTCGGTTTGAAGAAAGTGTCACTCAATGCCTACCAAAATTTTTTTCTTTTTTTTTGGCAGGAAACAGAGACTTCTCTAGAATATTAGAAGGGAATAAATATAACAAAAGTGAACCAGAGGTTCACAAGCTATAATCTCTCCTACAGTGTAGGACACCAAAAACTGTACAAAAGTTTGAAAAAAGAAACCCTTGAAACCTGAGACACAGGAATAAAAATCAAAACCAACAAAATTAACCCAAACTGCATCCCAATCAAGTTGAATGAAAAAGAATGAGAAATCTTGAAAATCCTAGGATGTTGAAGCCCAAATAGAAGAAAAGAATCGAATCCTGCCCCAATACTTATCATAAAAAAGTAGCTTGAAAAAGTGTGCAAACTACATTGTTTGAATTAACCGTATATGTAAAACTACATAATAACTCATCAAAGACAGTCCCAAATCATCACACGATAACAAGCACAGATGAATACCTCAAAGGGTTCTCAGTAAAAAGAAGGCAATCTTTTAAAATAAGAATGTGATGATGCTACGAAAATTAAAACTAGAGCACACTTACTGTCATGTCTGGAAGGGACTTGAAAGCAAGGGCTAAAACACGAGAGCCCTGATGTGTATATTTCTTGTAGGTTTCAATATAGGATGATGGCAAGTCTGTGAGTCTATCCTGGATGGTTTCGGGAGCACCCTGAAAAGAGTTGAAAGAATTACTTAATAGAGTCAAATTGCAGAGCCCCAACTAAGAGAAAGTCTGCCTCTATTCAATGTCTCTTCTTTTTGAAAAATCTCTCTTACTTTCTCTTGCATAACAGCAAAGGAGGAAGATAGATATCTTTTGTGTGCCATAAACAGGGCACGAATGTCAGAAAACAATTCGAATACAAAACGACCAATTAACAGAGTACTCCTGTAAATACTGACAAAGTACATGGCCATACACCTTTATTTATTAAAGAATTCATCACATTCATATCCATATAATCTTTGAAACGCAATATCTACATGATTCCATAACTCTGAAGGATGACATCTACACAAATTTGAGCATACCTACCACAACCTGTCAGTAATAAGCGAGTATTGGAAACAACGTTAAAAGCTGGTGTTTGGTGAACTACTTGCATATCTCCCCTTACAATCAATTCGTGTATCCTCTAGTTTAGGGCATTTAGGCGCAAAATAAATTGCATTTCAAATAATTAGCAAAAACTCCTCGCTAAATTCCCTCACATAATTTTAACCTTCAACTACATCCAATGCTTTTTCCCCCTAACAAGATAACTATGATTTCAGGAAAGTGAGAGAGCACACACTTATGAAATTGTTTATAGTGAAAATAACATTCTTGATAAAGCACTCGTGCTCATATCTCTATTAAGAAATCTAGCTTATTCTGTATAGACTAGCTAATTATTCAACATGATTTAGTAAAACGACATCAAACGGACCTATATCAGATTTATAACAATGCAATGCGCGACTTACAAACCTTCACAAAAGCAAAAAACTCCTCCTGAACGCGAACAACAACTGACATTCGTTTCAAGTGCGATGCAAAATGGTGTCTCTGAACAATCTGGACGGCGTTACCCCCTCCCCTGTAATTAATACAAAATAACCACTGGCAGTCAGACTGAAAGGCAGACAGAACAAACATCACTTTAACACGGCAGTTCGACTAAAAGGATACAGAAGCATTCAATTATAGCTCTAACATATGAGAAAAATCTATGTCAATCTTATGTATATTTTGTTTACCATATAAGGCTAGGCTTTTAGTAAATACCAATATGATAAGTATCTGGGGGAAGGGACATTACTAACTTATCCCATTGTTGCAAGAGAAGAGACTGTCAATAGTAATTTAGCACCCAAAAAATACACAAAAAAGCCCGAGATGTACATATCTGGATATTCTATCTAGTTGGATGTTTTCCAGGAAATAATGAAGGGTTGGACTATTGGCACCCCTCCAAAATCCATTTAAAACCCTTTCTTCAATTATAATAAAATTAACGCCAAACATACTCTTATTTTTAAATAAACACATTCAGTTTCTTGTTCCTAAAATTAAACAACAGTCTTATTGCCTCAGCCTCCACATAAGCCATTTCTATGGGTGATAAACTTCTTAATACAAATCAACGAATTAAATTGAATATCTTTAAGATAATGGTGTAAAATGTTTTAATATGAGCACAAAAATCAAAACCATATAATTTGTCAAACTGGGTTTCGTTCATAATCAATAGACTGTGTTAGTTAATGAAGGATAAAAATACAGAGAATTTAAGAAAAAATTGCTTGTGTGAGTTTGATGAGAGAGAAAATAAAAGAGTTTCAAGATAGATGAAAAGATGTGAGATATACTAGAGTATTTGTCCTCAAATGTAATTGCAATAGAAGCGGGGTATCAAGAGGATTTGGACGGGTGCCAATAGTCCGACTCATAATGAACTAATTACCCAACAACTACTCCAAGGGAGAGCCTAGTTGGTCATGAAGCATTAGGTCCAGGGATCCAATCTCCCTCCCAACCATCCTTGGAGGGAGATTAGTTTAATTTGTGTTCATGCATGAAGCGAGATGGCATCGTGACTGTGGCAACTGAAAAAAAAAAATTGAAAAATAAGATAGAAATCATCCACCAAAAACCTCGCTTACAATGAGAGGTGACCTGAGGTGATACTGTCCCACCAAATGACCTCTCTGGCCTCTCAACAGCTTTTCACCACATTAAACGATCTCTTTTGCACCTCAACAGATTTCCACCTCATTAAATGGTGTCTTTGCCACACTCAGCCCCTTTCCAAATAAAATCTCACATATGCTTCTCCAATTTTATAACCCTAACAGGATTGGAGTATGTTAACTTTTCAGAGAACATGATTCTTCCAAACCCTCAAATGTTTTCTCTACCTTGCCAATAACCAGCTTCCAAAATAAGAAGCGTAGTGCACTTTCACTAAGAAGGCATGCCCAAGTAATTTATCAGCCCACAGCCCACTTCACAACCACTTCTATTAGCTAAGCTTTCTAGCCTACTCTCAAGAGTTTCCAAAGGAATTTGCATAGTCCATGTGAATTGAACCCATCCCCAGAACAAATTTAAGCCTTAAACCAACTAGCATCCAATTAAGAAAGAAAGAAACGAAAATCAGCTCAGAAATCAATTAGACAAACAATGCGTCTTCAAAAAAGTATTCTAACTTACCTTTTTGGCATGGCCTTCTCATCTGATTTATAACTCCAATCTATTCCCTTAAGGGCAGCCTTCTCAAGAGGATCACCAACCTACAAGCAATCACAGCATGTGCCAGAATAGATCACAGTTAGGACAAGAATTTTCAACCTCAAGATCACAATACATTATTATTAGTGCACAATAATCAGCAAGAGTCCTACCAAGTGGCACCACAAAGCCAATTTCAAAGAGTTACACTACACACGTCATTTCACTTCACAGAGCATGAAGCTCAATTTTTAACATTCCAGAAAGGAAGCAAAAAGCTGCACAGCTAAAAGTTCAATTCTAGTCTAGTATGCCTCACTGTCAAATTTTAGGCAGGCATTGTAATGGGACCATTCTGAACCAATGGCAAACATTTTCACAGGAGGCATCCTAAGACAGCAAGATATAAAAACAGTCCTTTGCAGTACACAAGAGTATGAAAAAGAAAACAGAAGACAGATGTCAGATGTGACTGAAATTGGAGGAAACAGAAAACTCTCTAATAAGGGAAAAGCACAAGCCTAACGGTGAAAAGGAGAAAATGTTCATCTTTCTGGCCATCTAATAGAAAGCCCATCCATTTCATGAATAGGAATGTGAAAAGAAAGCTAGGAGTAAAACTTTCAGAGTCAGAACAGCTAAACTTTTTAAAAAAAAAATGGTAAAAAAGGCAGAACAGCTAAACTTCAAATAAGCAAACCTATTAAATTCCCTGTAATCTTTCCTATAGAAATTCCCAAGCATGATAGGTATTGAAATGCTGTAGCAAATAAAAAAAATCACACGATAATGTTCCTTCCAGGGGCTTACGGGGCACTTTACACCACATTTTGAGTAAGCCAATGAGGCCACTTGCTCACAGCTTTGCAGCTAATAGAGTCCTCTTGGTATATGGACTACAGCCGCACAAGCTTATGCTTCAAGAAGATACAAGCAAGATTCTTTTAAAAAAAAATAAAAAATAACTAACAAAAAGCTTCTCTTGCTTCAATCATGTGGCAAGCATACCCTTTAAAAGTAATAAAATATCTACACCTAATATATCTATCATTCTTTGAGGAAGGGACTGTGGGGGAAGTAAAATACCAGCTTATTGTCTACAAACACTAGCGCATGACAAGAAGCCAGAATCTCCTGAGTGCGGACAGGAACTTTAGTCATATCATCTTCTAACTCTGCATTGGACAACCCAACAACCCCACGAAATTCCTAGAGAGCGCAATGATTCAGGATTATGTTCAATGAATGGTGGTATTAGCTAATTATTGAGCAGCAGATATACGTCTTGATATGGGCATACCATGTCATCTGATGTAAGTGTACCAGTTTTGTCAAAACAACACATGTCAACCTGCAGGGTGGAATGAAACAGATGTCAATGAATATACTCAACATAAAAAGTTTCAAGTCCTTGAAACTACTAGAAAGACCAAAGTTTTGTTTATATAGCAATCAGTTCTAGATAAAGTCTCTAAGTAGCATGGTTTATAGCTCTAATTCTTATGGGCGACCATTATATTCTACTATGGATTGGAGTAAAGGAGTAGAATCAAGAAGCTTGATTCTTCAGGTGATTTCTGTTTTCTTATCGCAATTGGCCAGTTCTTATAATTTGGAAGGCTAAGGTTCATCCCAAGGTTCAATAGTTCTCAAAATTTGGTGGTTAGTTTTAAGGGCTAAATTCAACTGAGGTTTTTATAAGCGACTGCTGGTTTGCTTTCTAGGTTTGTTAGTTAGGTGCAGAAGTCAGCCGGAGATTACTGACCACTTCTGTTCAGGGTTCAGGTGCTTTAAGGGCATAGGTTGGAAATTTTCAAGGAGCCAGAATGCTTAAGTGATCTTGTGTTTTATTAATTATTGAAAATCATCTTACTTCTGGTGGAGGTGGAAAAATCTTTGCTATTATGGTGGTGTTGCATCTTGGCAGGCATGAAAGGAATAAAGGGGTCTTTAAAGATGTTTCGAATGAGGGGACTCATTCCTCGTGGGATAAGAGTCCTTTAGGCTTCTTGTGGGCCACACATACCAATCCTATTTCAATATACTTCTTTGTTTTTTTTTTTAATCTTTTTCGTAAGATTAGAGAGCAACTTAATAGTAATTTTCTTGACCTTCCGGTACTCCTTTTATTTAGGTGCTTTCAGTGTACTGCTGGTTGCAAGCACCAACTTGCATTAGAAGTTTCATCTCTAAGTTCATTATTGCTAGCTGTCCAAAGAAAAATATTATCCTATGCATCGACTTCATTTTAAAGAGTAATGAAGGTCACCAATTAGTGTTTTCGGTGTCAGCATTCTAAAACAAATCTTGAGACATTCAAAATTGCAAACAGAAGTTTCTAAAAGCACAGACCCACATAAAAAGCTATAAAATATAAAATATAAAAATCTTCATAAAAATTGAAAGGAAGAAACAATGGCCACCAACCAATTCAATCCTGGATAGCCAATGCCTTTTTATTGTAGAATATCAGAAAAGCATCACTCAACGATATAAGATGCATTATATCAAAATTGATAATCAAGCTAGTTCATTCACCTTTCCAGCAAATGGAATTCGGAAGGGCTCTGTACAAAATATCCCACGACGTGCCAGCGCAATCAGGGATGTATTAACAGCTATCGATAGTTCCATTGGCAGCTCAGGGGGGATCACAGATGTAATAATAAGAGAACAACTTAAGAACAGCTTATACTTGCTCCTTGTGGGATCCTCCATCCCCTATATCACAACAATCCTCATTATTTTCATTTTTTTTTATAGGAAACAGAGAAATTTTGTATATTATTAGAAAGGAATAAATATTACAAAAGTGAACCAGAGGTCCACAAACTAAAATCTTCCCTACAGTGAACAACACCAAAATCTATACAACACTTTGAAAAAGAAACCTTGCAACCAGAGACCCAGGAATAAGAATTCAACCCAACAAAATTAACCTAAATCCTCATTATCATATTAACACCAAATACAGTATAAAATTTCAGACTGGCCTCAATGAAAACATTAGATTACCTTCTTAAGTACGTAACCAGCAGCTATTACTGCAAATACAACTAAAAATAAAATGAATAATCCGCTTTCCCAGCTGTTCGCGGTAACCTATAACATGTAAAATGAATTAGAAAGAATGTTCAATACACACAGAAATGAATAACAATAACATAGCAATTACAAGTAAAAGATCAATTATCAATTACCCTCTCAGTTGAAAACAATATTGTCCTCATCAGTTTCCCCTGACTTGTTTCAAATCCAGTGCGCAGCACAACAGCCAAGCAGCCACCATCAGGTGTTTTCAGAGGAAAGGTCTGACCACAATAAGAGAATTATAAACATCAATTAACTAAAACCTGAGCAGTTCGGCAACTAAAAGGCCATTCAAATACTGACACTGAAAATTA
Source organism: Citrus medica (assembly GCA_002013955.2). Lineage (NCBI taxonomy): Eukaryota > Viridiplantae > Streptophyta > Magnoliopsida > Sapindales > Rutaceae > Citrus > Citrus medica. The sequence continues at coordinate 232,572 of MKYO02026873.1, forward strand.
CCTTGTCAGGAGTGTGCTGCAATATCTTTGTCCCACCAAATAAAACGTGGCTTTTATCTCTTCTAGCAGATAATTTTTCCCCAGTTTCCCTACCCATGATAGAAACCTGAAAAGAATTTATTTTAAAAAACACACTTATAAAAGTTGGAAAATCATGAAATTTATCAAACCCTCCCTAACCAAATAACCGTTCCAGATTTTATAAGAGAACTAATTTCTTAAAAATAGAAATATACGTCCAGCAAACATTTATATGTTGAAATATATATGTTTATCTGAAATACATATGTACATCCAAAATTATGACAAAAGACTAAGACATAGCATAAGAACAAATTGTTGCTCAAATAAAAGTGCAAAATTATCCAAGAAAATGTTAAGCTGTTCTAGATTATTGTTCAGAACCTCAAAAAAGGGCAAAAAAAAAAGGCTGCTGGATTAACCAGATACACATGACATCCCAATTTGTATTAGCACACAGTCATTGTCTGCGCCAGGTAGGTGCAACCCCCCCCCCCCCAAAAAAAAAAAAAAAAAAAACCCCCCCCCCCAAAACAAAAAAAAAAAAGGCAATATATCCACATAACATGTCATGTGAGAACTGTAAAAAGAAAAAGAAAACAACCTTCCATTGGGGAGTAGACTCGCCTGTGAGAATGGCTTCATTCACAATAGCACTTCCACCTAATATAAGCATATCAGCTGGCACAGACTTGTCTTCACCTGTCTGACCAGAAGAGCGCCCAATGGAGACAACATCCCCAGGCACCAGATCGGTGCCTGCAAGCTTCACCCACCTATAATTCATATTGTTGAAAATATTAATCTACAGATGCATACACACTTTTAGCAGCAATGGAATTAACAGTGAAAGAACGTACTTCCCACAACGATGCACCATTATGGTCTGATTATCAACTCTAACACGTCTTATCTCAGTTAGAGTCTTCAACCGACTTTTTGCCATTGTTGACTCAAACATGAACAGCATGAAGAGAGTGAACAAGCTGTAATACCAATATTCATCCAAACACCAGAGACCAACACAGAAGACCTACATCAAGTAAATTTGCAGAATAAAGAAAATGCAGGACTGTATAAGCAAATTTTGAATAATGGAAAGCGTAAAAACAAAAATGATACACGAGAGTCAGAAACAAAACCTGAAATACAAAAAATGGCTCCATGCAGTTCTCCTTCATTAATTTCTGGAATGTAGGCTGTGGATATTCAAATCTACCCAACCAAAAAGCATCAACATTATTAAGGTTAGAAGCCAATTAATTTTCCAAGGCCATTCTACCTGTATTGTCAGAACCAAAAAAAAAATGAATGAAACAGTAGAAAATTTTCAGACAGTGACTCACACATTTCGTCCCCATTTTTCAGTCGCCACAGCAATTTTAGCTTCAGTGGAATGGCCCGTACTTTTGAGATAATACCCAAATGTTTCTTTAGTAGGATAAGGAAGTTTGCAAAAGGTCCCTTTCTCTCTGGAATAAATGAAGTGTTGCTTTCTAAAATCAAAACAAATCTCATCCTCATCCACTGGGGTTGAAGAGACTGCTGACTGTCCGAGTGAAATAAATTTTTAGCAAGAAGAAATAGAATAAAAATAAAAGAGAGGAGGAAAAAGGAAGTACGAAATCTCACAATTGAATAAGCAAAGTGGTCAATAACAAAAGCTGCCCGTTGAAAGAAAGAAAAGGACCTTTCTAGGAGAGACATGATCAAACATGTAACTACTTAAAAGAAAAAAATTTACCTTCATCTCGCATTCAGTTTCCTAACTATAACCAAACATGAATAGTTGTGGACAATGCAACACACGCACGTTCTGGGTGCCTATATGTGTATTCTCATGTATAAATGGAAGAAAACAGAATCAAGACCTTGTTAAGAGTGAGCATTTGTGCATATGCAAATGTATGAATAGAAGCTAGTTTCTCAAGAAAGAAAAGGAAAGAAGGTGTTCTCTGTATAAGGACAGAGCCGACACCATTATTAGAAATAATTGGCCCATTGCATGTAGACCTACAAAATAATTAGCATGGTGCACGAGTTCAGTTATTCCTATAAAGATTCTCATAAGTTTCATATGCTTAGATGGGGGATGTGTGTTTTGGGGACCCGGGGGGG
>MKYO02026873.1:234729-245425 GCA_002013955.2 Citrus medica
GTGGGGGGAAGGGAAAAAAGGTTAAAAAAAGACATCCCTCTCCAGCCAACTCCCACACCTGAAGAGAATCCGTAAAATGAAAAAACTGATACTAGAATTCAAAATGAATAATGGACTAACTTGTTTCCAAAATTGCAGGGGCACAACTTCTTTAGAGCCACAGAATTTCACAGGAGTTATTTTGCATGCATCAGCAAGGTGAATATCATTAATCTGCACATCCAGAGAAGCAACTTAACATAATAAGTTGTGCAATACATTTACACCAAATACACTAATCGGTACTTGTTCATAGAGTCTTGAGCAGAGCAAATACCTTACTATAGTGGGCAAAGCATTTAAAATCAACAGACCAAGCCGTGAAAAGCCACACCAGAATATGAAAGGCAACAAGCCCACCAAGAACAATGGCAGCATCCCCAAAATCAATGCTAGGAACAATAGCAATCAGCCACCCAGAATATAGAATCGCAAAAGGCCAAACATCCAAGCGCCAAACCCAATGCTTCTTCCGCAGCAAATCAACTCTGTCAACCACCTTTCCTCCCACATGAAAACTCAACATCTCAACCTCCGTCCAATGTGCCTATGTTACACTGATCCAAAACCAGTAAAAGATCTGTATTAAGTCTTAATACACATTCCTATCCAAAAATTTGCTAACTCATACAACCTTTAAAGACGAAATGACCCATGAATAGTTGACTAACAGAACAAAATTCATCTTTACTAAAATACCATGCTTTATTCTACTTAAGATATTAAACTCATTAATTAGCACAGTTTATAACTAGCAAAAAGAAAAGAAATAACGAAAATTCCGTAAATAAGCTCCTTTTCTAACAAAATTTTGTTTCTTTTAATGTTTAAACCAAAAAGTAAACTAAAAATTTCTCTTTAACCCCTAAATTGCGACAATTTCATATCAATTTTTTAACCTACGCACAGATCAAGAGCACGAATCCAAAGCGAAATCGCCCAAAAACGAAAATTTGAAAATTCTGATAAGCCTTTTAAGAAATCACGAATCGAAATTGTACCTAGAGGTAACGGCGTTACGAGGAAAAAACGGCCACGGCAAGGTGACAGAGAGACAAGGAGGTTCTGCCGTTTTCCTTTTAAGAGCTAATGTGTAAACTCAGATTAGGGATTTAACCATTTAAAGAAAATTGCGGTACAGATTATCGGCAATTGCTTTTATAGTTAAATATTTTTTGGGTCGGGTCAGATCTGTTTGGCTCCGAAGGAATCTGATATTTCGAAGAACTTTGGTTTTGCTTTTTACTTTCGATAGATTTGAAATGGGTAATTTTCGGATACCTCCCCTGAGGTTTACTCTTGCTACATTTAGAGAGAAAGTATGAATATATTGATATATAACACCCCTGAAAATATATAAGCGTTAGGGAGCCGTTTGGTTTGACAATAAAAATATAATAATACCCTTCATTCTACAGTCCAAGAACTGGCAATTGGTCTTACCTTACAGAGTTGTCAAATCATCCCTTGCTTCTTGGCGCCAAGTGCATAAGAACAAAGACAAGGCTGATATTATACTCTTATAATAACTTAATTTGACAATAAACAAATGATATAATGAGACAAAATTCATGTGATTGCTAGAAATGCTAAGATCCCCTTAAAAAAATGTATTGACTGTTGAATTTAAAAGCAACAAAGCAACAGCTCAATTGAAAAGCAACAAAGCAAGGCTGATATTACCGTTACCGTTAGAACAACCCAACGGTAATATCAGCCTTCTTGAGCTGTATTTAAGAGCAAATAAAAGTTATTTTTTGCCAAGATTCACCACTATCTAATTGCTTGTTATGGATTTAGCAAGCTCACAACAAACAACAAGATCCAGCAGCCGTGAATGCAGAGGATGGAGGGATGAGATTAATGGCAACCTCATTCGATTTGCAAATAAGATATGTAAGTGCAACAGAAGAGCAAGTGTGAAGATTTCAGAATCAGATGACTACCCAAACAAGCTATATTATTGCTGTATGGACAACAGACATGGTTGCGGCTACTTCAAGTTCTGGATGGCATCCCCTAATGATTTCAACAAATGTGACATATTTGAAGGTGTATGAACATGTCAAGCAAATTATGAGTTGTTGTTGAACATGCAGTGGTATGAAAATATGTTTCCTAAGCATGTTCTTTTTCATTTATGCTATTATAGGTTTAATAATGGGTGTAATTTTAGCTGCAAAGTAGGCATTATGCAATATTGACAGCCGCTACCAGCCACCAAAAAGAAATTGGAAGGAAGAGATATTTTACAGCTTTCCAGGAAACAACATGACATGAGACATTTAGAACAGTACAAGCTTTAATCAGTTGCTCATTATCTCATTCAAGTTTATTCAACTCCAAGCTCACTTAACTCCATCTCAATATCATCAGAACATTAAAACAACAAGCAACTGCAATAAATTTAAATCAAAGCATAATATATAATATAAAACCACAAAGCATGGCGATATGGATAATTGTCATTCCAGCAGAAACTCAGTTTGAACATTCATTCTTTGGCTACAACACACCGAGCCTTTACAAATGACAGAAGCACAACATATAAATATATATAGTTATATCTCTCATCATAGTTTCACGTAACGAAGCCAAGACAATCATATATAACCTATTTTTGGCAGTATGAAAGTCTCTACGTTTCAACAAAATATAAATAAAAAGAACTCAAACCTATATGTTAGGTGAGTAACATATGATACACCATTTATTGATACTCTAGAAACTTCAAAGGTGTTGCATCATCTAATTCCCTCAAAAAAAAAATCAAGTATAAGGTTATATATGTGCTCTGTCTTGTCATATACTTTTAGCTCTATGTTCTTGAATCTGCTGGATGCTTTAACTTTAGTAATCATTCTTAAGTCAAATGCCCTACAAGCATATTGCATATTCAGTATAAAAATCACAAATTAAGAATATTAAGTAATTTGAAATGTTTCCAAAATCATTATTACCATTATCATGGGCAGATGACTGCGTTTGGCTAGATGGATTGCCTAAATCCTGTGAGTTGGTCTTACTAATTGGTGCCTAGAAAATGAAAATTAGTGATTAGTTCATAAATAAAGTGTTTGCAGCAGTTTTCATTAAGAATAATTTCAATACATTTGTTTTTCCTTGCCCTTAACCATTTTCTTAGCCCTTTTCTTTTCGTTATCACGAGTTGTCCTTGGGCAAGTCCTCTTGTTATGTCCCCACTGGTCACAATGAGAGCACCTCAAACTTGAACTTTGCTTAAATGTTGAAGATTCATCTGCTTCTTTCCTCCTTTTAGTTTGAGGTCTACCAGCAGATCTTATGGTTGTAGGTGGCTGCAAACTGTCGTGAAGTTCAAGTGGCCACTTTTTTTCATCTGGAACTGGTGTAAACTGATGTTTGTATGTCCCAATAAAAGCTATTTTTTTTCAAATATGGATGTATAAAGTCTTCTACAGGGTATCTCTTTGCATCTATGCAACAAAATGGCATGTTTGTAAGGAAGTCCAGATATTCCCCATTCACCACAGTCACAATTCTTTTTCGGCAAATCAACAACAATAATCTTTGTTGCATCTTCAACTACCTCGAAAGTTTCATTATGCCCAAAAATAATAGACAATGATCTTGCTGCTACTCTTCCCTCAACTATCTTTCTTCTCACAACTGGTGGTAGCTCATCATTCCATCCAAGGGCTGCCTCATGCCTTTTGTGAATTAAGCGCATAATTTTCCTTCGTATCTCCTCAAACATCCTCACAATTGGCAAATCTCTGCAGTTGTTAATCCAATTATTAAAAGATTCAGTCATGTTATTAGTGACATGACTGCATTTTGTGTGTGGGGAGAACAAATGTTTTGCCCAATATGCAATGGGAATTTTCATTAGCCATTCATAACCATCGTGAGTTATATTCTTCAATTCTTCCATATGGGAATGAAAGTCAGCAGCACTAGAACTCCTACAAGCCCTCCAAAAAACTTTTTTCAATAACAACCCAGGAAACTTGTTCTTGAAGTTTGCATAGATATGTTTACAGCAATACCTCTTGAACGATAGAGGAAATACTATTTCTAATGCATTGAGGATACCTTTTTGCCTATCACTCATGAAGCATAAATCTTCACCACTGTTACAGCCGACTTGATCATATAATTTTTCCAAAAAATACAGCCAAGACTCATTATTCTCAGTGTCAACCACACACATAGCCAAAGGATAAATTCCATAGTTTGCATCAATGGTGACAGTGGTTAGGAGTACACCTTTATACGGTCCTTTTAAATGACAGCCATCAACCCCAATGAATGGCCTGCACCCTTCAAAAAATCCCCTTCTACTACTGTCAATACAGAAGAAAAACCTCTTGAATGTGGGAAATTCAGCACCACCAATCCAATCCCTTTCAATAGAGACAATGGAACCAGGATTGGAATTTAACAAAGCATGCATGTACCTAAATAATTTACTATAACTGGTCTTATGGTCTTCACCAAGTAACTCAAGTGCTTTCTTTTTGGCCCTGTACAACCTCTGAATATTGCATTCAATTCCATATCTCTGCATCAAAGCAGCAACAATAACAGAAATCTTGATTTCAGGATTGGCCTTGAACAGATGTAGATATGTGGCTGCTATCCAATTTGAAGTTGCCTCATAATTGTCATCAACTCTAGGACAAGTGTGCTCAGGGCAGTAAGTTTTAATCTGAAATGATCTCTTGTTCCAATTAGGGCTTGCGTGGATTCTCCAAGTGCAATTTGGTGCAACACACACACATGTCACCCTTGTTTTTTCATTCTTCAACCTTTTCAATCTGAATCCATTTCTAATTGTAAATACCTTCAACACTTTTATGAACTCCCACACATTGACAAACAGTTATCCAAGCTTTAACAATATCTCATCACCAACATAATTAAACTGAAAGCCACATGCATTTTTTTCATATTTAATGCAAGTTTGTTCTTGGACAACATCATCATCTGACTCACCTCCACTGTCATCCCCAGGTTTATAGTCATCAAGATCATTACCAGGTGGATCCATTTTATAATCCTCTTCATAATCATCTGGATTAGAACCAACCAGATCAGAACCATGTGGATCAGTCTCATAATCATCTTCAAATTCATCTATAGATGTGTCATAACAATTATACAACTCTTCATTTCCACTTTCCACATCATTATTCAATTCCTGAGTGCACTTATCTGCTGAACTTTCAACCCTATTCATATCTTGAAGCACTTTCTTAGGAGTCACTGCAAACCTAGCCCAATTGTACCCATTTACTCTAAGTTGTTCAAATGCCTCTAACAAGTCTTTGTCAGTCAAAATTGCTTGCTACTCAGTCTGCCAAGGAAATATTACTTGAACCTTTATCTTATTTGCATTCCTAATATGATGACCCCAACAAGCATCCCTGATATCAACCCATAGTTTGTGCAAGCTATACTGCTTTGAAATAGCTAAACCAACAGAAAAAACTTCACCATCTATCACTGCCTCAATGTCAAAGTATAGCAAGCTGCATAAACAATGACAAAAATAACTAGCCTTTACAAAAATATATGGATAATAGTAGTTCACAGAACGCTAAGCTCTGATATTACATGACTGATGAGTGAATTAATGTTATTATTATTAGTATTTTGGCATATTGGCCATCTACAAATGTGTAAATCTTAGTAACTTTGCTTATGATACAGTGTTAAATTCCTAAAATTAAACAAGAATATAAAAAATGCAATAAGCAATCCTTTCAATTTTGCCAATTGCAGCAAGTTCCTGAAACTTGCATATGAACCACAGACCTTGGGTAGTCGCAAGTATTACATTCTAGCCTTGTGAAGCTCTTTGTACCAGCCATATGAACCACATATTCTGATTGTGTACTCATAAAAACTGATTCCAATTATCATTATTTCTTGTAGTTCGAAACAACAAGCATTAACCAGAAAGAAAACCTCCCAACATTGTACCCAAAATATCTACTCTATGCTTGCCGAAAGAAATGATGGAATAATATCTCTGAGTTCCAGCCAGCCCAAGCCTTGCCATTTTTAATTTTACCTTCTCTCATGACAAAGCCTAAACCTCTTATACAAGTTCTGAACAATTACATGATCTTCTACATTAGCACATGCACCATTCAAATAAGAACTGAACTTGTAAGAGAAAAGCTCACTAGTCAACTAAACTAGCAACCTATTGAACAGAATCCCAGAATAAATTAAACCAAAATTAAGCTTAAAGATTTTATGGAAATACACACCTGGTGCGTTCTTCATTGATTGACTGCTCAGATGCCGATTGTGGCCGAAATTTAGCTTTTGACATGCTTAATCTCAGAGAATTTTTCTCACTGTATCTTTTAAGTTCATATAAGTTGAAACCAGTGGGTATTATATGGGAATGAAAGTCAACCCATGAGAAGAAGTAGATATGGGTCGCCATCCCCTTGGTTTTCATTGTGTTCCATGCTTTGTCACTGTGCATTTTGTATGTACAATGCTTTCGTTCAGCAACCATTGCGCAGGATGCAAGTGTTTAGTTTAATCAATTTACTATTTCTTAACCATTTAAAAATTGTAAAATTTTACAATTACGTTATCACCCTTTCAAACCAAACGGCTCCCTAACGCTTATATACGTTAGGGGTGCTATATGTCAATATATTCATACTTTCTCTCTAAGTTTAGCAGGGGTAAACCTCAGGGGAGGTATCCGAAAATTGTAGGGATGGCAAAAATCCCCACGGGGACAAGTACCCTCAGGGGTTTTCCCCATTCGGAGAGGGTATGGGGATAATTTCATACCCAATTTCTTATTCGGGGAAGGGACAAAGAATTTTTTTTACCCAATTTTTTATTCGGGGAGGGGACGGGGATGAAGTGGAATCCACATCCCCTACCAATTTCCCCATTTTAATTTTTAATTTTATTTTAATTTTTTAAAATTACTAGTAAATAAATAATAAATTTTAAATTATAAAATTATAAATATTGGTAAAAATAAAAAATATCAAAATATTTATATTATTAAACTTTTAGGCCTAATTAACTAATTAAAGTCCTAAATTTTTATTTAGGACATTAAAAAGACCGAGTAAATTCTATTAGCCCAAAATTTTTTTAATTTTAATATTCTTTAAATATTTTAAACTTAAATATATTTTTTATTTATTTTTAGATGTTATAATTGCCCACATCGAATCATAATTTTAATATCTAATCTAATCTAATCTAATATTTGTTCTTGATTTGCTCCAATTTAACTATTGTGTTATAAAGGGAATAGTCCATATTCATAAAGTGCCCACGCCATCATTGAAAAAGTTAATTTTGAATCTAAATTCGATTTTATTTGTAACAATTTTGTATTAAACTATTAATTTGTTCATGATAGTTTGTAAAAGAAGTTTGTATCCCTTGCATGCTGCGTTACTTACTAATTTAATGTATGTGACTTTTGTAATGGATATTAATGTAAGATATATTTCAAATTTTACTTTTATTTGAATTTTTTATTTTAATATGATTAACTCAAAATCGAAAACAAAAAAAATGTCTTAATTATTCGGGGATCGGGGACCCTCGGGGATCCCATGTTATTATTCGGGGGAGGGGATGGAGATTCTCTCAAGTAATTCTGACAGGTATAGGGAGGGGACGGGGACATACGCAAAATATCGAGGATGGGTATGGGGAGACTGGTCCCCTCCCCTCCCCTCCCCATTGCCATCCCTAGAAAATTACCCGATTTGAAATTGATTTTTAAAAAAGCAGAATTGTTGAATTCAATTTTAATGTTCGGTAAATTAAAGGGTCCGGCTATAGTGCAACGGTGGTACCGTGCCACCGTTGCATCCAGTCGTTGGATCTACTTCAAAGGATGAATCTATTAGGATCCAATGGCTGGGTGCAACAGCGGCACGATACTACTGTTGCACCATAGTTTTCTCCGTAAATTCTTTTAAAAATTATTTTTGATAAAGTTTAATATTTTACATATATAGACATATATATATATATATATTCATAAACTAAGAAATAGAGCCACGCTTCGAGCAGTTTTAAAAAAAGAATTTAGTGTTATCTTTTTTTCTTACTTTGTACTTGATGAAACTGAAAAAAAATATGAATTTTTTTTTTAAGATGAGGTAGCTTTATAAAACTAATGTTATTTATGAAAATTAACTTTTTTTGTTACTTTAAAAATATATATTAATGTGTATAGTATGAGTGTACAGACCTTATACATTTTGTAGTTGTTGATAAGTTCTAAATTAAATTTTATCACTGAGCGTCCTTAGCAATGTGTTGAATTATAAAAATAAAAAAATAAAAAACATGTAAAGGCCTTTGTAAGTTATTTTGCATCGTTTGTAGCTGAGTAGATGACCTTATACTACTTGACTTTTTATTTGTGTTTATGAAGAGATGGGGTGTGAGGAAAAGAAAAAAAAATGTTTTTCTTAAGAATTAGAACAAATAATTATGTAATAATTCAAGAAATTGAGGTTGTTCATTCTACATTCCAATTGGATTTAGAGTGATTTTCATTAATTTTTTCTTTTACATTAATTATTTTAGCCGCCAAGTGTTGTTGTTTATTCTACTATGTCTATGAGAAGATACTTGGGCTGCCTACAATATATTTTCTAATTAATTTTTCTTGTGAATACGTTGAATAATCCTGAGGGCTATACCCTTTTTTCATTGTACTTTTAACGGTTTTTCTTCAACAAATATTGGATGTATTCATTGAAAAAGAAAATTCAAAATTAGATAATAACTAATAAAATTAGTGAAGTCAAACTGTCGATCAATTCTTATAATAAAACAATAACTAAAAAAAAATATAGTCATAGTTTTCTTGATTATATTTAATGTACTAATCTGTTAGAACTTTTATATATTTTGTTTTCCAACCAACTCCGACGATCTCAATATCACTCAAACCACATAAACTGTCGACAACATCTGTAATATCATGAAAAAATAACATGAACATATTAAAACATAAGGATCAATAATTTTTAATATACACTTAAAGATTAACAAATATTAATAATTAAAATAAATACCTAAGAGGATTGTGTTACCATTCATACACAAATAAATCAAATTCAGAGATACAAATTAGAATACATTGATCAGAATCTTAATAGTTCTTTCTTCCAACCTCTTAACCGAAGTTATAATCAAGAAAATAATTTTATACTGATTTGAAAGTGGTCTGTACTCGCCTGTAGTTAAAACAAATTCTTTACACTATACAAAGAACCCTCACTCAACATGTGTCTAAACTTTGTCACTAAATTTTTCCTAATTGTTGCATGCATTAGATTTTTCTATGAAAAAAAATGCTACATTAAGTGTGAAAGAATTGGAGAAAAAAATTAGAGAAAACAATGGGAGAATGAATTTTTTATACAACATTTTATCAATAAAAATCATGTTCACACTAATCAATTCTCCATTCTTCTTGGTATTAACAGGCTCCTACATCCTACAAAGTCTAACCCTTATCGTCTAACTATCTCTGTCATTGTTCAACTCATGAAGAAAAGAGTACTCCACGAATCACACAATACTAAAATTCAAATAAGTCAAATAATAAAAACAAAAGAATCTTTCTAAAGAAGATGTTGATTAAATAATAAAAAAACTCAAACAAAACAAATCTTAAATACTTAATGTTTAGAGAGTTTGAAAAAAGCTACAAAGCATTAAACAAAAAGGTTGTATAATTAAATATGAGATTATGACATTAAAATTAGGCCCTAGTGGTGGCATTGTTGAGGGAAGATGAATGAACATTCCTTCCTATATTAATTAGTTGATGTATTTTAAGTCACAAAAGTTTAATTGCTAGCATAATAAAAGAAATAAATGTTTCAAGGCTTATAATTAATTATTATTGATGGTTACATATTGTTGAATTTATTTAAATAGAAAGAGGAAGAGACATGTACAACAACGTGAGTGCTGTAATAGTTTTAATTTCTCAAATTGCTAGCATAATAAAAGAAATGAATGTTTCAAGGCTTATAATTAATTATTATTAATGGTTACATATTATTGAATTTAAATAGAAAGAAGAAGAGACATCTACAACAACGTAAGTCCTGTAATAGTTTTAATTTCTCAACCAAAACTTCTGTAATTATTTCCAATTTATTTTCTTTTTTTAATCTTTTGTAATGTAATTATTTTTAAATCTTAGACAATAAATTGGATAACAGAGAATATAAAAAGATGAGGAATAGTGATGCCACATCAGCTCTTTAGTCCCAAGTTTATATAGATACTAGGACATATGACTTCACCATAACCAATCTAATTTAATTCCTCCATCTATGCGATTAAAGATTTTTACACACATTTACAGTGAATTTTCCTAATATATTCAATATCTTCTCGAAGAAATCTAAAACATACCCTCACATATTAACCTACTATATGTCTATGTGAATTTAAATATGCAAATATTTTCATTTAGATATATGAAAATTCTTAAATAAAATTGCACGAATTATGTTGGCACATCTTTGTCTTTCGTTCGATTCATGACATCCACTATACGAAGCAAAAACACATAAATTTCTCTCAGTCTCATTATTTATTCTCAAATCATTCTAATATTAGCTAGATATATATTTATCTC
>MKYO02026884.1:1282-77538 GCA_002013955.2 Citrus medica
TCAACCAAACATACATTCTCAATTAGAGTTGAAGAGACTTTACCAACATTTCCAATTCCAAGAATTTTTCCTTTTGAGTTGTCTCCAAAAGATACGTCTCCACCATTTTCAATTTTGGTGAAGCTTGAGAACCATGCATAGTTTCCGGTCATGTGCCTTGAACAACCGCTGTCCAAGTAACATTTATTTTTCTTCTTCTTCAAGCCCTCATTGAGATCACCATGCATAGAATATTGATTTTGATGATAACAAACAAGATTAAGAATGATTAATCTTTTACGATCAAATTATTTTTTATACATTTTCAATAAATCAGTATTTTCACATTTTAAAGGTTTTATATTTAATGGAAAAATGATTTTATGAAATTGGTTGTTTTTCAAAGTTTATGGTTTAATTGAAAGAATTTTGAAAACTTTAAAATAAACAAGTATTGCTTAAAATTTTGGAGAAGGATTTATTTGAAAAGTATTCATAACATTTTGGGCCATATCATAATTTCAAAAAGTTTTGGGAATGGTAAGCATTATTTAGAAATTCTAAAATTGGACCTATTCGTAAAATTTATAACGTTTTGGGCCATAGTACAGTTATATAAAGTTTTAGGGTCAAACTGTTATTTTATAAAATAATTCACTGTAGCAGTCACTGTAGCAGTTACTGTAGAAACCGGCGATTCGACATCTTGATAACAGCTCGCCGACATCTAACAGAATTGAAGATTAGCCTCTGGACTTAAACGACGATCCGACAACTTTGATAAACGGCTCACCGATATCTAACAGAACTGAAGATTAGCCTCTGGACCTAAACGGCGATCCGACATATAGTTAACGGCGATCCGACAATTTGAAAAATCAGCCCAACGGTCATATTGACCAGTCAAACGGCGATCCGACATCTAGCTAACGGCGATCCGACAGTGTGCAGAAAGTCAATAACGGCTAGTTTTCAGCTCCAACTATAAATAAGCTCAATCCAATTCAAACAAGGAGAATTCCAATGATCATCATTGAGCAAAATATTGAGAATACAACTTTCATTAAGCTTTAAATCCTTGTATTCATCCCATTCATTCACACATTGAGCTTTCACTTGTGATCAAACACATTGTGTGAGAAAGATTCATTTGTAATCCTTTTTGTAAAATCAAGTTAAAAGATTGTAAGTGTTGGGATACACTTAGGTTAAGAGATTGGGGATAATCTCTTGTTGTAAAGGTCCATTGACACCTTGGAAGTCAATTGTAAGCGTTTGAAGCCTTGGGAGGCTAGCTTAGTGAAATCCTCAAGCTCGGTGAGCTTGGAGGCGTGAACGTAGGCGGGGATTGCCGAACCATGTAAAAATCATTGTGTTTGTTTTCTCTTCCCTTACTCTTTTATATTGTGATTGATTTATTTTTTATTGCTTTAAATTAGATTTGGATTTGCATTGAGTTTTGTTTTAGAATTGAATATTTTTTAATATCCCAATTCACCCCCCCTCTTGTGTTGCCTAGTTAGTATTTCAATCCTATCATGTAACAATTCATTATCTAATTTCAATTCTTTGATCTTTTCATCTAATGAATCATTATATTTTTGTAAAGCATCTTTTTCATTTTTCAAGTTATCTACATGTGGTTCTAGATGCTCATGTGAAGTGCTAAGTTTCTCATTTGATAATGCAACTCTATCATGCAATGTTTTATTCTCTAATTCTAGGCATATAATCTTTGCACTTAGAGTTTCATTTTCATTTGTGAGCTCTACTATTTTCTTTTTAAAACATGCATTCTTTTTACCAATTTTCATCCACTCATCATACAATTCTTTAAACGCATCATGTAATTCATCATAAGTAGGAAGATCATTTACCTCATCAAGTTCATTATCTGATTTATCTCCAATTGCCATAAGTGCCAAATTCGACACTTCCTGAAATTCCTCCTCGTTTGTAGTCTCCTCATACACAATTTCAAGTTTTCTCCAAATTTCATAAGCATTAGAACAATTTGAAACTCTATGAAATTCATTTTTATCTAAGGCACAAAATAAAGCATTCATAGCCTTGGAATTTAAAGTCATATTTTTCTTATCCAATTCACTTAAAACATTCTTCCTAGGAATGAATGAACCATCACAAACTATTTCCCATAGTTCATAATCTAAGGCTTGTAAAAACACTCTCATCCTAGTTTTCCAATAAGGATAGTCATTACCATCAAAGAATGGAGGTCTAGTGGTGGATTGGCCTTCCATGAAAGTTGAACTAATTTGGGTTGCTATTGATCTTTAACTCTAGACGGTTAAGTCTACACAAGAGCACCTCGCTCTGATACCAAATGAAATATAAGTGTGCAACCCAAGAGGGGGGGTGAATTGGAATTTTAAAAATTATCCTAGCAAATCCACACAACAAGCAATCTAATGTCTTAATAAAAATTGAAAGCAATAAGTTCAATCAAAGCACAATAATTAAAGAGCAAGGGAAGAGAAAGCAAACTCAAGGATTTTTACGTGGTTCGGCAATCCCCGCCTACGTCCACGCCTCCAAGCACACCGGGCTTGAGGATTTCACTATCCAAGCCTTTCCAAGGCTTCAAACGATTACAATTGACTTCAAGGTGTCAATGAACCTTTACAACAAGAGATTATATCTCCAATCTCTTCACCCCAAGTGTTTCTCACACTTGTACTCTCACAATTTGATGTGAAATGAAAAATACAACAATCAATCTCTCTTTAAGAGTGGATATACAAATTGAAGAACAAAGATGATTTAATGAATGATGATTCACGAAGTTGAAGCTCAATATATGTTGTGTGCACTTGTTCTTGCTTGCTTGGATTCCCAAATATGAATTGGTTTTGAGTTTATATAGTTTGAACTCAAAAACTAGCCGTTACTCACATTCTAGGTGTATCCGGTTTGTCGGTTATGGAATCCGGTAAGCCAGATTTATGTTACCGTTAAGGCAAAATTCAAAATTCTACCTATCCAGCTTGCCGGTTTCGGAATCCGGTAAGCCGTTTACGTTCTGGATGCATTCTGCCCCGAATCCGGTTTTCCAGTTTTTATAACCGGTAAGCCACTTGCTACAGTAACCTGCACAGTGCACTATTTTTTAAAATTACAGTTTAACCCCAAAACTTTATAAAACTATACTACGGCCCAAAATGTTATGAAACTTTACAAATAGGTCCAATTTCATAATTTCTAAGTAATACTTTGTTAATCCCAAAACTTTTTAAAATTATAATATAGCCAAAAAATGCTATGACATTTTTCAATTAAGTCCTTTACCAAAAATTCAAGCAATACTTGTTTATTTCAAAGTTTTCAAAGTTTTCAAAATTCTTTCAATTAAACCATAAACTTTGAAAAACAACTAATTTCATAAAATCATTTTTCCATTAAATATGAAATATTTATAATGTGAAAATAATGATTTATTTAAAAAGAATAAAAATAATCAATTTCATAAAATCATTTTTCTATTAAATATAAAACATTTATAATGTAAAAATAATGATTTATTTAAAATATTTTTTAATAATTTGAGCTTAAAAGATTAATCATTCTTAATCTTGTTTGTTATCATCAAAATCAATATTATGAGAACATTTATGTTAACATAAATTAGATGTCGGATATCGTGTCCCTGAAAAAAGTTCTATTAACTTATAAAAACTCTTCAAATAATCATGCATAAGTTTTAAAAAATTTCACTCCAATTCAGTAGGCAAAGATGTATAATTTCTATCACACTCCTTTAAACGAATAAATACATCTTTATACAACAAAACTGTACTAAGCTTCAAATGAGTGGAATTCCACATAGTTTTACAATCAAGTGCTAAGTTTTTAGTTTCTTTAACACCTAATTATTTTTTGGCAGCCTCAAATTTTTCAAATCTAGAAGGTGTTGCCGTCCAGTAATGGACAGTCTCTCTAATCTTTTCAACTTCTTTTTGGATCACAGATAAATCATCCTTAACTATCAAGTTTAATATATGTGCACAACAGGGCATGTGAAGGAATTTCCCACCCATAATCATTGAACTAGCTGAAAATTTCCCCAATAAATCAATCATGGACTCGTTTGCAGAACAATTATCAACAGTTACAGTAGACAACTTCCTATCTATATTCCACTCCATCAAACACTCATACAACTCATTACATATAACTTCACCACTATGTGGAGCCGGCATATATATAAACCTAAAAATGTAAAAAAATAATCAAAATATTAAATAATGCAAACATTCATTTATGTTGAAACAAAAAAAAAGTCTCGAGAATATTACCTCATAATACGACTTCGTAACACCCACGAGTTATCAATATAATGTGCCGTAACAACCATATACCCTTTCTTTTGGTTACCAGTAGCCCACATATCTGTAGTCACTGCAATTCTACTGTCACAAGCTTCCAAAACACTCATTGCCTTCGTCTTCTCAATATCGTAAAATTTCAAAATTTCAGCCTTGATAGTGTTTCTAATAATAGTCTCAATTGAAGGTTGAAGAAGCTTTAACAGTTCGTAAAACCCAATATACTCAACAAATGATAGCGGAAGCTCATGCATTACAATCATTCTAGCTATAAAAAACCCTCACTGTTGCCATATCCCACTTTGGTTCAGTACTATAATTACTAAGAACAATAGTTCCATCTGCTTTAGAAGAAAAAAAAAGGTGCATTTGCTGCACATTCTTGATTAACCTTCTAGGACAACGTTTCACATGATTAATCAAGTGATTAGTGCCCTGAGAATAATTCCCTTGCATAACTAACCCACAATAATTACAAATCGCTTGAACTTCCTTGCCTAACTTAACTTTTTTAAAATGATTCCAAGCATCAGAAACTAATCTACCTGAACTACTCCCTTCGCTGCCAGCGCCTCGTTTTTTTTAAGCGCCAGGAGTAGTATTACCCCTACCCCTACGGCCACGGCCACGACCACTCTCACTCCCACCCCCTGCTCTATTGTTGTTGAATCAGGTTCTAATTCAGCAGCTGTATCATTATTTTCTGCTGCCATATCCATGCCAACCCTCACACCCACACTTTCATCAGTCTCGGAAACATCTAAATCAACTCTTTGTTCATTTTCCATTACGAATTTAACACCCTACAAGAATTATGTCAAAACAAATTAAACTAACCCATCATTCCTCCAATTTCTTCCATTTTATATTTACTTTTTTACTGTAACAATGTTCTAAGTTCTAACATTTCAAAAATACATTTTTGAATCTATTAATAGCAACAAATCCATTAACAACAATTTATTTTTAACTGTAACAGCTTTCTAACATTTGAAATATACAATTTCGAATCTATTAACACCAACAATCAACAACATTTCAAACATAAATCAATGGTATAACAGCACAACATTTCAACCACAATCAACAATTTATTTTTAATTGTAACAGCAACAGCAACATTTCAAACATTTCAAACATAAAACAAAGTATAACAGCAACTCACGCCGGTGAATCAAACGAATTGAGGCTAGAACTTATTAAACAAAGGCTATATCTGGTAAGAATTTTAATATCCGCAAACAGTACGAAGATCAAAATTCAATAACTAAAAGAGTATTAACCGAATACAATAAAATCAACTTGCCATTCTTCTTACACTTATAACTATTTTTGAGTGGTGTTCACAGGAATCACAACAGTATAACACAAGTACACAACACAAATCAATGGTGTTCATAACAGTATAACACAAGTACACAACACAAATCACATAGCACAAATCACACAACACAAATCACACAACACAAATCACATAGCACAAATCACATATCAATTCTGTTAATTAATTCATATTCAACATGCGAATTCGAGCTTGGAGAGTCTGATCTGATGGCAATAACCTCTCTCGTCAGTAAAAATGCAAAGGAAACATGCTCAGTTACAAAACCAAGACGCGAATAAATTAAATATAATTAGTTTAATTAATTCATATTCAACATGCAAATTCGAGCTTGGAGAGTCTGATCTGATGGCAATAATCTCTCTCGTCAGTAAAAATACAAAGGAAACATGCTCAGTTACAAAATCAAGACGCTCAGCTAGAGGAATGATCCCCAACATTCTCAGAAGAAAACCCAACCCAGAAAATTCACACAAGGAAATCAAAATCATCAGTAAAAGGAAATGTAATTTTCACAAGCTTCTTGAACCCAACCTTGCGACGACGGCGAACCCAACCTTGCGACGGTGGCGAACCCAGCCGAGAGTTGTTTGACTTGCTTGTGGGATAGCGGAAGGCGGAAGGCAGCAGCAGCAGCGGCGGCTCAGCTAGGGTTTGTCTTGTTTGGGTAAATCACGATTTGTGTGTTTGAGTTGTGAAATAGAATTAGGTTTTTTTTTATGTTTGTATTTATATTTACTAATAAATATAATTAAAAATAATATAAAAAATAATCCGGGTCCGAGTTCCGAATACACGGGTTATCCCAAACCCGGATCCGGACCCGGATTCATCCGGGTTATTAAAACTCATTCCGGATCCGGATTTTTTTCCTCTTCGGTACGGGTTCAACCCGGCTCGGATTATCCGGGTTCGTCCGGGTCCGGGCTGGGTCCGGGTTATTTTGACATCCCTGGTCATGTCGTTTGCTGAAATGAACTATTTTAGTATTCAAAAATAGTAAATTAAATTAAAAAAGCAAAATTGATCAATAATATATACGATAGGTCATGCAAGGACTCAAGTGTGCGTTAAATGATGCCTAACAATATAAATATTAATTTTGTTTCCTACAAATTCTTTAAAATTTTAGGAGAGTGTGTTTCGAATTAAAATTGAGCTGTTGTAATTTAAAAAATACAACATTAAAGTGTTTGGTAAACACTATCTGTTGTAACTTAAAAGATATGTTAAAATAGTTTTTAACTTGTATCATAAAAAATTTATTATATTTTTAATAATTTTGTCAAAATTATTATTTAAAATTTATATTTACTACAAATTATTAATTTTTGTTTCATAATTATAAATATTTTCACAACCGCTATAACTTAAAAGGTACAGCACCTTAATCCCAAACAGAACTTAAATAAGATAGCATTAACTCTATTTAATATGAATTTGATCTTATGTACCCAACTTAGATGTTATAAGAGAGCCTTCGCAACTATACATATGTGTATCGGATCTATGTTGTTGACGCAAATTTTTGGTTAACTAGAGAATTAATTTATATGGGGGCGATATAATAAAAGATACAGAGAGTTAATGTGGATCGGCTTTTGGCCTACGTTGATAGGTTGAAAAAGATAAATATTTTATTAAGATCACACTTATAACTCAACTCTCCCTCTCTTTACTATATTTTTTTTTGGTGCCTTACACTATGAGAGGCCTCTACTTTTATAGCCTTAAAGTTATTTTCTAACTTAAACTCTATCTAACTCTCCTCTATCCTCTAGGATTTTAATTACAAAATATTTCTACCTTGTCATAGGTTGTATCCGTGTCAAACTCTATTTAATTTGCTTTTGGACCAAGTAATGTCCTTCTATTATCGACTTTTATTTTGCTGAGCTTGATTCGACAATAACTCATTTATTTGGACTTGGCTTTTCTGATGTGATCCATAATCTAGAATTAGGTCAAGGGCCCCATGGACCCATGACTTTTGCCATCCTCCTCTCCTGAGCCTATTTCTGGAGACCATGCTCTACTGGAAAGCATAATTCCTACTCCACATTCTTGGAGAAGTATGGTTCTGCTGCTCCTCATTCTTGGGGGAGCATAATTCCTGCCCCCCATTCTTGAGGGCGTGGTTCTATTGCTCCCCATTCCTGGGAGAGTATAATTCATACTCCCCATTCCTGTGAGAGTATAATTCATGCTCCTCATTTTTAGGAGAGCATGGTTTTACTACTCCTCATTCTTGGGGGAGCATAATTCCTACTCCCCATTCTTAGGAAAACATGGTTTTGCTGCTCTCCATTCTTGGGGGAGAATAATTCATCCTCCCCATTTTTGAGGGAGTATGGTTTTGCTGCACCCTATTCTTGGGGGAATGCAAAGTATAAAAATAATAAAAAGAGCTCTTTAATTGTTTGGCTGCCAAGTGACTACCAAACATTATGAAATTAGCAAAGCAAATTGGGGCAATCGGTTGTCCCTAAATGAATAAAATAATATTATAATATTTGTGTGTGAGTGTGTATTATACTTATATAATAATTAAATTTAATCAAATAAAAAGAATATAAAATAATATCATAATAAAAAATTAGTTTCATATTCAATGATAGTAATTTTAGGTTTGATGGGATTGTTTCCATATTCATTATACTTGAGTATAATTAATTATATTATTGTAGGTTTATGATCATAAATTTCATGTTTATTGTAGTAATTTTTTAACATTAGTTTTATGTTTAATGATTCTTACATTAAGATTAATAGTAAGTGTTTCATATTTATTATACTATGATTTTCATGACTTATATGATTGCAAGTTTATAATCTAATGTTTCATATTTATTGCACAAACTTTTAGATAGCATTGGTTTCATGTTTGATGGCTGACTATTCAAGATTAATGGTTAATTTTTCAAAACGACTCAAGTGTGCTCTAAGAGGTTTCATGTTCAATGACTAATATTCTCTTGTTTGATGGTAAGTAATTTCAAGTTACCATTAGTTTCATGTTTAATGTTCATAGTTCAACATCCAGTACGGCTGGATCATCTCCTTTCCAGGGAGAGCTCATGCTTACTGAATATTTTGGTTTGACATCGCTTCACACCCAAAAAGAAGCGAGCTACAGTAGAGTTGAACTTGGTGCATTGGTTTTAGTTTCATGTACAAATTATATAGATTCAAATTAATGGTGTTAGTTTCATGAATAACTACTATTGCTACATGTTAATAGTCTCATGTTTCTTGATAGAATTAATTCCATCTTTAATTATTTTTGTTGCATATTGAATGATCTTGTTTCAAGTATCCATTAAATTGGTTTCAAGTCAATGATCAAATGTTTCAAGTAAACTAGTAATTATTGCATGTTAATGTTGATCGATTCCAAATAAACAACAATTTCATCTTTGATGGAGTTGATTTCATGTTTAATGCTTACGATTTCAAGTTTTTTTTGCCAGTTTCATTTGTATATTACAATATGTTGGAGTTTTATTAGTATTTTAAAATACTAATGTCCCACATTAAAGAAAAGTGAGAGCAATCACTTTATATTTGATTTAAAATTAGTGTTTGATTTAATTAAGAATTAGAGTTAAATAAGTCAAATCTAGATGTAATTTGGATTATTTAAGTTGAATTAAATTATGAGACATATGAATAACTAATTCAAATTAAATAAGGAAAATGAGTGTCCAATTCAAATTATATTAACAAAATGATTTTAGAGTTTCTCTATATAAAGGAGGTGTAAAAAAGCTTTTAAAAAAGAACAAATTACCCTTCCTTCTATCTCATATTTTCTTTATCGATTTTCCTTCCATGAGGGTCCTGAAAATCTATGGATCCAGATGTTATTATTCCATTGTGTTTATGTCCTGTTGTTTTTCTTTTTCTTTTTTTTTAATATTACGTTATAAATCTTTTTGATAGGTGCATAAGAAGTTTATCGGGTCTTATCTCGCTGTTGTCTATTTTCTTCCACTACCATAGTTTGTGATTTATTTTTCTTTCTCTTATAGCCACAAGGCCCACAGTGGCTACACATGAAGCAGCGCAGCTCATGCGTCATCAACTGTTTTCATGATTCTTTGTTCTAGTTGTGACTCCAACAGCAATCTCTTTGTGATAACTAGTGCAAAATAATGTCGAATTCAATGATTGGCTAAGACACTGAAAGCGAAACACTTTTGGGTTTCTTTGCCAAATTTATTCAGTTTGGTCGCCGCCATTACCGTTATTTTTTCTCCACGCGCCAAGGTTTAGAGTTTTTTTCCATATGGAATTCGTGCTTGAATTCTCCCATTTTCTTTTCTCCATTTTGTCAGCTGGCTTGGAGCTTCCGTGGCACGCTTTTTGTTTCTAGAAAAAGAAGCAAAGGGTTCGGAGGAGCTGGAAAGTTGTTGGGGGCATTGGCTAGGAAGGTTAAGTGTGTGCATTGGCAGTTGTTGGTTTCATATCATACAAGACATTAAAATAATATTGATTTCTCTTGTATTGTGCAGGCTAAATGGCTTTAAGTTTGATAATCTAAAGTATACGAATGAGTTCCAAGTTTTTACTAAAAACTTGGAACGAGGAAAGCATGTCTTATGTTTGGATATTAGCGAGTACATTAGCTTCACAATGTATGACCAGATAAGGGCGAAGAGGAACAAATGCTCACTATTGAATCCCCAAAAGCCTCTTAACAATCATCAAAGAATTAACAAAAACATTGCAGCGATTATTGTAAGCCATACGCTATGTCAGAAGGTTGGCTGACCTGACCATGATTTATCCTCTTAAAAATTAAAGTTCATTCACATAACCAAGCTTGTTGCTAAGGTGGACACAGATAAGCACTTTAAAAGATGTATTTTACTTTAAAGAGAAATACTGGTTAAGCAGTGAAGGTAGGACTACAGCGACTTGTTGAAGGCACTAACATCTTACATTGTGACTTTATCTTGCATCAAGTTAAAGTTAAAGCTATGATTATTTTGAGATCTAGTTTAGCATGATTCTTTTTGGAAGAATTGTGTGGGATAAAACCCATTTCTTCCAAAATACTCAATATGTGCCTTAAATTATAACACTATTAAATTTTATACATATATATTTTTAAAAACTAGAGAAATTATAAAAATAACCACAACTAAATCCTTATAAAAGTGAAACTATATTCTCGAAGTTAGGTAAATAGTCGAGAATACTCAATTTCAATTGAAATAAAAAAATTATCTAGAAAATTATCGATTTTTTCAAGTAAGTCGAGTAAAGAGTCAAGAATACTCGACTTTAATTTAACCTTGTCCAACATTCATTCAATAAAAACTCTCGACTTTTCATTGAAGTTCGGTAGCTAATCGAGAATGCTCGACTTAAATTGAAATGAAAAATTTTCTTTTAATTAAGTCAGGTAAAAAGTTGAGTATACTCGACTTTGATTATGTTATTATGTAGAAGTCATGAGAGAGGAAGAAAATGTATATGGATGGTTTTTTTAGGTTATTTTTTTACTTTTTACACTTTCATGAGGTATATGTATGTAATGGGGTATAGATTTGATATTTAAGGATAAATGAGGCATATTTAAATAAATAAATAAAAACCCTTCTTTTTTTTAAAATCATTGTTCTTTTTAATTTAACTGGTGTTTTTTTTTTAATTTTTTCAC
The DNA here is from genome assembly GCA_002013955.2 of Citrus medica. Lineage (NCBI taxonomy): Eukaryota > Viridiplantae > Streptophyta > Magnoliopsida > Sapindales > Rutaceae > Citrus > Citrus medica. The sequence continues at coordinate 12,615 of MKYO02026884.1, forward strand.
GCCTAAAAATCTCCTAAGTTCTAGATAAGTCTAGTTATGCAAGTGTGGAATTGTCTAGACATATATAAGTTGTAGAATCTCGTAGAGAATTCTAGAATCGGACCAAGCTTGTTCTCTTTAGCTCTTGATTCCCTGGAAGTCTGAAAATTTGCTTTGATGAACATAACAAAATTTTGCACCATTTAGGAGTTGGTTATGCCTAACTGCTCAAACATTTACAAGCGAACTATCGCTGGTTTTTATGCATGCAAGCACCTCTGGTTCTCTTTGCTGGTTCTTCTTTAAGCTACTTCTTCTTAGATCACCAGAAATTCGCCTCAGGTAACTTAAATAACATAGATCTAGTTTTTAATAGGGAATAATTTGTCTATTTACATAATATAGAACTAATTTTCATTAGTGAATAATTTGTCCAAGTAAAATTCCTGTTCGAATTCTTCATTGGCCTTTTTTTTTTTTCATTTGGTTAGCTAGCCCAAAACTTCCGAAGCACACTTTTTCTTTGCAGAAAATGAAGCACGGGAATTGAAGAAGCAAAAGAAAACATAAAAACTGGGCAAGAAAGTATGCAAATTAGCTAAGAAAGTGTAGGTGGTTATAATACATAGTTAATTAAGATTCAACTACATAGTTTTAAAAGTAAGATTCAGCCTTATGTAATAACAATCTAATGCCATTTTACATCTCAATTTTTGTGCTTCTTTTCAACTTTGAACCTTTAACAGGCATTAACATCTACGTCAGATCCATAAAAATTAGAGAAAATAAATCTCAACCATTGGATGAAAAATGAAGATCCCTAAGAATATTTACCGTACAATGCACAAATTACTAGATTTAATTTTAAGATACATCCTTTTAAAATTAAGATTTAACCTTATTTAATAGGATCAGACTACGGTGCAACTGTGACACCGTGCCACAGTTGCATCTAGCCGTTGGATAAAATTGAATTGGTGGAGTCTATTGACATCCAACGGCTATATACAACTATAACACAATATCGTAGTTGTACCTAAGATTTTCCCTATTTAATAAAAATCTAATGTCATTTCGCATCTCAATTTTTGTACTTTTTTTCAACTTTTAACTTTTAAAAGGCATTAACATCTAAGTCGGATCCATAAAAGTTAGAGAGAACAAATGTCAGCGTTGGATGAAAAAAAAAAGATCCATTAGAATATTTACCGTACAATCCACAAATTACTAGATCTAATTTTGTTGTCTTAGGTCAATAGAGAAAGAAATATTTCATTTTCTCATATACTCTTGGAAAATAATTAGAGGGAACCTCAAGCAAAATAGGCGTCGGCAACAATGACGATAGATTAGTAGGAGACTATGGTGCCAATTGTTAAATTTCCAAGTGATATGGTTTTATTTGTTTTAAATTATGTTTTTACCCTACACAGCATTCCGTATTACTAAATTACGAGTGCATTTGGGATTGAGGTATTGTACCTTTTAAGTTATAATTGTTATGGAAAAAAAAGTTGTGAGTATGAAACAAAAGTTAGCAATATAGAATAAATATAAATTTTAAATAATAATTTTGATGAAATTATTAAAGATATAATAGATTTTTCATTAGACAAGTGAAAAATTATATCAACATGTCTTTTGAACTACAATAGCTATTGTTTACCAAACACTTTAGTGCTATAATTTTAAGTTACAGCTATCCAACATCAATCTCAAACGCACTCTACATTAATCGTTACATAGCCATATTACTATATTGCGTTAATTGATACACAGCCCAAAAGCATGGGTAGATATCAAGGGAAGAAACAATAATTAAGGAGTATTCTAACTAATTAGTATTATGATGATGTTGTTGGGTGTTAGATCTCGAATATTAAGTAAACATTAAGGATAATAAATATCAAGTCATTTTTAAACATGACAAAGACGTATAGTCTTTCTAAATTCTTTTGAGTTGTGTAACGTAAATTTTAAATTCTTTAACTAATGTTAGATATCTCAATATTTATGTTTTAAGGATTGTTTGTTTTCTAATTGAAGTCTGAATCTTAATTTTTTTTCAGATATTTACAATTTTATTTTGTTTGTTTTTTATTACTTATATATGATTATAAGATGTTTAGGTCTGAATAGAAAAAGTTAAATATTCTTATTTTTACTTCAATGGCAAAACATCTAAATGGAACTTTAATATTTTTTCTCATTAATACCCTATTAGATAAATTTAATTTCTATTATATAAATTATCCTTTTATTATTTCTTATTTATCCTTTCTTTTGTACATGTATTCAACTATTATTATTTTTTGTTTGGTCAATGAAAATTTTAAATATAATAGAACTTTAGGTGAATGTATTTTATAATAGGTCCATCTCTTTGTATTTATATTTACTATTTTTATAATATATTTTGAATTTTTATTTAATACATTAATTTTAATTCCAATGATTAAACAATTATTGATTGACTTATATGATTAATAAGAAAAAATATCAATATAATATACAAAAAAATAACATTATAAGTATCATATGTCAATGTAGAAAAGTACGTGTATTTGATATATATTTTACTTTTCATACTCTATTAAGATAAAAATTATCAAATCTCTTTTACTAATCAAATAATTTATTTATAACTTGTCATGTGTTTATCTAATAAATAAAAGTATTGTTAATATTTATGAGGTTATTTATGTTAAAATATCATATTTCAGATGTTTTTCTTTTGAAAAACAAACAAGTTAACACTTATATTCATATATTGAAAAAAGAAAAAACAAACATATCATTCGAATATATGTATTCAAACTTATTCAGATTTCAGCCGAATTCAGACTCGTTCAGATTTCAGATGAAAAAAATAAATACTACCTTAATTTGAGTCCCAACTAATGTGATATTCATTAATGAGATGGTAAAGTAAAGTAATAATTAATTTTACATTCATCATCCAATACATAACTGATATTACATTTATGAGATGGTCAAATAAAGTAATAATTGATTTTTTATTCATCATGCAATGCATGAGTGAAACATGACATTGTGACTCAAGTTAAAACTCAAATATTGAGTCCCCAAGCATTATTCAAATTCTTTTGAGCTCATCAATATGCCCCCTAAATTGTTGAAGAAACATAATCTAATATAAGCTTCCATCAATTAAATTGAAGCTTAGACGGAGATTAGGATAATTTTAAGTTTTAATTCTTGCACCAAATACAATACCTTGTAACAGAGTTTGTGTAGCATAATGAAATTAACCCTAATCCTACTCTATTGCTTTTCACAAGGTGGTTTTAAGTATTGAGAAGCTTTCTTAAAGAAATTTTAAGTGCAATAGGGAAAAAGAGTCTTGGTCGCAAAACCAAACTTTCATGGGAAAAAAATTGATTCAGTTAAAGTAAAAATATTTCAAAGACTACAATTATCATCATCATCATCATGCATGCGTGCTTCAACAGCCTCACATCATTGTTTCCTTCCAACAAACAAATGTTATTATAACATTAGAATCACATCGCTATCATGTTGCTATGTTTAAAGCAAACACATTAGGTGCCCATAGGGGTAAAATACTCTTACAGAAATGGAGGTTCTCACTCTTATTTAGAGTAGATTTGTTAATTAAATTCGATAGATTCCAGCTTGTTATAAATTGTACAAATCTACTTCGGTGGACTTTGATTGTAATATCGATAGAATATAATATAACAATAAGGACATACATTACCAAGGGCGTCAATTGAGGGAATCTCCAGCTCCATTGGGGTATCACTGATCCAATGATGAAAAGAATCAGAATTCAAATACAACATGAATTTTATTACGGTAGTAGTAATGGTAACAATAAAACCCTTTTGAGTATCCGAATGGTATTTGTTGGATTTGTAAATGTTTGTGGAGTAACTGAAGTTAGTGGTCCTTTGATGTTTGTTTAGAGTCGAGTCTGTTTAAACATGAATTTGAAGCAGCATATGAATTGTTATTTTTCTATTAAAAGAGGCTTACTATTCCTAGGCCATCAAAATTGGTAGATGTATACGACCACCTGTAAATATTTATTCTGCAGTTTATTATATCCCATGCCATCTCAATTCATAGTTTTTTCTCTTGTCAATTCCAATCCTATCGATTTAGCCCCACACTCACCATCCTCGAGCTAACAAGCTTGTGCTGCTTACCATTCCATCTAATGGTTGCTTCCTCTAAAACAAACAAATCTATGCTCGTTGAAGTCTTGGAAAGATATTCAGGCATTAACAAGTCACCAAATTATATCGAGTTGCACAAGACACTAACAAGTAACGTGAAGATCGATTATTATTAGGCTCAGCTGATTGCTATTTACATTCTGCCAGCCAAACATTCAATCTTAGTTTGTTCAAGTTCAGAACACTCCTTTGACGGTTCGGAATATTTTTTGTAGAATTTTACCCGAGTGCCTATGGAATTTTTATCACCTCGTATTCATGGGAAACCGCAAGAGGTGACTGCTTTGAAACTGGCCTTTCTTCAGACCAGAGCTCCAAATTGACTGAAACACTTGAACACTTCCTCGACATTAAATCTATTAACAAGTGCCAGACCTTGGCACTTATCCACAAGCATCCACTCGCCTGAAATCAAAATCACATACAAAACAAATTTATTGTCAATTCTTTTAAATGGTGAGGCAAACACTGTCACAACTTGAGTTTGAAAATATCTATCAGCATCACATTTGATTTCAAAAGATCTTTTTTTTACCTCTGAAAACAATTTTAAACAATGATTCACTGGGGGAGCAGTTGGAAGAACAATTGCAGAAATGCAGAAAAAATAAAAGGGAAACCAAAATTTTTGTGTTCATCCTTATATGCCTTCGGTACACTGCCTTTCTTAATAGTCCTTTCACATTTTGATTTAGTAGACAATGCTACACGTTTTGACATAAAACCAAAATAAAATTGAAAGTATAGAGTACTACCATTAGGCAGAAGGTTTCCTTCATAAAACAGCTCCCCAGATTCTGGCCAAATTTCTTGCTTCGACCCATCATGGAGGTAAATGAGATAAAAGATTCTGTTGGGTGCAGAAGGGTGAACATGGGGTGCACTCTCAGGCAAACCTGCCTGCAGCAGAAAGTAAGAATTGCAGAGTTTGTGTAGATAAACAAGAAAACCATAACACGCACACAAGTAGCAACGAGCTTTTCATGTTGCGAAAAAGAGGCAGGGAGGCAATTTCTCTTTAATTTTTTTAAAGAGAAAAATCATATACTTGAATTTCCAGAAACAATAATATTACACATTAAAATATTAATATAGAAGCCTTTTAGCCTCCATTTGTGTAACAATAATATTTCAGTTTATATACTAATTTTATGTGGTAAATAAGGGAGCGTCACTCTCACTCTCAAACCTCCAAAAGTATACTAATCTTGTATTCCCACAACAAATCAGATAAAGGCTTGAGAGTATGACTACAATTGTACACAGCAAAGATGTACACATTTAAAGTGTTCCATTTTTTTGGGAATGAAGTTACATGACGTAGCTGCTGTTATTATTTTAAGAATAGTTGACTCAGGAGTTGCCCACCGAATCTGCTGATCCGGATTGTGGGGGCTGGATGATTGATTGACATAATAAAAACAGACGTTTCTCTCATATTCTTTCTTTTCATCTTCTTCTTAGTTATTCTTACTTCATTCCCTCTACTTACTGTTATTTTTTCTATTGTCTCCTTTCGCTTTCTTTTTCGAGTACTGACCTACATCACTTAAGACTCTTAGACCATTATCTAAGTGATACAGAATTAGTACTTCTCAAATGATAAACCACAGTCCCAAATGATACAGAATTAGCACTGTTAGAAGCAGTACTGTCGAAAAGAAACAAAAGATAACACAGAATGAAACACACCTTGAAAAGCCACCAGAACCAGAACCAACTTTGCGGGCTAGAATTTTAGAATCAATCTTAAAGATCTTTGGATTATCTTTGGGAATAGTTAACTTCCTCTGCAGAATCAACCCACCACCAATATCACCTTCTAACATGAGAGACTCCTCTTCTCCTCCATGCTGAAGACTCCTCCTACAACAGAAGAAAAGGTGATAGAAGCATAACACAAACAGAAAAAGGAACATTGGGCACGACAAGCAGCCACAACAAATTTATTGTTAGGTAGATAATATTTTAGCATAGCAAAGAAAGATAGAGCATGATTTTCTAACACTCCATCTTAAATAAAACAAACACATCCTACTGCTATTTGTCAACAATTCAATCAAATGCTTGGCTCTTTGACCTTATAGGTCCCATTCCAGCATGCATTATATCAGTACAAGTCTTGATTATTTAAATTATGCTTCTTCGAAAAAGAAATGAAGTTTTAAACATAGTAATCGGAAACTCACTCTACGACACTGTATTCTTCAGTACATCCAGCAGACCGGTATTCAGTACCACAATACTCTTCATATCCGTTAACATCAACCCTGCTATGAAGCCACTGTGTTCCTGTCAACATAATAACTTTGGAGTCAAAGGATGAGCAGTTAACATAATGTTTCACACATTAGAAATACAAATGAATAAGTAACTGATTTGGTCAGGTTCCACTGAATTGTAAAATTTCTATCTACCTGTGGGCACGCATATGCATGCACATGTTTGACTTGTAAAAACACTCTTCTTTGTGCGTGACTGAAAACACTCTTTCATGCAACGTGTCACTTTCACACAAGCATGTGTATAGTCAAGAAGATAATACTAGAAATGAAGGTACATTCTAACATTCTTCAAATAAGAAATCTCATGTAGCCTGGGGCATAAGGCCGATAAGGGCATTCAAGCAGCAAACAGCTAACAAATTTTCAAAATATGTTTATGGTGGAACAAATTCAAGTATTGTTTTCCATCTTTGTTTTTGAATTATTCCAAATTTAGTGAAATGTCTCTTTAAAGTACTTGTAAAGAAAACGTGTCTAGAGATCCATCATTTTTTTCTCCTTTGATAATCTAACATCAGTGCCTTCATATGGGTAAAGAATAGAGTAAAAAATAGCAACTTAGGACTTCAAGGAGAAGATGACCGTTAGACTCAAAGTTGCACCAACGAAAAAATAAAAAAATGTCCAATTTATCTTGGGGTTTAAGAAAGTGACCAATGAAGTATCTCACATATGTTCGAGATACAACAGCCAGAATAAACTCAACGGGTACAACTTTAACCAAAAGAGAGAGGGAGAAAGACCATTGATGTCATCCCACTCAAAGAAAAACAATGATAATGAATTACCTGAAGGAAAGTGTGCCATGGAAATAACTCTACCCCCAATCCAAGGCACAACTTTAAGAGCCCAATCACTGCTTTTCAGTTCAATAGGGGTTTGTGAAAGTTCTACTCCCTTGTGTTCAGAAGCCTTTTCCGCATCTGAAATTAGCTTAGCACTTTCTGCAAATAAAAACCCTCATTAGAACCAACACAAACACTAGTAAAGATTTTAAAGTTTAGTCGATCAAATTCCTAGCACTTTCAAGTCCTCAACACAATTTATAGAAATTAACAAATTATAGAATATTTCTTCAAACTATTTTCTTTTCTTCTGACAATCGCACATCTGGAACAAGATAATGAATTCTGCAATTAAAAGCATATTTACTGGGGCAATATGGCCATGAACAATAAAAAATTACATTTTGAGAGAATTTCAGAAATAAATGGTGTTAAGGCCTAGTAATTAAGTTCTGCAAGTACTATCCAATTTATAAAAATTCTCTACAAGCAGAAATTGAAAAAATCTGAAATGTAAGAATTCCTGTAGTTTTAACCTCTCAACTCAAACCATCTGTCAATAAAGAACAGACAGGGAACTATCTATAAGAAATCCCCAGGAAAAGCTTAGAAACCGTGACTCAGAACCCAACTTTTAGTTTTACACACATGAAGCCATAAAATTGCGTGAATAATAATGCAATTTCCAGAACGACACCTAATCAAATAATACGATTGAAGATAAGTAACTGAACAAAGTACTGCAATAAGAACATCAGAATACAAGTCACTCAACTATTTCAACAAAATCAACCACGGCAAAATATTTAAAAACAAGTGCACCTGACCAAAAAAGGCCTACAAAAACTGGCCCAAGATTTCAAAGCCCAAAAGACTGGAAAAAGAACCTGGATCTGGCAATAGCAAGGAACCAATTCTAGGTCGGCAACATTACACCATATGTATAACCAATGGAAGTAATGGTGTGGGCTGAAGATGACTGATGAATGAAAGAACAGTTTGATTGCCAGAAAAATCACTGGTGCTGTTGGTGATGACATGGAGGTGGTTGATTGCCGGCAAGATCAATGTTTCAGGTGTTATCTCTCTGGTTATTCTACATTAATATTTTGCCATGGGCACAAACAGTTTAAAGAAATTATTAACTTAAAAGCATCAAACCTACTATTTTCCCAGTCAAAACCTTCAAATTATAGTAATAAAAATTGTAGGCAGCTTAAACCATCACATAGGATTGCAATCTTGTAGGCAAAAAATCAAACCAGAAAAATCTGCAGGCAAATAGAATGCTGTAGAATATGAACTACATCGGATGATAAACATTTTATGAAATTATTAGCTTCAAATTTCAAGTTGTTCTACAAAAATTTAATGTATCAAAATTACCATTCTCATCTAAAGCCACCAGAAGTGTTAAGTCATCAGATGGCTTAGATTCACCAATATGCTGATGTGGAGGACCTAAAGGTAAAATTGATCCACCTCGCAAATATAACGAGGGTAAATCCTGGTATATTACAAAAAGAGCAAAAGGGGGAAAACATCAAAATTCATTTTAAAAAGGGGGAAAACAGACATGACTTTAATGGATACAGATACACGTCCAGGAACAGATACCGGATGTGAACTTCAAAATCAAAACTTTGCCAAATTCCCTTGGGTAGTGCATGCTGCAACTTATCTGACCTCTGATCAGGCAATGTGCTAATTAAGAAGAAATATGGATGTTAGTATATGCATGACGAGAAGCAAAATACAAGGTCCTACAACTTAACCCCACTCTTAATAATCCATGAGAAGAATGACATCAAGAGAATCCAACAGTTCAAAGAAATTTAAAAGGGTTCAACACACAAAAACAAAATCAGGAATGTAAATAATAATGTGACATTTTCCTATTTATTTTTTTCTTATTTGATTTTCTTAATTTCCCCACTACACAAAAGAAAATATCTTGGTGATACAATATCTTTTTCTTTGATAACAAACTAGAAAGATATATTCAATAAATTAAAAAAGAAGTTGTTTTAGAACAATGACATCAAATCAAGAACAGAAATGACCACACGAAAGTAAACGATTTGAATAAGATAAGTATATAACTCTCTCAGAGAAGGATAATTCTCAGAAAAAGGAAAGAAGCTATTGAATTCACATTGTTGCATAAAGAATCTGTCACTAAAATCATGCAATTGGCATTCTGTTGCTTTGGATAGTTAACTTGATATGACAAGTGAGACATGAGAGACAGGCTATATCTTCAAAAGCATCCCCCCACAATTATATTGAGAGATTGCATTCTTTTGTATGGAAAGGTGTTAATATTTCAAGAATTTTTAAAAAACTAAATATCGTTGTGCACATAAAAAGGGCACAATTATTAAATTCAAACATTTGGTTTAATTGGTAAAATCACTCAGGGTGGGACAGCAGGTCTATGTTCAAGTTATATTCACACTAGGGTTGGCCAGTGGTTGGTTTACATTCATGTAATATTTAGAATGAAGACAACCATGCTATCAGCAGGAAAATCAAATCACATGTAAAATTCAATAATCATGGTTGAGTAGATGAGAAGGAGATTAAGGCATAAAACCAAGATGAAAATGGGAAACTAAGGCATATACACTATTCTACTGTCATCAAGCATGTCACGTCTAAGGAAGAGAATAAGAACCTTGCACAAACTAAAACCGGACCCAATAGAAATGAATTTTCAAGTTTCCTCAAGGTGACATCTTCAGGATCTGCACAAGCAATTTACATTTGTTTTAAAGCCTGTATAAAAAGGTAAACATTTCATAATGCTCCACAAGGAACAAAACCAATACACTCACACAAGGACATACCAGCGAAAAATTTAGGACTTGCCACAAGAGTGCCAGTTGTATGAGCTGTATAAAATAGAGTGTATATATATGAGGTAGAAGGCGATAGCGCCTCTTCAAGGCCAGCGGACAAACTTCTTCACACTAAGAAATAGAACTCACATTACTTTTAGATACTCAAGTTGACATCAAATAAACCCAAACACAACCAATTGTCACCAGGAACAAAAATTAAAGTAAATTTTAGAGTAGGTGGTAAATCTCACTTGTTTAATGTAAAAAAATTGATAGAAATTAAATGCAATTATTGGCTTTTAGCCATCAGTTTAAGTTTGACCAAGTAATCTATTGTTCGAATCCTCCCATTGTCATTAAAAAAAGTTTTTGCCGTTTTTAAGATTCGTGGTGTTTTTCTTTTGGTTGACATGCAAAAGCACATCAACAAAACTGTGCATTTTGTCCTTTGTTGCGTTTAGTTCACATGCCTTGCATTATAGGAGGTGTGTAAGTAGTTCAATTCTATTGTTGGGTCCTTCACCTATCAGCTTTACCATAGATCTCCTCAGATCTAACTCAATGGACATAGCATATAGTTTGATCAAACAACCTCTTGGTTGTGCCTTGACATCATTACACGAAGTAGATATAACTTAAAGTTTATGCAAGGTACTACACCGGGGTTGTCACCACAATTAGTGAGATCTTTTGACTAGTCAATGTTTAGTTTATGTACTTTGATCAAGCATGCATATTCACAGGAAACAGTAAAGATCAACTAAGCTCTAAATAAATTAAGGTAGTACTTAATAAGCAAAGAAAGCAGATTAAATTGGTTTTCATTTAGTTAGTCAGTATCAACCTGCTTAAATATTTTTGCTGCCCATCTGCAGTCTACCCCATTGCCCAGAAATAGAACATTTCATAAAATCTGACATTTCAAGATTTTTTTTTCATACATACCACAAGCTCTGATATGATTTGTAACTTTTGATTGTGCTTAAGAGAGGCAATTGATTTGTTTTCCAAATATAAAAGGAATGTTTCTAAAGTCAGTCATAATTAGCCTTTTAACATATAATTGGGCCTTTTCAGTCATCAATAATAGGAAAGCAATTTCATTCTATATAACCTGTAGTACTTACAAGAATCCACTCATTCAAGTTTCAAACAGAAAAATTGTCAAAAAAAAAAGTTTCAAACAGAAAAAGGTTATAATAACAACGCTAGAACAGAACAAACCTCTTCCCCAAAAGACCAAGGCTCATGGTCAATAGTGTCGGTTTCAGAGTGCCCGCGGCAAAAAGGAAACATGGCACCTATACCCATCCACCGTCCAAAAAGTCTAGGTGTTGCATTTCCAGCAAATCCACCAATATCAGGTCCTGAAAGTGGCTGACCACTAAGTCCCTAATACAAATTAAATCATGTATGAGAACGTAGAATATGTCAGCAAATCCACCAATATCAGGTCCTGAAAGTGGCTGACCACTAAGTCCCTAATACAAATTAAATCATGTATGAGAACGTAGAATATGTCAGAAAGAAATAACCCAAAAACAGAAAGACAAAAAACATACGTTGCCTCCAAGTAATTCAGTTCAAAAATTGGGAACCAAGACAAAGTGACAAACAGTTCTGCAAAGCCAGCTGTGTGTTAAGATAATGTTGGATGTCAGAATTGTATCCAAATACAAACTTAAGCAAATATCTTTAGGACACATTGTTTCAAAGTTAAACAAAGGCTTGCATTAGTATGTTCTCTGGATGACAGACTCATAGCCTAAGATTAATAAACAAAAAGTCATAGAGAAGCAAGATAATGCCAAAAGACTATAACCAGGCACAAATAATTACTGTAAGCCTGCGTTGATATGATACTAAAATTGATGAAAGCGACGTATCAGGAAGTGTTGTGCAGATCCAGCAAAGTGTCTTTTTTTTTTTTTTTTTGGTGGGGGGAAGGAATAGGAGACGCATCTTAATTACTTGAAGCAGGATTGAAAGAGGGAAAATACGACCTCATGGTTTACTCCAAGAACCCTATTGATTGAAGATGATGAAAGATCGCTCATCATCCAAATAAAACCATCACAAAGCTCTAGAATTCTAGGTAGCATATAAATTTCATGCCCTAGCTGAAGGAAAAAGATGATTAACAGGGACTGCGGAATTGGTATAATGAGGCAGTCAAGGGTATTTGGTTATGAAGAACTAGTATAATTTGATAGGTGAAAATAAAAAGTCTAAAGAAAGATCGAAGGCAAAAAAGTTCAATACCTTTAATAAGAAGAATGAGAAAATAAATTTCTTTTGGGAAACGAAGAAACATATACTAAAAAGAAGGGATATACAAAGAATTAAGTGCGTTCACAAAAAAAGAACTCCTAAAAGATCACAAAAATGTTGTATCCAATTCTAAACTGATAAGCTTTCCGATAAAAGCATAGGATCTTTAGGACTAAATCGTATCAAAACAAATAAAGCAAACCCAAAATTCACAAAATAAAATCAGGACCCCTTCCCAAGTTCGATCTATGATGAATTAGAAGATTAAGACAAAACAACGTTGATCTAAGATGATGCCTAATGGTTGGTTCCACAGTTTTCAGGTTTTAGACAAAGCAAAAGATAACTATTTATACTCTTGAAAGAGACCACAAACCAAACTTCTTATCCGCATACATCATTCATACAGCACTTAAGTCTTCCTTATAAAGAAAGTGTAAAGATTGCTCAGAGAGCCAAAAGCATCACCTATAGCAGGGGAAAAGGCATAAATTATTTAGGCCATAAAGCGTTTAGCTCATTAGTACTTTGTGAAAACAGAAAAAATGAACAACTGAACACTTACCAATTGAAGTACCATGGATATACTCATATGAAGGTGCTCCCAATTTGAAATGTTATCTCCTGTCCATGTGGCAGCATATCTTTGACTACCAATAAATCCAGCTCTGGTGAGAACAAAAGGACGCTTATCTTTATCAGCTAACTTCACGCCTTCATATGTTGATCTTGCCATTAGCATGCCATAAACCTAAGTTTGGCAGCCCATGTTAATAACGGCCATCATGGAAATAACCATCCACACATGGGTTGGCACTACATTGCGGGCAAAATAGCATAACCAAAGAGATCTATGCACGTACAAACTAATAGCAAAAGAGATTGCATGTAAGAAGAAAGCCACCAGATTAGGGTTGAAAAATTATACGTTGTGATAGTACGAGTGATTTTGACAACCTCCAATTTCATCATCCCGTCTGTGGATGTTGCTCTCAGGCATTGTCTTTGTTACAGACTGAAAGAAAGAAAGATAGAAAGAAAGATAGAAAGAAAGTAGTAAGACCGCATACAAATAAAAGAGAATGCGCATGCATAGGAATAAATTTAAGAATGACCTTAAAGACAGCTGGCTCGTTCATATCATTCCATATACCATCAACTCCATTATAAATGAAATCCTTAACTAAAGAGGCCCACCAGGAACGAACTTTTGATTGTGTATAAACAGGGAAAACACAAGGCCCAGGCCACACCTCCCCTGAAATAAAGACATTGGTGACTTTAACACCTCAAAAAATTAATTTAAAGAATCAGCTTCATCAAATAAAGAGAAGTACCAATAAAAGGCGTCCCATCTGCTTTCCGAATCCAGACATCAATTTTAGAGCCGCTATCATACACAAAATACCCATCTTCATGTTTAATTTCTGGATCAAGCATCCAGATTGCTTTGAAACCATTAAGGTGGAGATCCATGGCCAAAGATTTTGGATCTGGGAAACGCTCCTAAAAGAAATCAATATAATTCACTCCCCATGTCAATGATTATAGTGTTCTCACATAATGGGTATTATACAGCTATATAATAGCAACGCCTTGCCAGGAGACGTGTCCTTATAACAAAAAAACATAGTGTGGATATTGTTAAGTTCAAAAAGGTTGTCCATAACGAAGTTTTTGTCCTAGCAGATCTTAGGCCAGCAAATCAACAAAGGGACCATTTTTTTTTTCTTTATATACTAACCTTCATGAGAGGAATTAGTTTCAGATATTTTTAATAGTACTGCATCTCGAGCGCATTGAAATGAAACTGAAGATCTAGCAACTACTCTACTTAATCAATTTTTGGAAGTCTAAACGAACTAACGAAACTCCTTCTCTGGGTCGATATTTGCTTTTTACTACTTTAATGAATGTTGATTTAATTTTAAGTTATAATAAATTAATGGTGCAATAGACACATCATCCAGAAATATCATTAGAAAGAACATGCCTGGTCAAAAGTGAAACAACGAAATCCATCCATGTAGTCGATATCCATCCATATAACATCACACGGTATATCATTCTCACGAAATGTCCTGCAAATCTGAATATATAATGGGTTAACCAAACCGCCTGTTACTGTTTAAACTGCGTCACTATTTAAATCGCGTATTATTAACTGATGATGTGCCACAATTTTGAGTGTCTAAAATATTTTTAATTCGATGACTATGATTTACTCAGTATAATTATAAAAAAAGAGGTTCTCCCATTCTTAATTTGGCATCTCTGAATTCATTTTTGGGCTCCATTTTTTATAATTCTTTCTCCATATTGTATTTTTTATGTATTTTAATAAATTTCTATTTTGCTCCTAGTTCAATTATGAGTAGTTAATTTTCTTTTAAACTTGAGTTGAAGGTAAAGTCACAACATGTGTCATGGACTTTATTTGGTAAATTTAATTTCTCTTTCCCTCTAATTTTTTTAGATATTTTGACTTTTCGTTGACAAATACTAATAATCTAGTCTAGATACCACCCTAATTTCACCGGATCCCTAGTACAAGGTTATTATTATTTGGTATTATAAGCCCTTAGCACCATATTAATTAGAGTGTGGTTCATGAGGTGTGAATTCTCCCCTCATAATTTAATTGGCACTAATAAAAAATATTTAGCCCATGGTGCATATTGATTCGGATCCAGATGCCCAAGCGTTTCAATTATAATAGCTTTCACTTTAATTTAATTATACTATTCCAATTTAAATTCTAAGATAATCTAAATCACTTTCACCACAAATCCAACCACCCTTATAGAAAATTAATTTTACATATAATTAAAATCCACCTCCTCGTGAGATTGACACTCGTCACCATTTATTTATTCTACAATAAATTCGTGTACTTATGAGTTCAAAAAAATTTACACAACAATAACTTCTAAAACCTAAGATATCTAAAGTCTATTTTGTCTCTTCACTATTTTATTCCCTTTACTCTTTGACTTTCTAATCCTTTTCTCTAACAATCCCTTCAAGAACTTTAGGGCTTAAGTTTGGAGTGTTTGGTCAATTTGGTGTGTTTTTCTTAGCATCTTTATGCCTTTTGACATGTGGTAGTATCCTATCGATCCTAAATTTAACCATCAACAATAATAACACAAGGAAAAGGTACAAAAATAAGTAAAGACCAGCAATCAAACAAAGTTCAATTACAGGAAAATTAGTCTAAACATATTAAATGTAGAAATAGTTATTAGAATTACTATAAGACATCAGAAGATACTCGAAGATGATTGAACCAAATAGAAGACAATATCATATATCTACAACCTTGATAAGGAACCAAATGATAGAATTAGGTTGTATGCATACATATTGTTAAGGTTCCGATACTTGCCTAATCTCTTGTATAATCATTTAAGAGCCAAGTGAGGAAATCCCTTAATATAGAGAAAGCTTCTCGTGGATACCCAATCCCAACTATATAGCTTACATTTTTAAAAAAAATAAACTTTAAAATTTACATTTTCTGCATTCCATCATTATTTATCAACTAAATGCTAGACGAAAATTTTGAACAAACAGATAGAAGGGTGGCGCATGTGCAAATGGGTTCATTGACCACAATGGCCTATCAAGTATGAGGAAGGAAGTTGAATAATTGAGGGTAAATTGGAAAGATTGTGTGAAAGCCATTTTAACCACCTCAACATATGAAAAATTAAAAAAATGTCCCATATCCAAGATCAAGGTTTGCCATATGTCATATACGGAACTACAACGAAAGTAATAAGGCCTCTAAAAAAATTTGGTATTCCTGGTACACCTGAATTTGTTGGTGACACAACTCAAAAGTGTTATTACTTTCAAGTATAAGAGTGTCTAGTTATAAAAGAAGCCAGTGAGTCCGAGGTCGAACCACAAGGAATTCAAAATCTAGTAGTCAATTTATTAAACAAGAAAATTTAATATGAATCGAAATTAAATTAATATGAATCAATCTAAAAATATACTAAGGTTACTAGATCCACTCTCAGTATTCAAATTATAATTTTAATACTCTCTCATTTTATATTTTGCCCCACTTTTACCAATTAATTATTATATCATTTAATTCTTAACTAACTATGTGTGTAGATAAATATAGAATCAAGTACCTAATATGCTACAACTATATTAAAGAGTCGGCATTATATCAAAATACCATACAAATCTAAGGAAATTTATAAATTAACATGACATAAAAATAATTAGAAAAGAATAAATTAAACTTAAAACTCACTTGAGAAAGTAATTAATTTAATACCATACAAATCTAAGGAAATCTATAAATTAACATGACATAAAAATAATTAGAAAAGAATAAATTAAACTTAAAACTCACTTGAGAAAGTAATTAATTTAATACCATACAAATCTAAGGAAATCTATAAATTAACATGACATAAAAATAATTAGAAAAGAATAAATTAAACTTAAAACTCACTTGAGAAAGTAATTAATTTAATACCATACAAATCTAAGGAAATCTATAAATTAACATGACATAAAAATAATTAGAAAAGAATAAATTAAACTTAAAACTCACTTGAGAAAGTAATTAATTTAATACCATACAAATCTAAGGAAATCTATAAATTAACATGACATAAAAATAATTAGAAAAGAATAAAATAAGCTTAAAACTCACTTGAGAAAGTAATTAATTTAATAATTTGAAACATTGAGCTTCACCCTTCACTTCAGCTTAGTAACATTAGCCACTCATATTGAAAGAAAATAAAATACTATTTTCATTTGACAAACTTTTGAAATATATATTACAAGAAAACTGATTACACCAGAAAACAAGGAAAGAAAGAAAGAAATATTTTCTCAACTTCACTCCCTCGTCTCTCTCAGTTTCAGCCCTTCTACTGCCCTTCCTCTAGCTTCCTGCATCTTCTTTCTTGCCTTTTATAGGTAAGGAATGCATCATTCTTTATTTATTTTATTTTATTTTATAATATATATGTACGTTGAAGAGTGTGATGGTCAGGTGGCATAATGGCCTCTTGATCATCACCACATGATTGTTCAACCTTTTTCTTTATTATTATTATTATTATTATTATTATTATTATTATTATTATTATTATTATTTTAAATATTTATTAATTACATCTCCTAACTTATGCATTTCAAGTTGCTCCAGTAGTTTTTCTCTACTCATGCTTTCAATTTTAATTCCATCTTTATTCCTAAAAAATATTTACAAGATAAAAATTAATATATTGCGAACTAATTTAACATAAACATTTATTAGAGGAGCATTCATATAATTTATAAGTTATGAGCACATTAATCAATACTTCAAGTGATAAACTAATAATTTTATCTTTATTAAATGTACACTTTTTAATGTCAATCAATTCACTTACTCAAAAGAATCATTCATGGATCAGCATATGCAGTCCCAAAGAATAGACTCAAGATTCAAAAAAATTATTCCACCTAGAGTAGAGTTGACAAAATTTGGCAAAATTCAATTACCGACACAAATCAATGAGTATGCGTTATCAAATTTGACACAATTATTGACTGAGCCAGGTCCAGGTTGACTCTTTTTTTCGTGTTGGGTTAGAGTTAAAGTTCTTGACCCATTTACCCAATCACCGATATGATTATATTTTCTATTCTAAATTAATTTATAGACTTTATCATCAAAGTTCAAATATTAGACATGATTTTATGTTTGTATTTTTTTAGGAAGGATGAACATATATACATTGTTTCATTTATAAAATTTTATATAGATTTAAAACTTCAATAGTATAAATGTATAAAATATTGGTATACATGTATATTTTATAATATCGATATAAATTTTTACATATATATAATTGGTAAATGTGTAATATTGTGTGTATATATATATATATATATTGTATGCAAATGTTTATTGTAAATTTGTTAAATATATATATATATTAAGTGGGTTATCAGGTAATCCGTTTATTTTCCGTGTTAGATTTGAGTCTCGATATTTTAACATGATTATTAAATGGGTGATGTTTCAGTTGACCAAATTTTGACACGTCATGATCATAATCTGGTGACCTATTTTGCTAGCTCGATTCTAGAGCACACCACGTCTTGAACTTAGAAGTGGCTTTCATATATGAATTTCACTATGGATTACTAAAAGCCCATACGTGATGAGGGGAGGTGCCATCATAGCCAACCACATTTCTAAAAAGAACACATGACGCCCTCACGAGCACTCTATTATATCAGGTATAGTCTAACAAATCACAAGGAAGCTTGTCTTCACTTTTTCAATGCATTTCGAGAGCTAATTTTGAAGTTTCTATAAAACTAATATTCTCAATTGATAATCCATTAACTTGATAGTTAGAGTGTTGGCTGACAACACCTTTAATGGTTATTTTTCTTTTTGTTTTTTCAGGCCCTACACTGATCCATCCCCATTTGAAGCTCTTTTTGTGATCAATCAGACAAATCACCATTGAGATATCCCTTACCAAAAAGTTTTAAAATTTTCTAGTTCATCAATGGCATGACCAGAAACAAGCTAAACACTAAAGCATAATTAATTATTTAATAAGAAAAATAAAAACTTAAACATAATTAGTTAATAGGGATATTATCCTTTCACTACATCAAGTTTTTTTTTTTAAATAACAGGCTACAACACGAATTATTAAAAAATAACACTTCACTACATTAACTTTTTTAAAAATAATAGTTTACTACATCTTCATCATTGCCGTTAGTCTAATTATGATGTCACACTAGCGACGTATAGGCAAAATTTATATTTTCATCAAATGAACAAATTTGTAATTAAGTCTTAAGGTTATTATCCTTTCACTACAGCAAGTATTGTAAAATAACCAACCACTACATGAATTATTGAAAGCTAACACTTCATTATATTAACTTTTCTCTTTTTTTTTAAAAAAAAAAAAGTTTACTACATTTTCGTTAACTTATAGTTGATCGAGCAGCAAGTCAATTGTAAAGCAATATTATTTAATTATTATTATAAATTTAAGCAGGCATGATACTTTGGTTCATCCCAAGAGTAGGGCAAGATTATAAATTCAATGGCATTGATTTGTATTATTTTCTTTTTATTTTAGGAGTTATTCATTAAAGCTAAAATTAGTATTTATAGCGGTGGTAAAAAGAATAAATAATTTGTATTCAAATCGAATTACAAACGAATTGGGTCAAAATTCTACTGATTCGAATTTGATTCGTTTACTAACGAATTCAAATCTTATGATTCAGATTCGATTCGTTTATTAAATGAATATTCAATTCAATTCGTTTAATTCATTTAGTAGAATTATAAACAAATTGAATCAAATATGGATCCATTTACAATCCGTTTATCCTATAGGGAATCAAATTGAATATGAATTTGTTTACAAAATTATTATGAATAAAAAAATTAAGCAAAATAGATATGAAAGATCATAAATTTAACATCCTACAAAATACAAACTTATTATCATTTATAATTACTATATTAGCCTTCAAATTTTAATTTTTGTTCATACGTATGAAGTATAAATAAATAATTTAATTAAACAAATTTAAAACGAATGGATGGTCTTCGACTCGTTTATGACCTATTTATTAAACAAAGCCTAAACGAATAACTGAATCAGTATCCTCAAACCCATATTCGAATCGTTTAATTAGCGAATCGAATTGAACTCTCATATTTATTGAATGAATCAACTTTTTCAAACCCAAAGTCATTTAATTTGCATCAAATCGTGACTCAGATTGCCACACCAGTGTTTTATAAGTCCACTAACAAAAGTAACGGAAATGTAGTAAATTATTTTTTAAAAACAAATTAATGTAGTAAAGTGTTACTATTCAATAATTCATATTGTGTTTTGTTATTTCATAGTACTTGACATAGTGAAAAGATAATAACCGTAGTTAATGACACCAATATAACATAATGCTTAAATGCCAAGTCTTTTGCTATTACACAACATAAATATTAACATACAAACATCAAAATAAAACAACTCTATGGAACTATGAATAATGTCATCAACAAAGCCTATGAAAGTTTTTATTTTTTCACTAAAATTTTAAAGAAATAATGAAGAAAATTAAATATCAGGTAAAAAATTCCCCACTCCCTCCTTGAAATATAAATATATATGAAAATAAGTAGTTATTTGTTATGGCTTATCTAATAGAAATAAGAACTTATTTAATCCCATACTCTTTTCAAATTTTTTGTTGATATTTGATTGTCTATTATTTTTTTTGTCTTTACTAATAAAAACTCAAATTTTGAATTTTTGAGAGTAGAAATTGAAAAAGTTTCTTAAACTATTAAAATGTCTAAAATATCCTTTATTTATTTGATAATTTTATTTCATTCCTTTCATAACATGATTTTGAAAAACTTGCCTATAAAATAATTTTATAATTTTTAATAAATGCTCTGATTGTTAACCAAACAACTAAAATTTTATTAGTGAAAGATCTACTTATAAAAACTCTACTAACAAAAGTTCTGCTTAAATAAGTTTTATTTGAAAAACTATAGCAAACAGAGCCTAATTCTTGTACTCGTGCCGAAGTTATTTTCAGCGTTTTTCACTCTCGATCCGCGAATATATAATATGATCATAATATTGGTTGGTGGGTCATTATATCATGTCGTAATTAAAATCACAGCATCAATACCGTAGTTTAACATAACTTATGTAAATGAACATAAGACATGTAAATTTAATATAAAATTTGTAAATCAACGTTAACCGTAGAACTAAACATAAAAGTAAATAAAACATAAGACTTGTAAATGGAAGGTAAAACCAGTAAATTAACATAGAAATGGTAAATTGGAGTAATACTGGTAAGCAAAACAAAAACTTATATAGATGTAACATAAAACTAGTATATCAATATTAAATGTAAAATAAAATATAAATTAAGTAAATAAAATATAGGACTTGTAAATGGAAAGTAAAACAAGCATCAACATAACAGTGGTAAATTGATGCATTATTGGTAATTAAAACAAAAACTTATATATGTAACATAAAACTTGTAAATCAATATTAAGAGTAAAATAAAATATAAATGATGCAAATGGAACATAAGACCTATAAACGAAAAGTAAAATAAGTAAATTAACATAAGGATGGTAAATTGATAAATCATTGGTAAATAAAATAAAAACTTATTGATATAAAAAAAAACCTTGTAAGTCAACATTAAGTGTAAAATAAAATATAAATTAAGTAAACAAAACATAACACCTATAAATAGAATGTAAAATAGGTAAATTAATATAGGAGGGTAAAATAATATACTATTGGTAAACAAAACACAAATTTACAGATATAATATAAAACTTGTAAATCAACATTAAGTGTAAAATAAAATATAAATTAAGTAAATAAAACATAAGACTTGTAAATAGAAGGTAAAATAAGTAAATTTATATAGGAGTGGTAAAATGATGTATTATTGGTAAACATAACATAATTTTAAGTAGTAACATAAAATTTGTAAATCAATATTAAGTGTAAAATAACATACAAATTGTGTAAATGAAATAGAGGACTTGTAAATGAAATATACAAGAAGTAAATATTATAAGAGTAATTGAAAAAGATAAAGACTTACAAATATAAAATAAAAACTCAATATAATAATGATTACCTTATATATTTATTGGTTTTTATGTCTAAATTGGATAGATAATTTTTAGTTTATGTAATACATGTGATAACATATGTAAAATTTTATTAAGAATTAAACTTATTCTCAAAATCAAATTTTGGAAATCTATTTTTATATATTTTCAAAATTGTTTGTAAAATAACTGATTTTGCATTCTTCTAAACCTCTTGGACAGCAAGCCCCAATGACCTTTTAATATAAGTCAGAAGCAAAGTTTGAAACTACATGAAATATGTATAAAACTAAAATTTGGATTCAATTTTATTGATATTTCATATATGTCTAGTAATATAAGAATTTATTTTTATTTTGTTTCGGCTTGATCCAGATCTAGAAAAATAATTTTGCTTAATTATCTTTTATAGTAAGCGAATACTATGATAGAAAATGAAAACAAAGTTTATAAATGTCCTACCATGGATATAGAACTTATGGTTAAACCAATTTAATAAAACTTATTTCAATTGTTTTTAATTGATGAGAAATTTTTTTTCCTTGCTCAACTAAATTAAATAAGTAAACTATTTTTTAAGTTAAAGTTTAATGTTGATTAACAATTTTATATTATTTTTACAAATGTTTTTTTATTTGTAATTTTAAAATATTAATTTACCACTCTTATATTAATTTACTTATTTTATCTTTTATTTATTAGTTTTATGTATAATTTAAAATTTATATTTATCACGGTATTGATGCCGTAATTTTGATCATGGCATCACAAAGTTTTCCTTGTTACAAATAAAACAAAAAGGTAAAATAAATTCATGACATAATTTCACCTTTTAAATGTAATTAATGTCGTATTATGTTGGTCAAATTCATTTATTATTAAATGAATACTTTAATTACAATGTTAAATGTTGTGGATACTCTCTTAAATTACAATATTTTCTTCCATAATTGTAAATAAATATTTCTCTTAAATTGACATATTTTCTTCCTAATAAACTCGGCAAGCGACTATATGAAATTAATGGTAATTAATTAATTACCTCAGATCTTAAGGAAAAAGATAGAAATAGAGTTGTATTACTACCTTTTCTAAAAACTGATCATATCCATCCTTTAATTGGATTGCATGTGTGATGTATATAGATGTTGAATTATGGCTGTTTTGTTGTATAACTCTTATCTCTTTCTCTTATTCTAGTTCGTACGTGGAACCTATGGCAGCAGCAAGAATTCATTTTCAATCAAATGTCCTTATTTTTATGATCATTTTCCTTTTAGTACCTCTTCGAAATTTAGCTATAGCTATAGCAGCAACCAAAAGTAGCAATAGTGGGGGAGGGACAGGGGGCCTTAGTATTGATTTGATCCATCGAGACTCCCCAAACTCTCCCTTGTACAAGCCTCATGAAACTCCTTTTGAGCGTTACAATAATAACATTTTCCTACGTACTCTCTCTCGTCTCAATACTTTAAATATGAGTCCGGCTACATATTTCTACCCTAATAATGTTGTCCAATCAAATGTGTCAACCGCTAATGGTGAATATGTGATGAAGTTCTCCATTGGTACTCCACCATTATTGGACATTTATGGCATTGTTGATACAGGAAGCGACCTTATGTGGGTTCAATGTCTTCCTTGTGTACAATGCTACAAACAAGTGAAACCCATTTATAATCCCACAAGCTCGTCATCATACAAAGAGCTTTCTTGTCAATCAGAACAATGTCATCTTCTAGATACGGTGTCGTGTTCTTCTCAGCAACTCTGCAACTATACCTATGGCTATGCAGATAGTTCATTAACCAAAGGTGTTCTTGCGACAGAGAGAATTACTTTTGAGAATTCTAATAATTTTTTCGATAATGTTGTTTTTGGTTGTGGGCACAATAATACTGGGGTCTTTAATGAAAATGAAATGGGTTTGGTCGGGCTAGGAAGAACGAGATTGTCACTTGCTTCACAGATTTTATCTCAACTTGGTGCCAACAAGTTCTCTTATTGTCTGGTACCATTCCATACTGATCCAAGCATTGCAAGCAAGATGTATTTTGGAAATGGAAGTGAAGTTTCAGGAGGTGGTGTGGTTTCAACTTCTTTGGTTTCCAAAGAAGACAAGACTTATTATTTTGTAACGTTGGAAGGAATCAGCGTTGGGAATTTAAGTAATAGTAGTAAGTTGATTCCTTATTATAATTCCTCTGGAGCAATCTCCAAAGGTAACATGTTCATCGACACAGGGGCGCCACCAACTCTTTTACCTAAAGATTTTTACAATCGATTGGAAGAACAAGTAAGAAATGCAATTAAGCTAACACCTTCTCAAGACCCACGATTGGGATCACAGCTTTGCTATAAAACCCAATCAATGGCTGGTATTGCACCCATATTAACAGCGCATTTTGATGGTGGTGCCAAAGTGCCGTTAATTCATACAAGCACTTTTATTCCTCCACCGGTTGAAGGCGTTTTTTGTTTTGCAATGCAGCCCATAGATGGTGATGTTGGTATATTTGGTAACTTTGCCCAATCAGATCTCTTCATTGGATATGACTTTGATAGTCAAATGGTTTCTTTCAAGCCAACTGATTGTACTAAGCAATAGCCAATAGTGTAGTTCATTGCTTCGGTGTCATATTAATAACAATATATTAATATTCTCGATTTTTCTTTTTCTTTTATTCATCATTATTCAAGGATGAAGCCCGCCTATTTTATTCTAGACTTAGGGTATGTTCATAAAATAATTACTGGTAATTATCCTAGAAAAATAATTAATTGTGTAGAAAATTAGTTAAACACTTAGTAAATTTTATTTTTAAAAATATAAAATTAATTTTTAAAATCAAATTTTAAAATAATATTCTCCCTCCACTTTTTAAAATTTACAGTAAGGTGGAGTTATTTTGATTAAAATTGATTTTTAAAATAATTTATTAAATAGTAGAATTAACTTTCTAAAATTAATTTTAAGTCTATTGAAAACGATGAAACGGATCTTAATGTGTCTGACACGCGCGATGCAACGCAAGCAAGAGGCATTCACATTTCGCACAGACCTGGTACCGATACGTCCGAACATCCCCTGCCACTAAAATGTTATCTATCTATCAGAGCATTTTGCATCCACTCAGTTCAGTTCAGTTCAGTTCAATTCTTTTGTATGTATTGCTTTACTGCCAAAACTCGGCTAACAGTCGATAATCGAATTAATTCCCTCTCTTTCTTTCACTCAACATTTTCTTCAAGTGTAAAAACTCAAAAATGTCTTCAGCAGTAGTTGCAGGTGCTTCCATTAAAATTTCTCCAAGAAGAAGAGCCTTCTCTTATTCTCATACCCAGGTATTGCTGTTATCATATTATTATGTATGAATTAATTCTGTGTATTAACAACTAATTAGACCCAATTCATTTGCCTTTCCAGTTATTAGTAGTTACTGTACTTAAAGTACTGAAATGTTAAATCTTTTATCTCCTCCTTCTTCTCTAATCTCTAGAAAACCACGTTACAAGGTCTATCTCTTCAAGAATCTAAAAGGCGTGTCTCAGATCTTTTCTTGGCTGTTAGTAAGACCAAGAATGCAACTAGAAGCCTTGATAATAATAAGATCACAGCAAGAACTGCTGGGGCTTCAAAGACTATTGAGGTTGAAGTTGATAAGCCACTGGGCCTTACTTTGGGTCAAAGGCCAGGTGGCGGCGTTGTCATCACTGTGAGTTACCTTACCCCCGCCCCATCTTTGCTTATTTAATTATGATTTAATAATTAATATTTGTTGTTAATTAATATTGTTTATAATAATTTATATAATAAATAGGCCGTAGAAGGGGGAGGGAATGCAGCAAAGGCTGGTCTTAAGTCTGGGGATCAAGTTCTCTATACAAGCAGCTTCTTTGGTGATGAACTCTGGCCTGCTGATAAGCTTGGATTCACCAAAACAGCTATTCAAGCAAAGCCAGACTCTGTCTACTTTGTTGTCAACAGGTTAATTTCCTTTCTTATTTTCATCTTCTTATTTATATTTGTTACTGTTAGCTCTGCCTCTGTGTTAGCATATATTATGTTTTACACTTGATTGGAGATTCGTGGCAAGAATTCAGAAAATATGATTATATATATCCCGGCTGTTCAAAATGGGTTAGTAGCTCTGTTGATCATGAAAGAGTACACACATTAAACTCTCTTCAATGGACACCAATAATATGGTAGCTGAACAAAGAAAATGCTTGTCTACTACCGGATCCTGTTTAAGAAATCAAAAAAGTTAAGATAACAGTATATGGTAAAATCCATATGATTATTGGTAGAAAACTCTCTCTCTTTGTAATCTTTCTAATTATAAATGCAAGCTATGAGGCAAGTTACTGGTATTTTTTCTTTAATATACCCAGGAAAGTAAAATTGGGACTCATCTAACTAATGATGGGTCAAGAGTTGCCAATGTGGAAAAGCAAAACTCTTGAAATAGGATACCCGTGTAAGGGAGCGAAATTTGAGGACTGCTTGTTAGCTCTAGTAATTTTTTGTCTATGAATTAATAATGGTCTAGTTGTGTATCAAAATTGAGGTCCCGTGATTTATTTTCCTTTTAGCTGACTGATTTTTGTTTTTCAATTTCTTATAAACAAATTACTATGTTGATTTCTTTGTTGTTGAGTAATTTTGGTCCATTCTTATACACATAGTTTGTACCAATGAAATTGGAAATTTTCCTTTGAAGAGGAAAAAGTATGAAAGGAATAATTAAGCAAATGGAGGTCTCAGAAACGGAAGCTAAATAGTTTCATTGCTTTGTTTTCTATAGCTAATTGATATGTCAATAAATTATAAATATGCATCCATGCAGAGGAGGTGCAGATGTAGATGTCAAACGACTGCCAAAGCGTCCAGCACCTCCGCGCTTTGGTAGGAAGTTAACCGAGGCTCAAAAGGCAAGTTTTAAATGAATTGGGATTTTTGGCAAATTGCAATGCTTTCCTCTAACAAAGTGCAGCATTTTGCAGGCTAGAGCTACACACATATGCCTTGACTGTGGATACATATACTTTTTACAGAAACCTTTCGATGAACTGGCAAGTGCCTCTTCTTTATCATGCTTAAATTGGTTTTAAGTTGAAACCAGTCAAAGCTTAGACACAACTTAGAACTGTGCCACAATTGAAAGAATATAAGTAAAGAACTAATAATATTCACCACCTGGATTTGTATTCCTAGCAATCCTTGAACATATTTCATATAGTTATATATATATAATCTTTTGTTCCTTAGCAGCAAATAATAATAATAATAATAATAATATTCACCATATGTATTGCATTACACTTTTGTTTGACGAATAAATAAAATGTTCGCAAAATTTAGTCTGATTTATTTATATTGAAATTTACAGCCAGATACATATGTATGTCCGCAATGCCAAGCACCCAAAAAGAGATTTGCACGATATGATGTGAACACTGGAAAACCAATTGGTAGCGGATTGCCTCCAATAGGCGTAATTATTGGCCTGATTGCTGGTATTGGTGCTGTTGGAGCATTACTTGTTTATGGTCTTCAATGATATTGTTTACATTACCTCCGAGTTTGCTCAAATCGCGAGCAGATCTGCACGCTTTCATTGTATTAATCCAGACTACTCCCCATTGTAATATCAGTAAATTATATTGTAATAATGATGTTTATTTTTTTACCAAATTAAAAAGGGTTTAGCTTACTTTATATGGACAAAGATTGAGTGCTGCTCTAATTTTTTTGCTGAGCATTCAATCGGTTATTGTTAGGCAAGAGAAATGAAAAAAATAAAAATAAAAAATGAATCCCAACTGCTGTTTGGGTGCCCAAAGAAATTTCAGTTCAGCATTGAATTCTAATCCTTTTCATATATCACAATTGTCTTTTATGTATTAATCATAATTTGGCACGTGTGAATTAAAGTTTAATTTATATTATGTCAAATTCAAGCAATTTCAAGATCATCAATGTTCAATATTGTTTTATTTTTATTCTTTTTCCCTTTATTTACATTTTTTTCTCATTTCTTTTTTTTTCTTCCAAGGAGTTATTCAAAGATAGTTTTACAAAACAAACTCCTAATTCTTTTTGTTTTTTTTTTGTCAATTAGTTCAGTGGTGAAATTTTTTGTCAATAAAGTATGGAATTGGAACTCGGTGGTCTTTTAGGAGTTTTTAATTTTTCAATTATGCTATATTTAAAATAATAAAAAAAGTGGGAATTAACTTTTAATTTTAACAAGGTTGAATTTAATATTAGTATTATATTTCAAAACAAAAGACAACGTCCCCAATATTGATTTGTGGAAAAAATAAAGAAAATAGTACTGTTGTCTATAATATTTGTGTATAAAGGCTTTAATTTATTTATTGGCTAAATTTTGAATGAATCATTCACTATTTTTAAATTGGGTCATTTTATGGTACCATAATTAAAATCACAACATCAATATCGTAATTAAACATGAATTATGTAAATGAAACATAGAACATGTAAATTTGACATAAAACTTGTAAATCAAATTAAATATAAAATAAAACATAAACTATGTAAATAGAATATAAGAGTTGTAAGTGGAAGGTGAAATAAATAAATTAACATCCAATAAATTGGTATATTATTAGTGAATAAAACAAAAACTTACAAATGTAACATAAAACTTATAAATCAACATTAAATGCAAAATAAAACATAAATTGTGTAAATGCGAAACATAAGACTTGTAAATAGAAGTTAAAACAAGTAAATCAATATAATATTTTAAAATTGATATATTTATTGGTAAACAAAAAAAAACTTATAGATATAACATACAACTTATAAATCAATATCTATTAAGTGCAAAATAAAATATAAATAATGTAAATGGAATGTAAAACAAGCAAATTAATGTATAAGTGTCAAATTGGTTTATCAATGGTAAATAAAACAAAAACTTACAAATATAATGTAAAAGTTAATCAACAATAAGTGAAAATAAAATATAAATGTAAATGAGACATAAAACTCATAAATGATAAGTAAATTAATATAAGAATAGCAAATTGATGTATTAATAATAAACAAAACAAAAACTAACAAATGTAATACAAAACTTGTAAATCAACATTAAATATAAAATAAAACATAAAATTGTATAAATAAAACATAAGACTTGTAAATAGAGAGTAAAACAACTAAATTAATATAAGACTAGTAAATTGGTGTATTATTTGTAAACAATATAAAAACTAATGAATATAATATAAAACTTGTAAATCAATATTAGCTATAAAATAAAACAAAAATTATGTAAATGAAACATAAGACCCATAAATGGAAGGTAAAATAAGTAAACTAATATAAGAATATTAAATTGGTATATCGTTGGTAAACAAAATAAAAACTTACAAATATAACATAAAACTTATAAATCAACATTAATGTAAAATAAAACATAAATTAGGCAAATGAAATATAAGATTTGTAAATGGAAGATGAAACAAACAAATTAATATAGAAGTAGTAAATTGGTGTATTATTAGTAAACAAAACAAAAACTTTATAAATCAAAATTAAGTGTAAAAATAATATATAAATTATGTAAATAAAACATAAAACTTGTAAATAGAAGGTAAAAAAATAAATTAATGTAAGAGTTATAAAAAAAAACTCGTTATAATAATGACTATCTTATGTATTTACTGACTTTATTTTATAAAATGAATAATGATAGTTATGGGTTTATATAATACGTGTGATGATTTATATGAAATTTTTTTGAGGATAAAGATTATCTTAAAATTGGATTTTGAAAATTTCTTTCTTTCATATTTTCAGAGCTGTTTATAAAATATGGTGATTTTTTATCATTCTAAATCTTCTCAACAGTAACCCTCAATAATCTTAAAGTACAAGCAACAAGTAAGCATGAAACTATATAAAATATGTATAAAACTGAAAATTACATCCTGTCTAATAATATAAGAATATCTTTTTATTTTATTTTGGCTTGATCTACATCAAGAAACATAGTTTTTCTTATTTAACATGTGTAGTAAACAAATGCTATGATAGAAAAAAAAAATTATGAACATCCTAGGATGAATATAGAGCTTATGGTTATACCAATTTAATAAAATTTATTCCAATTATTTTCAATACAATTTTTTATTTTCAATTCATGAGTGAATTTTCTTTATTTAATTAAATTAAATGAATAAACTATTTTTTGTTTAATTAAAGTATGATGTTGATTTTCAAGTTCTATATGTTATTTTTATAAGTATTTGTTTTGTTTATAATTTTGAAACACCAATTTACCACTCTTGTATTAATTTACTCATTTTACATTTTATTTATTGGTTTTATGTACAATTTACAAAATTTATATTTATCACAACATTGATGCTGTCATTTTAATCATAGCAATATAAAATTTCTTTTTTAAATTACCTCTTTATTTTTTAATATCTCAAGTTATTCAATTTTTGTTCAAAAAATAAATAAAAATAGGGTAGGTTGATGAAATTTACGAGGGTGACTTAAATTTTTAAAAGTAAAATGATATTCGAAGATAATGAATTTACGGAATAATTCAAGATTAATCCTTGTACAATATAACCTCTATAAATTAATACTCGATAAATTAATAATCTCTATAATATAATAATTTTTTGCGGTCCTGACTTGGGCCCTGAAGCTAAATTAATAATTTTGATAAATTAATAAGATAATATTTTTTTTGAAAACTCTTATATAACTCTGTGGTCCCATTTATATAATAAATTAATAATTGTAGAAATTACAAATGTAACTGATTATGTCAATTTATTAAAATATGAGTCTATTGTAACTTGTTTTTTTCTTGAAATTTAATTCTAGTTGAATATCATCTCTAATTTTTCTTATTGCATCTAAAAATTCTGGGGTTGAATTCTTGTATTGCAATAAAAAATTATGAAGTGTTGTTAATAACTTGAGTGCTTATGTGTACGAAATAAGCTCTAAAGGTACTGTGTCATCCTCAACTTCATATTTAGCATGACATGGAAAAAAGTATGCAAAATAATTTATTTAATGAATTTATTTAAATTCTATTGATTATATTTGTAAAATATAATGAATTGTTATTCAATTAAATGTTAGTTCTTTATACTGTGAACATACTCTATATATTAATAAATTAATAATTTATTAATTAATTAATATCTGTCTAAATTAATAAATTCCTATGGTCCCGATATTATTAATTTATAGAGGTTATAATGTATATTTAAACATTATGTCCTTGCCGGTGTATCCCATAAAAGTATATCGTAGAGGCAAAAATAATTATAAAAAATCATGCACACTGCATACATCAACAAAACAAAAGAGCCTCACCAAGTGGGTGCTGCTGTCGTTAATTATTATATTTCCTTAATTACCCCCATCAATTAGACATCAAAATTCCCCCACGGTGCGTTACCAACTTTACGTTTCTTCTTCAGGCAAAGCAAGCTACTAAATTTTAGAAGTGAGATTGTGAGAGATTAAAAAAGAAAGGAGGAAAAAAAAAAGAAAAGAAAAATAGCAACTCATAAAATTTTACAAAGAAAGAGAGATGGAGAGAAAGGTTCTAGCTCTGTGCAGTACTGTTGGTCTCTTGGGATTATTATCAGCTGCTACTGGTTTTGGTGCAGAAGCTACTAGGATTAAGGTAAAATTTTGAACAATGGGTTTGTTTTTGGTGTAGATCATGTTTCTTTTTTCATATGTTGTTCTTATAAGTTATGCAATCGCTGAGCCTCTGTTTCTGTTTGGTTGCTGTGGCTGATGAATAGAAAAGCCAGTTGTTATTTTATTTATTTTTTATTGTAATGTACTCTTTTGTTCTATATATGTTAACTTAAATGTTTGGCTTTATACTTGACTTGTTAGTTTCTTATCCCTGGAACCAAAACAAAAGACAGCATATTTAACAATTAATATTCTAATTTATGTTTGAATTATTTATGTAACTTCTGATATTCATATTTTATCAATTTCAATCTTTGATTTGCACAAAGAAACTAAGACTAAAGTTTTATATCTAGCTGGCCACTAAGATTCCCAGTAGACTAGGACTTCCGAGCTTGTCTTGATTGGCTTCTGGGTTGTACTGCAAGTCTATGTATTTAGATTCCAGTGGACTTCAGACTGTAATAGATGTAACCAACTGAAAAAAAATAAATAATGATAAATAAATAAGTTGTATCTCTAGCTGACTTCAATTTCAACTTTAATATAGCTGATGCTACTGGCTCTTTTTGTAGGGTTCTCAAGTTCAGATCACCTCTCCTACTCAATGTTCATACCCCAGGAGTCCAGCCCTTGGTCTTGGTTTAACCGCAGCATTGTCTCTTTTGATAGCTCAAGTGACGATTAATGTTGCTACTGGGTGTGTTTGTTGCAGAAGAGGCCCTCATCCTTCAAACTCTAACTGGACAATAGCATTGGTTTGTTTTGTTGTTTCCTGGTAAATCACAAACACAATTTGCTCATACATACAACTTTTATTCTCTGAATGTTTTTAGTGGATATCATTTGGGTCAATCATTCGAACAGGTTACAAGATTGCAGCCGTATCTAAAATTTTGCACAAATGCACCCTTTCCATATTGGATAAACTTTAGCCCCTTACCAGTTTCCTCTGTATTTGAAACCGTTTGCAACTGTTGTTTGTATGTGATGCTTTTGGAACCCATTTGGTATGACCTATGTGTTTTCTTTTCACTCTGTTTAAAAACTGTTTAGCACAATTTCAAGTGATTTTGCACATGGTAGCTATGAAAAGAGAAGTAAGTTGTAGTTGCTTTTAGTCAAATTTCAAGATTTGAATGTTATCTAAGTCTAGGAAAACTATATGGTGACTTGCTATGAGAGTAGATTGGAGTGCTTTTTACTCATTTTTTACACTACTTGTGAATGTAGACCTTTGGTGTACTGGTTGGTAGAAATTAGTTTGGGTGCTGATAAACAAAAAACATTCAACATGATCATTCACTGCAGAGAGATTAAAAAAAGAAAAAAATTATTAGCTAGGTGGGGTATTTATTGCAGCCATAGATTTTCGCCTTCTTTTACATCAATGATAAGGGTGAAGATGGATAACGAGGAGCTAATAAAGATCTGTAGTGGTATTTCAATTTCAGATTAAGGTTTCTTTACTCTTTGTACACATCACATACGTCAAGAAGATGGAGGCGCATCAAAGTATGCTCTCTTTGGATTCTCTGATATTGTGCTTGTACAAAGGCTTGAGATTTTAGGAGGAATTTTGGCCATTCAAATTATCTTGAAAGGTATGAAATCACCAATGGAAAGGTACTCTAATAACCACTAAATATGATTAACAAGAGAAGTTACCTGAAGCCTCCAACCTCCATACCTACCATCTTTCTTTGTCTCATCAATACTCAGTCTCAAGTCTCAACCACCTTAAAAAGTTCTATGTATTCTTGTGTTTGCCTTTCAATTATGTTGCTTTGGAAGTTAGAGTTTGCAGTTCCAATTTAATGTGTTGCTGGAGAACACCGTACTGGTTGGCATTGATGGAAAAATATATCCACAGACAAAGTCCAAGAAGGGGGAGCTGATAATGCAAGCAAAAATCTCCTACCTAGTTGTCTTCCAACAACTGAACATCCATTCCATCTCCCATATTAAGAAAGTGTGAAGGATGAAAGAATGATACTCAGTTATGGCTTTCATTTAGCACAACCATTTATGAATGATACTCAGTTATGACTTTCATTTAGCACAACCATTTATGAATAAATTAGTGCCCTACCCATTTTGATGAAATCTCCAACATGTTCCCTTTGGTTTTTCCATATATCTAATTCCAGGCTGTTCTTTTCTTTTTGGTCTTGAAACAGTGTCCGAATCCAAGAAGATGAGAAGCATTACCTTAATTAGAACCCTCCCACAAGAGGTCCCTAATTCTCATGTTCATGCGGTCTGTTTTTAGATGACATAAAACTTTTCTACATAGTAGCCAATTTTTCTTACAAAACTTATTTTATAACTAAAACTAAATGTATAATATTGTCATCCATTTGCATGACCATGAAAAGAAATTCATTAAAAATCATAAAACCATAACCCATCATAACATTTCATGCTGAAAGGTAGTCAGGTAGGTCAATAAGTTTATTTATTTTTATAAGAAACTATATATTATATTAATGATGAAGAATCATTATAAGGAGTGGACCAGCTGTCCACTGAGGAAACAGCAAAATGAAAATTTTTTCTGAGATATACAAAGTATGCCTATCCCCTCTACAATACTAGACCAACCTAGATACCTATCTCAAAACACTCTCCCAACTTAGATGAATGAAGGAAAAAGTTGAATTTTGGAACTCCTTAGACACTGAAGCCCAAAGCGAAGCTAGAAGATGGATTCTATACCATAATTCTTCAATATTATCTGCAGTTTTTTCTTCTAAAATAAGAAGATTTCTTTCCTGCCATACTACCCCAAACAGAGCTGCCACAGCACATATCCAAAGAGGTTTGGCCTTTCTTCCTTTACCAAATGCATAGGAAGTCTCCGTAAGAATAAAGTCAATAAATTTATTTGCCAAATTTAATTTCGGCTGCAAACAAATGAGTCAAGTACAACCCGAAAAGTACTAAAATAATATGAAGCGCAATTTCAGTATGCTACAGCTCTACTAGTCGCAAAGCAATCCTTTGCAGGATTGTTTATCACAAAGGATCCTCAATAAATGGAGTGGCATTTATGTGCGGTGATGCTCATGCTTGGTTACATGAAGTATAGGAAGAAAGGCTTTGTGGACTAGAGTTAGGCGCTCATACTTCTTCTTCTCGAAACTCAAAAATTGATGAATGTTTGGTAAAACAATTTTTAAGCCAGCTGTGTTTTACTGGAGAAAGGACAAGTGTGACCAAATCTTTAAAATAATTATAGAAAGGGAGTCATTGAATAAGTGCTTTGTGTGGATTTTAGAATTTGGTGATAACATTATGTTATGAGAAATAAGTCATTGGATACCAAACATGAGGTTATGAATGTTTGGTAAAACAAATTTTAAGCCAGTTTTGTTATTATGGAGAAAGGACAAGTGTTACTAAATCCTTAAAATAACCATACAAAGTGAGTTGTTGAATTCTTTGTGTGGATATTAGAATTTGATGATAAGATCATGTTAATCTAGCTTTGAACATAATTCCAAAATCTTTTGAGCAGAAAATATCTAGCCTTCAGGAACAAATGGTATATTACAGACACTTCCTTTCTGTTGCTTTATTTCTCATAACCTTCTGTTTACAGTCTACCTTTTCCTTCTACTTGCCCCTTTCATTCCAATGTTGTGGGTTAGGTTAACTAGAAGTTGTCAAAAGTGAGTTTATGCTTCTGAGATGTATATTTTTATTTTTCTTGGTCGGTAAGTTTATGACATTCTTCACCATAATGCATCTTCCTTATGGATTCCCTCCTTGCAGACGAATACATTTTGGTGGCAACTCATTTTTTTTTAAGCGCCAGAAGATTGCCATTGAACAATAAATTTCATAGCTCTTCAAATATATTTCTGTTTGTATGACCAAGGATTATACGGAGCACATACCCTAGCAAGAAATACCCTTGAAAGAAATTTCTTACAAGTTGATTCCAATTCCCAGTATTGTTCTTTTGAAGATTTTAGTCAAGCTGATAATGTAGATTGTGTATAGATTTCTTTTATTTCTTCTTGCAGGTCTTTTTTCTGGATGCCTGTGTGGATTGTGGGTCCACCTTGTACTTTTTTTTCATTACTAACATATATGTAATTTTCTATTCAAAGAATGTTAATGATAAGATTTACAGTGCAGTAGGAATGCCTCTTTGAAACAGTTTCCTGGATCATTGAATATCAACATATTTAATTGGGCCTGCTTTGTGAAAAAAAAAAAAAAAGTGAAATCTTGGCTAGTCGACGAATTTGTGTGCATAATTATTGCATAATGCCACATCCTAAAGAAGAGAATGGTGTGTACTAGATGCAGTAGTTATTGAATGTTTTCCTCTACAATAAAAAACTTGAAATAAATAATATTACCTTAAGCAATATGTCTTATAGAGTATCATCACTTACTGTTTGGAGGTGCGTTTGTGGCCTGAACCATATGGGTGCTTGAATTGACAGCTTGGTGTCAGTAGAAAAAAGGTTTAAAAAAAAATAATGGAATTAAGTTTTTTGTTTTTATCCTCACATTCTGTGTTCTAAACTTTTAAAGGTTGGTTTGTGCAAGTCCTCAGAGTTGGACTTAAATTAAATAATTGCATTGTGACTAATTGATAATTGGTAACTTATTTACTTTGACAGTTGAATATTTGCATTCCAAATCCACTGACAGTGAATGTGATTAATTTCTTGCTCTTGCAGGTTCACATTTGTTATAGCATTTCTCTTGTTGCTAACAGGCGCTGCATTGAACGATCAACATGGTGAAGAGAGTATGTACTTTGGCAATTACTACTGCTATGTTGTGAAACCGGGAGTTTTTGCGGGTGGCGCCGTCTTGTCCCTTGCAAGCGTTACCCTTGGAATTCTCTATTATCTCACCTTACACTCTGCAAAGAACAGTGGTCTTTGGGGCAATTCTTCTGTTCCTCAAGAAGGTGGAATAGCTATGGGACAACCCCAGTTCCCACCACAGAGAACGCAAGAACCTGTTTTTGTGCATGAAGACACATATATGAGAAGGCAATTTACTTGATTGGTTAATCAATTTTATGCTGGGTCGATTGAGTTCTTATTTGTTGGTGTCAGAAGTCTGAAGACTCATGTGATCGGTCGGTGCACTCCTTTGAAGTGGTAAAATCATCTTATTGCCGTTTCTTCAGTTAAATTTAGATTTTCAGATTTTGTGTAAATATATCTATGGGAGCTGATATCTCATCACATTTAAATAAAAAAAAAATGCTTTGGTGTTGTGTTATCGTGAAAAGCTGATAATTGTGCCAATTTGAATGTCTAAATTATATCACTAAATTTTTTTTTGGCTTTTTTTTTTCCCTTTTCCTTTTTTTTAGGAACACCATCTGTGAAGTTAATATGCCCAAATTTGTAAAAAAAATAATGCGTACCAATGGTTTTGTAGCCGTAGGTGTAATGAATTTGGGTGCCTTTTAGAAAGAGATGAGCAACCCAATTCACTGCCCAAGATCACAAATGTAATCAACAAGATGCTAAAACCCTAATCAAGGAACCTTTAAGTGTTAATAGAACTTTTAATGGAAATGATTATAATCAGAAGAAACCAAGAACCAGAATTGAAAACTGATGAACACAGAAACAAGAAGAAGTTTAACGTGGTTCAACTGTGCAGAAGTGCACAATCTACATCTACGGGAGAAGCTCTCAGAGCAAGCTTTATTGATGATTCAAGTAATCTTTACAGTTGAATACAAGAGCTAAATACAAGGATCAAGACCAGGCTATCTCTCTATCTTAGCTCTCTTTATCACTTTCTTGGATTGCTTCTGAAGTTGCCCTTTCGACCAGCTTATATACCAGTTGATATCAACTCCAGAATGCACAAATTATTGCCATCTGTTCTAACAGCTTTTGTAACTAACTTGATTCTTCTCTTCACGTGCAACCCACATGCTCCACTTAAGCCTTTAACCAAAACGTCACAAATTTTTGCCGTTTCAACTTAAGTGATCCACATGCCAAGCTCGTGATCCCTGAGCTTTCAAAACATAAGCAAAACGCTGCCGTTTATCTTGCTCAAGTTTTGGATTCATCATTTTAGTCCACATTTCTCCACCTTGAATCAAAACTCCTCAATCTGCTTCCTTCTCCAAACCTCAGGCAATCAGTAGTCACCCAAGTTGGCTAGGCTCAAACACACTTTGAACTTAGCCGAAGTTACCACCTTCGTAAGCATATCAGCAGGGTTCTCATCTGTATGAATCTTGGACATTTTTACAACTCCTTTAGATACTTCATTTATAATGAAATGAAGTTTAATGTCTATGTGTTTTATTCTCTCATGATGTGCAGGGTTCCTACACAAATGAAGTGCACTCGAGCTATCACAATATACTGTTCCTGTCTTCTGTTTCATCCCCAGTTCTCTCATTAATCCTTGTAGCCATAATGCTTATTTCACAGCTTCAGTAGCAGCTGTGTATTCTGCCTCAGTGGTTGACAAAGCTACTACATGTTGCAGAGTGGCTTTCCAATTCACAAGACAACCATTAAACAAGAACATGTAACCAGTTAAAGATCTCCTCATGTCCAAGTCTCCAGCATAGTCTGAATCCACAAACCCCAGCAGGCCTTCACAACTTCCCTTATTTTTTCCATACACCAGGCCACAGCTCAATGTACCAGATAGATACCTCATTATCCACTTAACTGCTTTCCAGTACTCATTTCCAGGGGTTGTCATGTATCTACTCACAACACTCACAACATGTGATATGTCTGGTCTGGTTAAGACCATGGCATACATAAGGCATCAAATTGCATTTGCATAAGGTACATCTTCCATTCCCAGCTTCTCTTCACTTGTTTTAGGACATTGCAAGTTACTGAGCCTGAAATGAGCTGCTAAGGGAGTCATAACTGGTTTAGAATTCAGCATTTGAAAAGAGTGCAGTACTTTTGTCAAATATTTCTTCTGTGATAAAAACATAAGACCAGCAGCTCTATCTCTTTTAATTTCTACCCCCAATATCTTCTTTTCAATCCCCAAATTTTTCATATCAAACTCAGAGCTTAGGATCTTCTTCAAATCTTCTATTTCTTCCCTTACTTTGCAAGCTATCAGCATGTCATCTACATATAGGAGGAGATATATGTAGAGGTTATCTTTCAACAGTTTGTAGTACACACAACAGTCATAACTACATCTTATGAATCCATGTGTTACCATGAATTCATCAAATCTAAGATACCATTGTCTAGGAGACTGTTTTAAACCATAAAGGGATTTCTTAAGCAAGCAAACATGTCTGGGCTTCTTGGGGTCTTCAAACCCCTCAGGTTGAGTCATGAATATTTCTTCTTGAAGTCTTCCATGTAGAAAAGCAGTCTTGACATCAAGTTGATCAAGCTCCATGTCTTGAACTGCTGTAAGTGATAAGATTACCCTTATTGAGGCATGCCTGACAACAGGTGAAAAAACTTCTTTAAAGTCAACCCCTTCTTTCTGTGTATAGCCCTTTGCCACAAGCCTTGCTTTAAATCTCTTTGGTTCTGAGCTGGTCAGTCCTTCTTTGATTTTAAAAATCCACTTGCAGCCCACTATTCTCCTTTTTTCTGGTCTCTCTATCAGTTCCCAAGTTTCATTGTTGTGCAGGGACAAGATTTCATCATCCATGGCTTCTTTCCATTCTGTTCTGAATTTGCTCTGGATTGCTTCTTTGAAGGTCTTTGGTTCCTCATCATCAATTTCATGTGCAGCTTCCAAGGCATATGTGATGAGATCAGCATATCCATATCTTCTGGGTGGTCTTGTTGGCCTTTTTGCTCTGTCTCTAGCTAGCTGGTAACCTTGCATTTGTGATTCTTGTTGAGTTGCTTCCTGAGCTTCTGACTCATCATTTGTTTCACCTGAATCTGCAGCTTCATGTGTTTCATGATGATTAGATAGCTCCACCTCAAACTGATGTGTATCAAGCCCTTTTGATTCTTCCTCAGACTTTCTTTGAACAGATTTCTTGGATATGAGTTCTTCTTCATTGAATATCACATCTCTGCTAATTATGCATCTTGGAGGGTTTATATCTGTACACCAGATTTTGAATCCCTTAACCCCTTCTGGATAACCTATGAAGATACCTTTTAAAGCTCTGGGAGCTAGCTTTCCCTGGCTTATATGTATATAGGATGTACAACCAAAGGCTCTTAGATCTCCATAGTTTGCTGGCTGTCCAGTCCATCTTTCATAAGGTGTTTTGAATTCTATGGCTGAAGATGGACTGAGGTTGACCAGGTAACAGGCTGTTAAGAGTATTTCTGCCCATAGTGACTTAGGAAGCTTTGTTTGAACAAGCATGCACCTCACTCTCTCCATGAGTGTCCCGTTCATCCTTTCAGCCAAGCCATTCTGTTGAGGTGTCAACCTAACAGTTCTGTGTCTCATTACTCCCTCTTCTGCACAATATTTATCAAACTTCTGATTACAAAATTCTAAGCCATTGTCTGTTCTAAGTTTCTTCAGCTTCTTTCCAGTCTGATTCTCAACCAAAATCTTCCACTCTTTGAACTCATCAAACACTTGATCTTTACTCTTCAAGGTATAGACCCATACCTTTCTAGAATAATCATCAATGAATGACAGGAAATAACTATTACCACCTAGAGATATCTGTTGAGCAGGCCCCCACAAATCTGAATGAACATACTCCAATTTATCCTTAGACTTGTGTATAGATCTCTTAAAACTAGACTTTGTTGATTTGCCTAGCACACAATCTTCACAGAAGTCTAGGTTTCCAAGCTTCTCATTTCCTAATACACATTGTTTCTCAAGTTCTTTAAGACCCCTTTCACCTATGTGTCCTAACCTTAGATGCCATATTCTGATTTTATTAATGGTATCAGCCACTGACATTCCAGCTTCACCATTAACTATATCCCCATCTAAGATGAACACCCCATTTATTCTGCTACCTTTCATAATAACTTGTGAATCTTTGACAATCATCAGCTCTCCTGAATCAATCCTAACACTACACCCCATCTGATCAAGCATTCCTAAAGAAATCAGATTTCTTTTTAACTCAGGTATATACCTGACTTGTTTTAGCTCTCTAATGGTTCCATCATGTAGCTTAAGACTAATATTGCCAATTCCCGTGATTTTACACAGTATTATTCCCCATCATTACTCTACCACCATTATACTCATGATAATCTGTGAAGTAATTCTTATATGGGCTCATATGAAAGGTACACCCTGAGTCAAGAACCCATTTACCTCTATCTTTGCTGTCTGTGGCAATGCACACTCCAGCAGATTCATAGCCCTCATCTTCAGCTACTGCTGCACCTCCATCTTGCCCTTTCTTTTTAAACTT
The DNA here is from genome assembly GCA_002013955.2 of Citrus medica. Classification (NCBI taxonomy): domain Eukaryota; kingdom Viridiplantae; phylum Streptophyta; class Magnoliopsida; order Sapindales; family Rutaceae; genus Citrus; species Citrus medica. The sequence goes on from MKYO02026884.1 coordinate 53,744, forward strand.
CTTTTCTGGACAATCTTTCTTGAAGTGTCCCTCTTTGTGACACAAGAAACACTTCAGATCTTTTGGTTTCTCTTTGTTCTTGCCTTGCTTCTTTTTCTTGCCATCTGATTTGGCTTTTGCTGTTAAACCTTGCCCTGATTCAACTCCTAGATGATCTTGTTTGCCTTGTAGTTCCTTTGTATTTAGTGCTGACTTTACTTCATCCAGAGATAGTGTCTGCCTTCCATACATCAAGGCATCAACAAAGTTTCCATATGACCTTGGCAGAGAGCTTATCAACAGAAGAGCTTTATCTTCATCATCAAGTGCTGCATCAATAGTTTCCAAAGTGTCACACACTTTGTTAAACTCATCCAGGTGATTATCTAATGGTGTGCCCTCCATCATCTTTAATGTGAACATCCTCTTCTTTATGTATAACCTATTTGCCAGGGATTTCTTCATGTAGATACTCTCTAATTTAGCCCATAAACCAGCTACAGTAGGTTCTTTAGCCACCTCCCTTATTACAGAATCTGCAAGACTCAAGATTATAGTTCCTCTAGCCTTCCTATCAATCTCAGCAACCTGCTCAGGAGTCTTGGATGTGGAGAACTCTTTACCTTCCTTCTTTGACACAGGTTGGATTGCATCACCAAGGCCTTGAGTAACCAGCAAAGCCTCCATCTTTATTTTCCACATGTTAAAGTCATTTTTCCCGTTAAACTTCTCAAGGTCTATCTTTGGGTTTGCCATACAGGGATCTTGATTTGTTAACCTTGCTCTGATACCACGTGTAATGAATTTGGGTGCCTTTTAGAAAGAGATGAGCAACCCAATTCACTGCCCAAGATCACAAATGTAATCAACAAGATGCTAAAACCCTAATCAAGGAACCTTTAAGTGTTAATAGAACTTTTAATGGAAATGATTATAATCAGAAGAAACCAAGAACCAGAATTGAAAACTGATGAACACAGAAACAAGAAGAAGTTTAACGTGGTTCAACTGTGCAGAAGTGCACAATCTACATCCACGGGAGAAGCTCTCAGAGCAAGCTTTATTGATGATTCAAGTAATCTTTACAGTTGAATACAAGAGCTAAATACAATGATCAAGACCAGACTATCTCTCTATCTTAGCTCTCTTTATCACTTTCTTGGATTGCTTCTGAAGTTGCCCTTTCGACCAGCTTATATACCAGTTGATATCAACTCCAGAATGCACAAATTATTGCCATCTGTTCTAACAGCTTTTGTAACTAACTTGATTCTTCTCTTCACGTGCAACCCACATGCTCCACTTAAGCCTTTAACCAAAACGTCACAAATTCCTGCCGTTTCAACTTAAGTGATCCACATGCCAAGCTCGTGATCCCTGACTTTCAAAACATAAGCAAAACGCTGCCGTTTATCTTGCTCAAGTTTTGGATTCACCATTTTAGTCCACAGTAGGTATTACACATAATAAATTCGTAATCTCCATTTACCTTTTAAGCCTAATTGAAAATGTAAAAATGAATGCATGGATAATGTTCTGTGTACAAACTAGCATATACGAACAGGTTATAAAAGTATTGGCCAGACAAATTTATTATATATATATATATATATATTATATGTTTTAAGTCATATAGTAATATAGTATCACTCACGTTAACTTGTTCAAAACACACTACATGTTAAGAAGAACAATTAATATATGAATTAAGTACTAATAAGAGGATCAAATCCTAAATTCTACAATTTTACAAAATATAATTTTTCTATAATATAGTTATGTTAAATGCTCCAAATCCAATAGAGAAAAGAAACAAATAAAATAAAAAATACAGTGGTGCTATTGGTATGCCTCTAATTTCTTTAATAAAAATTATTTTTCTTGCCTCACCCCAAAATAAATTAGTGATTGCAAAGTAATTTTGAACTCCATTTTTTATTTCAAAAGCAACCTCATTCTTCTTCTTCTCTAAATAGCTCTCTCTCTCTCTCGTGCCTCAATTTTATTATTATTATTATTTGTTATGATCTTTTATCTTGCTTATCTATTAACTAATCTTTCTTTATGCTTTGTACATAATAATATAGGGTATAAACCTAATTGAGTGGTAACAAGTCAATCATACTTAAACTGAGGTTGAGTAAATTATTGGTAGACTGATATAATATCAAAAGGGGTCAAACAATTTAAATAACTAGAACTTTGTACTATACAATTATTTCAATTAGGATCTACATCAGTAGCTCTTAAGTAGGATCATTGATTTAAAAAAAAAAAAAGCGAGAGGGCAACTCATCAATCCTCTCTTTTCGAGCACAGCCCTCAATAGAAAATATTGATTATTAGACAATTTTGTCAAGAGCAGAACAATTGCAATTGTGATTCTTTTCTTTAAAATTGGAAAATGGAAAGATTAAGATAGAAAATAAGTAGTCGAAATAAAGTTAACAAGATAAGGATAATTTTGAAATTATTGTGGGGTTTTTGAAAAGTGCCTTTTGCATACGAGGTGTATTCAGACACGGGGGTTTTAAAGGAAATTTTGAGGCCGGGGGGGGGGGGGGGGGGAGGTTGGGTGTTTGGGTGGCGTGGGGTTCTGCGGGCTGGGGTTGCAAATTGCTTTACTTTTAAAGTTGGATTATTGACACCTCTTCGTTAATCTTATAAAACTTATGTAATATTATAATTAAATTTAAGGACAACTATAAATAGAATTAATCTCATTTATATTTTCTTTCTCTCTTCAATTTCATTTTACTTATACAATATAATTTTTTTTAATCATTAATCTAAATTTAAGAAGCAATCTATAAATTTTTTCAATCATCAACTTAATCTAAATTTAAGAAGAAATTTTTAAGCCAAAATAATACTCTTATAATATATGTAGCAACAAAATTAAGATACAACATTGAGAGAAAATAAATTAAATAAAATTTTATCTCACTACAAATAATTTTTTAAGGATTCTCAAATAATTGTTGCACTCAAAGTTTATTTGTACGATAAAATTATATTGGGCCCATAAAAAATTTAATATTTTATAAAAATTTTCTGATTTTTTCTTTTAGATTTTTTTAGAAATTAAATAATAAAGTTTGAAGAGAGGAATACAATTATTAAGACTAAAAGAGTGAGAAAATTATTAGAAATTACAAAAACAAATCATGTGGATCAAGTAATAATTAATTAAATCAATCTTATCATGCGACATCAGTTTGTATAAAATAAATTTGTATAAGAGTTTGTGTCTATATCATTACTCAAATAAAAATAATATTTATTTAAAAAATATATATTTTTGACATTAAATGAAATATAATTAAAAAAAGAGTTTCAAAAGAATTTTGGAGGAGTCCTATCAAAAAGCAGCAAAGACCTAAAAGCCCATAAAAGCTTAAATCCTGGCAAATGGCAATAATACTGTTTTGTACATGTCCTTTGAAATATTATTGGAGAGAGAGCTTCGCTTGAAGGGACGTTTTCGTCAAATGAAAATTTACAACGGCTCTTAAGAGATGTAGCCGTTACATCTGCCCAAAATCCTAAATATTCCACTTAAAAAAAACCTTAAAATAAGCATTGAGCTAACACGATGACGAGTATATAAATAAACTCAGCAATTCTTCAAATAAATCTCACTTATTCTCTCTTCTCTGGCAAACAAGAAGAAGTTTCACTCACTGTTCATAATCATTCATATACTCTGTTGTTTATGTATATGTATTGTGCTTGTTTTTCTTTTCGGTATCTTTGATCTGACTCTTTGTTTTGCAGGCTCGGTTTGTATAATTTCTGTTTTTTGCGTTTGTTTTTATATTTCTATTTTCTCTATTATTTTGTTTTTGCTTTGTTTCTGCAAACATTATGGATGCAGGGTCTATGAAAGCCGAATCTAGATGCCCACTTCAAGAACAGTTTCTTCAGAGAAAGAACTCCAAAGAAAATGTAAAAGAAGTTTTCTTCATATTAAGTGAAATATATATATTTATTTTGCCAAATGTCAAGTACTGTTAATTTTTTTTGGTAATCTGATTATGCTTCTTATTCAATACTTACCAGTTGGATAGATTTATACCGAACCGGTCAGCCATGGACTTTGATTATGCTCATTACATGGTAACCGAAGGGAGGAAGGACAAAGAGAATAACCAAGCTATGTCTGTGTGCTCACCATCAAAGGAGGCTTATAGGAAGCAACTGGCGGAGGTTTTTAACATGAACAGGACTCGAATTCTCGCTTTCAAGAACAAGCCACCAACACCCGTTGAACTTATCCCGGAAATGCATTCCTCTTCTGCTTCAGCTTCTTCGTCCGTTCAGCAGGCTAAACTCAACAAGCCTCGCCGGCACATACCTCAGGTTTGTAGTTGTGCGTTATATAATTAGAGAATCGTATACTACTGAATAGATTGGATTGGATTGGACGAATAAATAATAATATTACTGTTTACTACTACTACTTGTACACAGAGCTCTGAGAGGACATTAGATGCGCCTGACCTTGTAGATGATTACTACCTCAACTTGTTGGATTGGGGCAGCAGCAATGTCCTTGCAATAGCACTTGGAAGTACAGTTTATCTTTGGGATGCATCGGACGGTACAACATCAGAACTTGTGACAGTCGATGACGAAAACGGCCCAGTTACAAGTGTCAATTGGGCTCCTGATGGACGCCATATTGCCATTGGTTTAAACAATTCTCAGGTGCAACTATGGGATTCTACTGCTAATAGACAGCTAAGAACATTGAGAGGTGGTCACAGATCAAGGGTTGGATCTCTTGCGTGGAACAATCACATTCTGACAACAGGAGGAATGGATGGTCTGATTATTAACAACGATGTGAGAGTAAGAGATCATATTGTCGAAACATACAGAGGTCACCATCAAGAGGTATGTGGGCTAAAATGGTCTGCTTCAGGACAGCAATTAGCAAGTGGAGGCAATGATAACCTCCTTCACATATGGGACAGATCAATGGCTTCTTCAAATTCTGTAACACAGTGGCTTCACAGACTAGAGGAACACACATCTGCTGTCAAGGCTATTGCTTGGTGTCCTTTCCAGAGCAATTTATTAGCCACTGGTGGAGGTGGAGGTGATCGGTGTATAAAATTCTGGAACACTCACACCGGGGCATGCTTGAATTCTGTAGATACGGGATCTCAAGTCTGTGCTTTGCTTTGGAACAAGAATGAGAGAGAGTTGCTTAGCTCCCATGGCTTTACACAGAATCAACTCACACTATGGAAATACCCTTCAATGGTGAAGATGGCAGAGCTTAGTGGGCATACCTCAAGAGTGCTGTTCATGGCGCAGAGCCCAGATGGCTGTACAGTGGCATCAGCAGCAGCAGATGAAACACTCAGATTTTGGAATGTTTTCGGGGCTCCCCAAGTAATTTCTAAATCTGCTCCTAAACCTAACCGCGAACCATTTGCACAGTTGAATCGCATACGGTGACAAGTGATAACATTATATTGTATATACTCGATCTGTACATATATACAGATTTTGGCCAAATACACACCCCCGTGTTTTTGGTCACTTGATTGAGTGACTTTAATTAGTTATCACTTGATCTTGGCCAGTAGCTTTACGTAAACAACTTTCATAATTACTCTTCCCTCCAATTGCTTTTCTCATTGTTGGGCATAATTTATCTGTATATTTTACCTATTTATGTTTTTTCTTTTTTATTTTACTTTTATTTCAAAGAATAGCTTTTGGGGAGCATACAAACATAAAGAGATCTTTAAGAGTATCAGAATCTCGAATAATTTTATTCCCCATAAACATAGTACCATAAAAATATAAATTTGAAAACATTTTTGCTTAGCTAAAAGTCAATGTCATCAACATCAACTTGGAACACGTCTAAATCCTGGTGGCACTAGAACCTGGTTCAATATCATCATATCAAACTATGAATATGGAAACCCTTACAATGTTGAGTGCAAGGGTTATTTACAATCCTTCCTCAATTATCAAATAATTGAGTGGAGCCAATCTATCCCTCACGAAATGTGAGTGAAGTGAATTTCATAATGAAAGTCCCAACTATAGAGTCGGTTTGTAAATATTAATTGTAATATTACATGTCACGATGAAGGTCCTAACTGTAGAGTCTGTCTATAAATATTAATTATAATATCTGATGTAATATCAGTATCAGTCTTGTATAATAATATTAAAAAAAAAACTATGAATGTGGGAAACAAGTTGAGGTCTAGGGTGAGAACAAAACTCTGTGGCTCAAATAAGAAATATAAGCAATCTTTGAATATTTGTACGAAAAAAATAAAACTAAGAATGCATGATTAAAGTTTTTATATGTGAATGGTATTAATACCGCGAACTAATAATACTATGACACCTTATACCAAAAATAACTAGAAAGTAAATTGAGTACTCTTATGAAATTTTACTAGGTAATTTTTAACAGAAGCAAAAATACTCTCTGAACTCTTGCACCAAATAAAACTAGAAAATAAACTGAGTAAGAGCCATGGATTTTGAATGGATAATTTTGAGCAGAAGCAAAAGTGCTCTATAAAGTTTTATACTCAAAATAATCAGTAAATAAAATGAGTGTAATCCAAATTTTACAGTTGTACAAAAGATAAAAATAGTGGTATGGTGCTGCTATTAAAAAGAGGTATGAATGCCATAAAGGATATAATGTCCCTCTACGAGTCACTACTACAATGCCGTTACTACGGTTGCAAAATCAGGTTATTGGATCGTGTTCGTGTTGTATCGTATCAAATTTAAATCAATCCAAACATGATTCATTTAATAATTCTATCAAAATATTAAAATTCAATCTGGAGATAAAAAATAATGGATTATTTACTAACCCGCTTGATATTTATATATTTATTAAACTTTACATCAAACATACATAAATATGTATACACACATACACTAAAATATTACATATTCATATTATTGAAGTTTTAAATATATATAAAATTTTATAAATGAAACATTGTGTCTATCCTTCCAAAAAAAAAAATCATGTCTAATATTTAAGTTTTAATGACAAAACTTAAAAATTAATTAAAATAAAAATATAATCATAATCGATTAAATGAGAAAAAAACTTCAGCTCTAACCCAATACAGAAAAAAAAAAAATTCACGTCGACCAAACCATATCCATTTAATAATTTTGTCAAATTTAATAATCTATATCCATTTATTTGTGTTGTTTTCCTATCATGTAATTGAATCTTATCAAATTTGACTGACTCTAATACAATAAATCATAGTAAGTAGCCACCCAATATTTCATAAAGTTGACGTGAACGGACGAAGAAGCTTTTGTTGTCAGGAAATCATCAACTGTGAAGATGCTTTTATTCAGTACCAGTCAAATTTGGGTTTCTTAACATGATAATTACTAAGAAACTATTCTCACAATTTGAAAGAACGAAAAAAGGAAACCACGGTTCATAATACAAGCTTGAACGGCAAGCACACTTCCAATACATATTTTTAATTATTTTACTTCTTCATTCTTCATGGAAATTATATTAAAGTACATACATATATCGAATTATCCACACATTAAACACAAACAATGTCTCTCACTAAAAGCTTCATATAACTTTCTAACCTAATCACGCGCTTGAAAAAACTGTTGCTTATCATGTGGAAAAAGAAAACTTCCAAATGAAAAATTCAAAAATCGGGGCCTTTATGTGGATCAAACTTCATTAAGAAACATAAACAAAAGCTTACTAAGGAGATGATAAAGCCTAAGACACATTGATGGTACTTAACTTCCAAGTTAAGAACTCAGCAACCAACCCCTAGTCGCTCGAATAAAAGCCCAAACTTGACCTAGTACAAATCACAAAGCCCATTCATTTTACTCGGAAGAATCAAAGAATGAAAGAATATGAACTAACACAAATATTAACTAAACCAAAAAAAAAAAAAAGAAGAGAGACAAAATTATGGACTCCAACAGCATACTGCTGAAAAGCATCAATGTCTATTAAACATCATTTCACACCTCCAAAAGCTTTGCTGAGTTATATAACCCTAGCAAATGTTTACATTTAAACTCTTAGGAAACATAAGTTCAAAAACCCAGCAGAAACTGAAAACACTAGAACTATGATAGGTAAATTTCTTAAACAAAAGCACAACTTAGTAAGAGACCAATGTTTCCATTTCACCGCAGACTTTGCCAAGTGCCATAAGTCACCTAGAGAGAGAATTAAAACAAAGGCCATTCAACCAAAAATACCAACAGCCAAGCTGTGTGTCCCCAGAGACTTTAACCGAATCAAAGATTACAGAATGGGACTTGAAAATAGCACAGAAAAATTTGAACAAAAAGCAGAACCAGGCTGCAGTGAGGATATATTTTATGAAAGATTTTCGTTTCATCATCAATGGGGATTTCCTCTGATAAACAGGAGCAGCAGTACCTGCATCAATACATTTCCCAACAATGGTAGGGCTGGTATGCTTCCAACCGTTACAGGGAGGAGCTAGTATCATAAGGAGCTATCTGTCCGATTGACAATTGGAGTATTTATCCTGAAAATGAATTTTCAGCACATCCATGCCCTGCATTACCACAAGCACCAGTTAGCAACTCTAATCACTTAATAGAAGATAAAATCGAAATTAATTAATAAAGTAAATTCTCATATTACTAAATGATTTTTTAACTCAATAAAAAATGCTTCAGTGAAAATTTTCAGGAAAAAAATTAAATTATGAGAAAGGAAAGGTTTAACTACCAAAATCCCTGGCCACGTAAAGGAAATCGTATTCAGACCTACAGGGGTCAGAATGCAGCCTTCATGTTCTCATCCCAGCAGTGATTATCCAAAATTTGCAGCAAGTCGTGCCTCCTGCTCATTATCAAAAGGAAAAATCTTGGCGTAAAAATTAACGTGAGCAAAAGCAAACCAAGTGAGCAGATATGTTTGTTACTTATAGTGAATGAATGATACAGCTTCTTGTTTTAAACTATTTTCAAGGATCCATTCAAAAAGAAAATCTTTTCTAGACTTTAAAAATTAAAACAAAAATTAAAAAAAAAAAGAGCACAAAGACCTGAATTGTAGAGAAGAACCCAGATAGCAGAATGTTGTATTAATGTGATCCAAAGCAAAAGATACTGGGAGATGCGTCATCCTTGATAAACATTACTACCATACAAATAAAGGAATAGACAAGGACAAAAGTGGAAGGAGAGTGCTACCTAAACAAGGATCACTATCTCTTGATCAGCTTTTACAGTAATATTTGAGGCAACAAAGGTCTCGGGAAAAGTGAAAAAGAAAAACAGAAAATAAGATCGAAAAAAGAAAAAAAGAGTTGGGATAATACAGCAAGAATAAACTTAATTGAAAGTGTGAAAGACAACAATAAAACTCTTAAAGAAAAACTAGCCAGAAAAAGCAAAATCTGCAACCTAGCACAAACATACACAGGGCTTTGTTTGATGCTAGCTGTGTGCGGATAAACAAAAAGCAAAAGAAGTAAATAAGAAAGATAAAATCAATGTGTCTTGACTACTCCTGAATGACGATGCATGAGGCTGATAGTATATGCAGACGTTTCGAGCCAATGTCAGTCACAGGCAAGAATCTATTGAGTTGCAGCGGAATTTTCATTTGGAGGAGCAGACTCTTGTAGTGGTGGCAAGAAATCATGAAAACCCAAAGTGAGACGTACCAGTCATCCTTCGTTAGCAACAATTGGGTTTGAGTGCCTTAAGCTCTCACAACCAGGGCAGTTGTGCAAACTTTCATGAATATAAATATCACACTCTAGGCAAAAGTGTTTTTTGCATTTTGGGCAAGCAACACAAAGGCCAGGTTTGTTTCCTGCATAAAATAGAGACAAATAATGAGAAGAAAAAAGGAGTTGGCAGTGCATGCTAACAAAAGCTCATGTTCTGTATTTCTCAAATTTTCTTTCCTTTTTCTCATTTTTTCCTAAAAGATAGTGAAAGCAATAAAGTTTAAGCCGATATAAGAACTCACCCAGCAACACAAATGACTATCTAGTCAAACAAGCTTTATAGAGAGAAGAACAAAACAGCTACATAGTAAATAAGCATAAAATACCCCAACCATGAGAAGTTTCTTCAAAATTCTTTACTTCAACATCAAACTAGGAAAGAAGTATCAACATCTAACATCTGTCTCATCTTTGTAGGACAGACTCTCGTCCTCTAGAGCTTATTCATGATTGATAGTTCCTCGTTTATTTTTTTGTGTGCTTATTTGAACTGGTAAGGTTTGATCTATAACCTTCACTTCCTCCAACCCAGCCCATTAATGGAAGGAAGTATCAACATCTAACATCTGTCTCATCTTTGTAGGGCAGACTCTCATGCTCTAGAGCTTATTCATGACTGATAGTTTCTCGTTTATTTGTTGTGTGCTTATTTGAACTGGTAAGGTTTGATCTATAACCTTCACTTCCTCCAACCCAGCCCATTAATGGAAATCTGATCCCTACTATTTGGGCTAATGGTAACATTTCTATTCTTTGATATTGGTTTTAAAATATGACAACCAGTCATTTATATGAGTTGCTTTCATTCGTTGCATCTCACAAACCGTAAACTAATATTTATGGCAGTCTGAAAAATAATATTTATGGTAGTCTAGTGTCAGAGCACCATACAACTCAATCTTTGTCTCTCATCTATATGGTTAATCTATCATCACCAGATTTCATCCACTTAAGTACATTATAAAGTTTCCTGAAAGACATGTAAGCAAACATGCTTTAGTTGCCCCATCACATCTTGCCTCAAGGTACCAAACTGTCTAGAGCTCTAGGTTTACCTTTTGATGACACTGAAATATTATGTTCTCTTGGAAGTCCACCATATGTAGGAAAACAATTAAATGTTTCCTCTATTGTGTTGTTCCCAATTCCCTTATTCATTGACAAGCCTTTGCTCAGCTCTTTCCTTGCATCACTTTGATGGTGATGGAAACTTACATCAAAGGTGACAAATATATTTCACCTCACCAAAGGCCAAGAATCATTGAAAAAATTCAAAACAAAAAACTGCTTAGGAAGTGCAAAGCTTTCCACATAACCACTTACCAGAACTGAGGAGACTTTGTTGGCAACCAAAACAAGTTGATCGCGATCTGTTACGTGGATCATTTAAACATAACGGAGTGACCTCATCGAATGGTGCAATTGGAAAGAGATGATGATATGACCTTGCCAAATGAGGTGAAGAAACAAGTTGCAATCCACAAATACGACAATCAGAGGGTAGCTCACAGACACGAGCTTTGCATCTTGGACAAGTGTATCCCACACCTACCTTAACTTCTTTATGACACGAACAGATTGAAATAGAGCCCTCCCCTGCTCTTTGTGGGAAACCCATCTTGATCAAATTGGCAATTGCAAATTCAGCTATAGCTGGAGGTGGAGGTGCATGCTCCATTATCAACTCCTTAAAGTGGGACTGCACAATCACAAGACAACATAAAACAAAATATAATCACAAAACTACCTTTAAGCTGTTAATAGATAAGCAGTGTTGTTACATCAAGGAAAATAGAAGAATATAATAGAAATTAGAACAAATCTCTTTTTATCTTTTTCTCCTAATGATGGGATACAAGAGTCCTAAGATGGTAACTCCTTCTAAAGCCAAATAATCAAATTTCTAGGTGGATAAAATTAAAGCATTCAAAAATCCACTTCGTTTCTAAACACCAATCAGATTGTTAAGCTCACCTCATCCAATGCAACCGAGTAGGATCCACCAGTGTCTTGGCAAAGATGTTTGCATATAAACATTTCTGCAGAGAGACCAATAATCGAACATCTAATTTTAGATTCCTTGCATTTCTGAATGGTCTCCATTATATCTCCCGGATCACAAGTACTGAGAGCAGAATATAAGATCATAACTTCACGATGACCGTACGATGGAATTTGACTGAGAAGCCCCTGTACAAGATCTAAGGCATTCTGTAATGAGGAATCACCTGAGCATCCCAACTTACCCATCAAAGCTTTTATATGAGACTCAGGGCTCCCACCAAGATCAGTTAAACAATTAGCAACCCCATCCTTCACAGTCACCAAACCAATTTGACTAAGGGGATTCTGGTCAAAAAACTCCCTGACAAAAGCCTCAACTTGTTTTGCAACAACGGCCATTCTACTTGGACGAAAATCCATCTCTGCAGCTGCCTAAATACATAACAGAAAACAAGCACCAAAAAATAAATAAATAAAATACAAAGAATAAGGACAAATAAAAGCTTGCATCCATGTCTTTCATTAAACATTGAATCTTTACGTAAAAAAAAAAAATCAAAATTTAAACCCTTATACATCTCAAAAATTTTTAATTTGATTGAAATTATATAAAAACTAAAATTAAAAAAAAAATACCCGAGAAAGATCAATGACAATATAGAGATAACGAATGAGACCCTTTTGGATGCGAGCCGTGGTGGCTGCTAGAGAACGATCACGGAGGCGGCGGCGGTATTGAGCATGGTAAAAGGCAGAGTTGTCAATGGGTCGAAGAAACCCAGACTCGTCTTCTTGTAAAGCTTCCCATGATCTGTCATCAGCGTAGCTTCTTTCCCAAGCTTCAAGGCCTCCATTTAAATTGTCATCTTCATCTTCTTCTTCTTCTTCTTCTTCTGCTTCTCCATTTAATCGCTTTCTCTCTGAATTCGTCATTTTTCTTTTCTTTTTTCCCCCCCTCTAAATCACTGAATCCAACAAAATATTGCAATTATCTTTCTTCAGTATCTGTGTCCCTACCTCAGTGTCTCTACCTCAGTGCAGTGTGTTATTGTATAATGTAGGGAAAAAGTTTCAATTCAAAGTCCTGTATCAAGTATTGTTTTGATTTTTTTAAATAAAAATAATTCTAACTTATGATTGTCAAAAGAAAATGGCAAATAAAAAAACTAAATTATAAAAATAAAAATTTATTTACTAGCAACTAGAGCAGCTCAGATGGACGAGTGAATATACTCTGTGCTAACAGTACCTTGAGTTTGACTAAGAGTAATGTTACGGTTGCGGCTTGGTATTCAAACCTTGAAAAAAATTACAAAATTCATACACTCTTTTTAAAATTCAGAACACTCTCAATAATGCAGTTTACCAAAACTGTTTAGTTGGCTTTTTATCAGATTATTATTTCATCATAGCTAAAGCTGATTATTATAATAAGCCACAACAACCTAAGACTGCCCTAATGTAAGATATTCATGTATGGTTTATTGAAAGGTAATACTTGCTGCTTATTTCAGATCCAACAGTCGTACAGTCTTCAGTGTCATAATATATATATTTATGTAGTGTCCTAATAATACTATATACATAGAAATAACAAAAATCTAGGTTAAACTAGATTATCTCTTTATTAAATTGACTGGCATGTTTTAGATTAATGCGTGATTTAATGAGTCCATGAATTAATCGGAAACACTATACAGATCAATAATAACAACTTGTAATGTACTGGCAAATCTTTACAAATTTTTCTAAACAATTATTACTTCAACAAAGAAATATTCAAAAACATTTGCTAAAAACATTCCCAATTTTAAAATAGTGACCAAATTAATAGATTCTCAATCAATGAAACAAATGACTCAGATTAGATTCAACAAATAAAAAAAAAGTAACAATAAATAGTGTATTCACATAGATCTAGGCAATACAGTCTGCTACATAACTACAAAATTGGTTGAATTACGCTAAAATAAAGACAAGAATGGCAACATTTAAATCATATTATATTTAAATACACCTTATAAGCCAGTCATGAACATGAATACATTGATCTAAAGAACAGAATTGTTACATATTTATAAGATTAGACTGAGCAGAGCTAAAATAAATACATTCAATAAACCTTATGAATCAATTACAATCTATATGTGCATCAAAACAGCAATAGAATACATACAATATATGATAGCATAAGTAAACAAACAGATCAGATCATCTAAACGCATAATAAAGAAATACAGGGAGTGGGATGTTACTAATAAGATACGATTTCAAATAGCAAATAACAATCAATCAAACGAACAAACAGAGTATTAGATGCAAAAACGATAGATCAAGCAGAACGATAGATCGCTTACCTTCGAAGAAAGAATAAAACCCAGCCGCAGGGCAAGCAAGAACGGAGGGAGTGCAAAGGGGGATGAGAGAAAGCGGTTGCTTAGTACTTCGTAGAGACCAGTCACGTGACCAGCTAGATCTACAATTGATACTTCTGCCGTTTCCTCATTTCACAATTTATCTATATACCCTTTTAGTTATTAACTGAGATAGCGTTTTCTTTCGGGAAAAGGACATTCAACTTCTCAATATTTAGAAAAAGAGACATAAAATTTTTTAGGATTTTTTTATGATCCTGTAATTTTTATTATAATATTAATAATATTTTAATTGTATGCTATTAGATTAAATCTAATGGTATACAATATTTTTATTAAAGAAAAAAAATTAAAAATAAGGTTAAACAATTTGTCAACTGTTCAAGAGGTGGAGAAATATTTGTAAAATAATTATGACCATCCTTAGAGTTTAAAATAATTTCACTTAAATAGCATATTTATTTATAATTACTTTTCAACTCTCCTTTAAATTTGTATTGTTATAATCTTTTATAAATAAATCTTCCAAAATGTATTACCATTAAATATACAATATAATATGAAGTAGGTTATTTAACACAAGTTAAATAAATAAATTGTAATTGCAAAATTTATATATGATATAACACTAATAAATAACACAATTAAGTACATATATTTAAGTAAACGACATACTCACATCAATAAACTCACTGGTGAGATTGCTTGTAACCTAAAAACTACTTGATCACTCATGTTGTAATAAATTTAAAATCTTATATTAAAATTCTCATTATTTTATATAATACTAAAGACCATTGTATAATTGATTATGGAGCATATATTATTCTTAACACCCATTTAATGTACATATTCTTTGAACTTTTTGTTTATCTTATAATTAATATTCTTACATGATAGGAATTTCAAGTTTTACAAGCCTATAGATTTTCATTTTATTTTCAAATATCACTTTGTTAATTTCATCAAAGTTAAATCTAATATATATTTCTAATGAGCTTTAGTTTATGAATTATGAAAGATTATTTTATTGACATCATTTGATTGTAATAAT
Organism: Citrus medica; assembly: GCA_002013955.2. Lineage (NCBI taxonomy): Eukaryota > Viridiplantae > Streptophyta > Magnoliopsida > Sapindales > Rutaceae > Citrus > Citrus medica. The sequence goes on from MKYO02026884.1 coordinate 68,935, forward strand.
AAAATTTTATGTTACTAAGAGTCATTACTTTTATTACGGTAATTACTAGTGACAATGAATAAAATATTGCCTCCAATAATATTTATGTGGAAAAAATGGGAAAGAATTTTTTTATATTGTTATATTTTTATTTACATGGTAGAAAATTATCCAAGCCTTATAAAATTTAACTTTCACAAGCTTGTTTTCATTTTATTTTCAAATGTCACTTTGTTAATTTCATAAAAGTTTAATCTAACATATATTCCTAATTAACTTTAGTTTATGAATCATAAAAGATTATTTTATCATTATTCTTTGATTGCAATTATAAAATTTTTATGTTACTAAGAGCCATTGCTTTTATTATGATAAGTAATAGTGACAATAAATAAAATATTACATCCAATAATATTTAATGACAAAATGAGAAAAATTAATTGTATGTTTTTATATTTCCATTATAAAGACATAGTTTAGGATACTTTAACTTAAAATTTTGACACAATATTTGAGCCATTAATATCTCATAGTCTAATAGTTAATATTGAAAGTCAAAGCATAATTTCATAATGTCATATCCTCCACCATGGAATTGCATGAAATTAATAGTTTAATTTTTTGTTAAAATTTAAATCAAAATATTTCTCACTATATATTTATATAGCCATATGTATTTTTCATTGGTGAATAAAAAATTTCTCATTTGTTGTGACTCATAGTATTACAAATAAAACATATATAAAATATTTTATTACAATGCCTTCTATTATCATTATTGTTTATGTATTAATGGTTTGTAATTAAATTCATACAATACAAATTATTATAAGACTTTATGTAATATCTTTATATAAAGTATTATTGAAATAACATTACTTGTTAATTACATTTATTTTAATGCTATTAAATAAATTTCTAATACTAAATGTAAAAGTAAAAAAAATGTAAAATTGTAAAGTAAGAGAATTAATACATAATAATTTTAATTCCAAAATTACTTGTATTTCTTTCATTTTTTGATGATTTAAAATATTTATCAATTGATTAGATAAAAAATAATTTAAAATATGAAGAAATATCACAACTTGCAGATTACTTGTTACATAATTACTTATCCATTAAAATTAAATTAAGGGTGAAGATTCTAATATTAAATCCAATGATCCCATTATTGATTGTGGGATTTTTTATTATAATATTATACATTTTATTTTATCAATTAATTAAAAATAAAAAAATCTATATTTACTTGCAACATGAAGATTACTTGTTATGATTTAAATAGTTAATTTTTTATTCACTATATCAAATGAATGGTAAATATGAAAACCCTAACATTCAAGAGTCCACAACAATCCTATTATCAATGTTGTAAAAACTCATAAAGTACTATAAAGAAATCCTAAACAAAAAATTCAGAGAATAGATATGTTAAATGAGTGTTAAAAATAATATATACTTAATGATCAATTATACAATAGTCCTTAATATTATATAAAATAATGAGTATTTTGATATAAGATATTAAATTTTATTAAAACATGTGTCATCAAGTATTTTTTAGGTTACAAGCAATCTCACCAATGAGTTTATTGGTGGACCTATGACATTCACTTAAATATGTGTATTTAGTTGTATTATTTATTAGTGTTATATTATATATAATTAATTTTATAATTGCAACTTATTTATTTGATTTATGTTAAATAACCTACTTCATATTATATTTTTATACTTAATGGTAATAGATTTTGGAAGATTTATTTAAAAAAAGATTATCACCATACAAATTTAAAAGAGAGTTGAAAAGTAATTTTTAATAAAATATGCTATTTAAGTGAAATTACTTCAAACATTAAGGGTGGTCACGGGTATTTTACAAAATTTCTCTATCCCTTAAACGGTTAACAAACTGTTTACTATTGTTTTAAATTTTTTTTCTTTAGAACAAATATTGTATACCATTAGATTTAATCCAATGGTACACAATTAAAGCATTATTGATGCTGTAAAAAAATTACAGCATCATAGAGAAATCCAAATTTTTAATATTTAAAAAAGAATTTATAATCTCTTTTTTATTAATAAATATTATTTATTTTAATAGTAAATTTATTTTTAATTTATAATAATTATTATAATATATTAATTTGAGACATGTCACAATTAATAATTTTTTTAAAATTTAAAATTGAGATACAATTATATTTTACCTAAATTATTAACTATAAATTATGAATATACCCTTTCGAATAACAAATACCAAAATACGCAGCCAATTTTACTTAGTATTTGTCCAATTTACATTTCATCTAAAAGCTTAGTGATGGACATGTTTGATTAAATTTAGCAAAAAGGCCAATAATTTGTCAATTCTTACTAGCGAAACATAATAATAAAAATTATAATTTGTTAATCGGTGCTAATACATAATAGCAGAAGTTGTCGTGATTCATTCAAGAAAAAAAAAAACAAAAAGCCTTGGGAAAAACATGATCATGTCCGCCAAAAGGATACAAATCCATAATTTATCCTAAACAATTTTTGTTTAAAGCAATGTTCATTATTATGATTTTAAGCTTTAAAAAATTTATTAATTGTGACATGTCTTAAATTAATATATTAATTTATTTATTATAAGAGTATAATAGTAATTATAAATAAAAAAAATTACTGTTGAAACAAACGGTGTTTGTTAACGGAATATGAATTATAAGTCTTTTTTAAAACGTTGAGCGGATTTATGTTTATTTTCTTAAATGTTGGGGGGTTGACTGTCCTTTTCTTTTTATTTTTTTGTCTGAAATCTAAATGGGTCTGAATTTTTCTAAAGTCTGAATGAATCTGAATACGAAAATTTGAATGACATGCTTGTTTTTCTTTTTTTAATATCTGAATATAAGTGGCATCTTATTTGTTTTTACAATAAAAAACATCTTAAACTTAATTGTTTGACATTTATGTCCTTGTAAATTAAAACAAAAAAAAGATAATTACATTTTATAGTGTAGGAAATAAGTTATTTTACAGAGATATTTTTGAAATATAATATTTACTTGTCATTAAGATATTTTCTCATTCAGATAAAAGTTAGAAAAGTTTACTTTTCTAACTTTTAATTTATTTATTATAAGAGTATAATAGTAATTATAAATTTAAAAAAATTACTGTTGAAACAAATGGTGTTTGTTAACGGAATAGGAATTATAAGTCTTTTTTGAAACGTTGAGAGGATTTATGTCCATTTCCTTAAATGTTGGGGGTTTGACTGTCCTTTTCCCTTTGTTTTTTTGTCTGAAAGCTAAATGGGTCTCAATTTTTCTAAAGTTTGATTGGATTTGAATACGAAAATCTGAATGACATACTTGTTTTTCTTTTTTTAATATCTCAATATAAGTGGCATCTTATTTGTTTTTATAATAAAAAACATCTTAAACTTAATTGTTTGACATTTATGTCCTTGTAAATTAAAACATAAAAAAGATAATTACATTTTATAGTGTAGGAAATAAGTTATTTTATAGAGATATTTTTGAAATATAATATTTACTTGTCATTAAGATATTTTCTCATTTAGATAAAAGTCACAAAAGTGTACTTTTCTTACTTTTAATTTATTTATTATAAGAGTATAATAGTAATTATAAATTAAAAAAAATTATTGTTGAAACAAACGGTGTTTGTTAACGGAATATGAATTATAAGTTTTTTTTGAAACGTTGAGGAGATTTATGTCTATTTCCTTAAATGTTGGGGGTTGACTGTCCTTTTCCCTTTGTTTTTTTTGTCTGAAAGCTAAATGTGTCTGAATTTTTCTAAAGTCTGAATGGATCTGAATACGAAAATATGAATGACATGCTTGTTTTTCTTTTTTTAATATATGAATATAAGTGGCATCTTATTTGTTTTACAATAAAAAACATCTTAAACTTAATTGTTTGACATTTATGTTCTTGTAAATTAAAACAAAAAATAATTACATTTTATAGTGTAGGAAATAAGTTATTTTACAGAGATATTTTTGAAATATAATATTTACTTGTCATTAAGATATTTTCTCTTTTTTTTTTTTATGAATGGAAATTTCATTAATCTTAAGATATTGTCAACATCGGACATAACCACGGAGGTGGAACAAACCTCCACTCTCCAGGACCTGACATAGAACCCCCCACCCTAGCTATTGTATAGGCAGCAACGTTCGCAGATCGTCGAACAAAAGAGAATCTTACTTCTCCAACTAGTTTAACTAATTCTTGATAGTCCTCAATAATTAAACCAAAACCATTAGGACTAGGAGTTTGAGTAATTAAAGCTGAGTACACATTCAAACAATCTATTTCAAGAATAACTTTAGAGAGTTGCAGAATTTTCAACCAGCTAAGAGCTTCACGAACAGCCAAAGCTTCTGCCTCGCGGGGATGAACCGTACCAGGGAAGCGTTGACACTTAGCTGCCACAAAAGCACCACCAGAATCTCTTATTACTCCTCCAAAGCTAAAGCTGTCCTGCGAGCTGAAGCTGTCCTGCGAGCTGAAGCTGTCCTGCGAGCTAAATACCCCTGCATCCACATTACACTTTAACCAGCCCGTTGGAGGCTTAATCCAACACACCGAACCATGACCCCACTGCACAGGCTCAACAATTGTTAACTTTTTCTTTTTAGCTTCTTGCCATTGGAAGAGATAATGGCCAGCAGCATTCACCAGATTTTGAGCCCGCCCACTATTCCCATTCCACACCTTATCATTTCTATTAATCCAATGCCTCCAGCACACCATCATAGCTAGCTGGCAATCTTCTTTACTATAGTGACTAAATATGTGCTCAATCCATGCAAAAAAAGAAGAACATGTTCTAATAGTTCCTAACGAGGACAGTAGCCAGCAAGAATGAGCAAATAAACACTCCACCAAACAATGTAAAACCGACTCGTTAGCTGCACTACAAATGGGACATATAGGGGAAACCTCAACCTTCCTAGGCAGCAAGTTATCGGCCGTAGGCAAAAAGATATTTTCTCATTCAGATAAAAGTAACAAAAGTTTACTTTTTCTATTCAGATGTAAATATTTGAAAATCAGACATAAGTTCTAAAAAATAAACAAGTAAATTTTAGAAAATGTCTGAAATTAATAAAATTTTAGACTTTAAACATTTAACAAACAACCTCGGAATAAATAAAAATTCACTGAAAACCCATAAATATGTCACGCAACAGCAACCCTGCACCTATATGGTCAATCAGCTCTTCATTTCGCTTCGTGGGTTAAACTTCTTATAAGACCATAAGAAGCTTTGTTTTGTTTTGCCTTTTTATTTTATTTTATTTATATTTTTTTTAATGAGAAGGACCAGAAGAAGCTTAGAAGAGAAAAAAAAAAGGAAAAAGAAATGGAATGTTCAAGAAAGTGAGAAAGAGAAGAGATGTAAAAAAAATAACAAAATGCTGAACAAATAAATAAAGAAAGAAGGTGGACCGTGGGGTGTTAATTTTATTGTTTATGTCTCAACCATCGATTCCATCGTTATAATATTCAACGGTCTGAGATTTTAATAATTTTTTTTATAAAGAACGATGTCTTGGCGGATCAGATTGATAGTAACCGAGCCTCGCAGCTAAAATTTCAATTAGGGGTGGCCAAATTTGATTTTCACAGTGTTTGGATTACAATACGGTCGGTGTTCGGATGGGAGAATTCAACCACAACTGATTTAAAAAAATGAACCACAATTGAATAAAATTTAATTTGATTTAGTTCAGTTTAGATTAGTTTAATTTAAAAATTTGGGTCTAAATTTAGAAGTTCGATTCAGATTACAATAATTCAATCACCTATAATTCTCTAAAATATCAAATTCCAACCCAAATCAATAAATAAAAAATAAATATTAACTATCAGTCATCCTCAACAATTTAACAAGTCTTCTTAAAAATTAACATGATTAATAATAATCAGTCTCTAAATCTATAGCACAGACATATACAATCAATTAATAGCATAAACATAACAAGACAAGAGCAATCAAAAGCTTGAAAAAAAAATTAATTGGTGCAAATGAAAACTCGCGAAACAATTTAAATTTCGTAAATCTCAATAAATAGACAAGACAAAGAAACTAGATGTGTTTGATTAAGAACAAGATTTAATTAAGCACCATTCACCATGAAAATACTATATAGCTTTGATGGGAGATCACGCAAACTACCATAACCAGTAATTGGGCAAAGTGAAGATTAGTGATAATTAAAGACTAAAATAATATTTACTTAGAAAATACTTAACGTCGGAAGGCTGGGAGGACGCCGCTCGAAACGGCAGCTTGTGCTGCCGTTTCGTATCTTGGACCCCACCCCTACGTTACTTTCTCTTTTCAGCGTTATTTTTAAAAGGACAAAGTAAGCAGTTGGCCTTTTGTTGTCCCTCACGTGACCATGCTTAACTTTTATTGAGAGAAGGGCAATGTAACTTACTTTTGCTCATTCATGAGACTGCCTTCTTTACAATTGTTCTGTCATCAGTTAGCAGTAGTTCACAAACAAGAGAGACGACATTTTTTCCTTACCAGTAGTTCATTGCAGGAGAACTCGAAATGACATTTTTTCCTCATCACAAGCAAGAGAGAAACAACATTAGCAGTAGCAGTAGTGGCCGATTTAGATCTTGACGTAAAACACCCCGCTGGTAATTACCTGATTATAAGAAGTAATTTTTTATTTTTCCAATTAATTTTTGTTGTATGATAATAATAGAAATGCACTTGCATTTATTGGTTAAATGATAATGATAAATGTGTTTGATTTAGAAAATTTTAAATTTAAATTTTGTGTTGGATTTTGAATTTTTACAAATTTAAATTTTGTGTTCAATTTAGAAATCTTTTTATTTAAATTATGTGTTTGATTTAGAATTTTTTTAATTTAAATGATGTGTGGGATTTAGAATTTTTTAATTTAAATTTTGTTTTGATTAAGAATTTTATTAATTTAAATTTTGTTTTCGATTTATTATTTTTTTATTTAAATTTTTAGATCTTTATGCTGCGTTTACTTTTTGGATTGGAGTGGGAATCCTGAGGAGTGAGAATCTTTGGATTAGGAGTGTGGAGTGGGAGTGTGAGTAGGGTGTTTACTTACACTAAATAAAATTATGGATTGTCAATCAAAATTCTAATTATTTGTTTACTTTGTCTTGGATTGAGAGTAAATTATTTTAAATTATAATTTTATCCTTATGTAAGGAATTATAATTTGTAATTAAAAAATTAATAAAAAATATATTTGGAAAATAAAATAAATATTTTATTATATTTATAAATTAATAATAATTAATAATATTCTTAATTATGTAAATCATAATTTTTTATTAATTTAAATTCTAATATAAAATGAAACATTATTTTATTTTATTTAATACAATTATATTAAATTTAAATATAATTATATTAAATAAATATAATAATATTATATTTATTAATTCTCTATTAATATAATAATATTATATTTATTAATTCTCTATTAAAATAATAATATTATTTTAAAATAATTTTAACTTAGAATCAATGCAAATTATTATTTAGTTAAATATAATATTATTATCAAATAAATATAATAAGAAGGAAATAGGATCGAAGGACGGATGTGTTTTCCAAAAGAATTTGTAAATAAAAGAAATCAATTAAACAAAAGAAATCAGGTTAATTATTTTTGTATTAATGATCAAACAAGGGTACGTGGCGTTGTTACACCTGGGAATGCCACTATTCTGGCCTTTAGGTCTGATCAAACTTAGACTTGATCAGGATCCCTGCACCCTAGTTTCCAGCCTAATATATCACTTTAGTTTTATTTAACCTATTGATGTCTAAGCAAGCCTAGCAACAAGATCTAAGGCCTAGTGCATACATCTAAGGTTGGGTGCATACACAGTACTAGATCCGGATCCCAGAAATAGTGCTCTGAAGGAATGGAGGGAGAAGAGAAAGTATACAACTGAGGATTGAGATCTGGTCTCGTTGCCTCAGAGGAACGTACAATTTGTAAAGCAGATCTGATACAGATCAGTCTGCAAGCATGCTTTGGAAAATAAAATGCTTAAAATTTAAATGCAGAAAATAAAGTGCTTTAAAGTAAAGTACAGAAACTTTAAACATACATGAAAGCTTTAAATAAATTTACAAGAAAAGAAATTAAACATACATGTTTCTTTATTTCTTTGAACTCAACTTTTGGTACAATTTTACAGATCTATTTGAAAAGAAAGATTGAAAGAGGGGAAGATTACAAGACAGGAAGCTCCCTTGATATCTTGATCATTTACAAGACAGGAAAGGCTCCCCGGATGTCTTGATCCAGACTTCCCAGAAAAGGAGAGAGAGAGAGAGAGAAGAAGAGAAAGAGAAATTAGATCTGAAAAAATCTGAGGAGTCTAAGTCTTCCTCTCGCTCTTCAACTATAGCGGGAGCGGAGCTGCTTGAAACAGTAAGCTTTGGATGATACAATGCTTTTTAATTTTAATTCGGGTGAAGAGACATGTGCGCTCTCACTTGTGTCTATGGAACCACCTGATGGTACAAATATACGTATACAAAGGAAAATACAATGAAAATTACTTTTTTTTT
>MKYO02026884.1:89528-162826 GCA_002013955.2 Citrus medica
TGGCATTGACTGATGAGGTGTCACGATCCTGTTGGACTAAAATTCTTATGCACTGTTGATCGATGACGTGGCAGCATATCAGTGGATCAAAAATCTCATGTACGGTACACGCAATAAACATGATTATTTTCAACCAAACTGCGTCACTGTTCACCCGGGTCAAATCATGTTACTGTTCATCTGCGTGGTCAAACCGTGTACTGTTCACGCGGACTGTTGACTGATGACGTGGCACAATCCTGAGCGTCCAAACTGTTTTTAATCCGATGGCCACGATTCATTCAATTTATCTATAAAAAGGGGGCCTCCCCCCTAATTTGATATCCATGAATCCATTTTTAGATTCCATTTTCTGTAATTCCCTCTCCATCTTGTATTTTCTACGTATTTTAATAAATTTCCATTTTGCCCCTAGTTCAATTATGAGTAACTAATTTTCTTTCAAGTTTGGGTTGAAGGTGAAGTCTCAACATGTGTCATGGGCTTTATTTGGTAAATTTATTTTCTCTTCCCCTCTAGTTTTTGTGGATGTTTTGACTTCTCGTCGACAAATAATACTAATCTTGTCTAGTACCGCCTTGGTTTCACCGGCCCCCTAGTACAAGATTATTATTATTTGGCACGATAAGCCCTTAGCACCATATTGATTAGAGCGTGGTTCATTAGGTGTGGATCCCACCCCTCATGATTTAATTGGTATTAATAAGGAATATTTAGCCCATGATGCATGTTGATACGGATCTAGATACCCAAGTATGTCATTTCAATAGAATTCTCTTCAATTTACTCTCGTTATTTCAATCCCAAGTTTAGAATTTATTTTCTCCATTTTAATTCAAGTTTTAGCATATTCCAAATCTTTTCCACCACAAATCCAATCACCCATTTACAAAATTAATTCTACACACAATTAAAATCCACCTCCTCGTGGGATCGACACTCGTCACCATTGATCTATACTACAATAGATTCGTGCGCTTGCGAGTTCATTAAAATTTGCACAACACTTGCCAACAAGGATTGAGCTTTGGATTTTTGGGTTAGAAAGGTGTCTTGGGCTTTTTTGGCTGTAATAGTTGGGGGTAAGAAACTTTTAGAACAGAGCCAATTACGGATCAGAGTGTCCGTTAATTAGACTGTTCATCAAACTTTGACCACCATTTACTTTAAATGTTCTTTGTAAGATGAGCTGACTATCTTGGGTGTGAAATCTGTGGTTCCACATCCATACCCATGGGGGGAAGAAATTTGTACAGAAACAGAGAAATGGGGGAAACCTTTTCTCGGATTGAGAAGGAATGTAGTGAGCTTTAAAGAGGTTTAAACAATGGGTGGCATTTGGAGTTAGGATATGAGGAATTGGGCCAAAAGAATTCCACCAATGTTGAAACCAATTTGGGAGACTTTGAACGGTTATTTTTGAATTAAAGAAAAACAACCAAAAATGATTTTTTTTAGGGTTTTGGATGAAAAATGTGTTATACCATGCTTGTTGGTAGTCCCAATAAGAATAGGTTAAAAACAATGTGGCAAACACATTTGAAAATTTGGAGGGAATCTTCTTTGTGTGTGGAGTTGGTCAGCCCACTGGTTTGGGCTCAGGACTTTTAGTATAGTAGCCGTGGAGTAGGCTGGTTCTTTATGAGTTTCACTGAGAAAGAAGTATTTGAACTTTACTGACTCAGTCACTTCTAAAATGCTTTGATAGTAAGACTGGAGTTTTGTTAAATCCCATGGTTTGAAAATCCAACCTTTAGGAAAAAATTTTGAAATTGCTTGAAAAGGATCAATATGGTAAAAACCATCTTCCATAAATAAAATATTTTGAAAATGAGTTTTATCAAACCAATCGAAAAATTTCTTTGAAAGCGTTGGCTGGGAAAGCACAATTTGAGAAGATGAACTTTCACCAGAGACAACCACATTTTGGGAAGAGGGCTTTAAAATATCTTTAGAAATAGGTTTTTCTTTTTCAATTTCTTCTTTAGGAGAAATTTGGCTTTGAGAAAGGCTTTGAAGAGCAAGCATAAGCTCAGGGGATTTTGTAATGGAGCTCATCCATTGTTTTAGTTGGTCATCAGAGGAAATGGATTTGTATTGGGCTTCTTGTTCTTCAACCATTTCGATCTAGGATTGATAGGCATGGCAGAAGAAAGCAATTTTTCTTTAGAAGGAGTTGGTTGGGTTTTTTAGAGGTTGCATGAGACTCAGAGTCTTTAAGAACAGCTTTACCTTTGTCCTTCTTCTTTAGCGGCATTATTTGTTTTGAAAAAATTCTCTGGTTAGAAAATCAGGAACATAATTTTTATCTCCTTTAATAAATTCAATAGCGAAGTCAAAAGCACTTAAAATAGCTTGCCACCTTGTAAAAATTTGTTTTGAAGCAATATTTTGAACATATTTTTCCAAAACATGTTTTGCAGCTTTGCAATCAATTCTAAGTAAAAATTTTTTATTTAATAAATCACTTTGGAATTTAGATATACATAAAACAATAGAAAGAATTTCTTTTTTGATAGTAGAATAATTTTTCTGGCAATCATTCTCATGTGCAGAAACATATTGGACTATCTGTTCTTTATCATTTTCTTTTTGTTTTAATATGCCTCCATAGCCTAAGTCAGATGCATCAGTTTCAACTATTTTAGGCAATGTAGGATTCGCCAAAAATAAACAAGGAATATTTTTTACAGAATTCCTTATTAATCGAACAGCTTTAGTGTGTTCATCTGTCCAAGGAACATGATTCTTTTTTAATCTATCATGCAAAGGTTTAGACATCCGTTTAATATTAGGACAGAAATCAAGAACATAATTTAAACTACCTAAAAATCTTTATAGTTGAGTTTTATCAAGAATTTTAACATGAAATTTATCTGCAAACAAAAGTGATCGCTCAATAGGGGTAATAGTCCCTTTGGAAATATAGTGACCAAGGAATCTGACTTTTGTTTGGAATAATGAAATCTTTGAACTAAAAAGGGCTAGACTAGCTTTCCTAGTGGCAAAATAAAAAGTTTTTAAATGCTTGAAATGTTGCTCAATTGTTTGAGAAAAAACCAACACGTCAACTATGGAAGCAATGTAAAACTCAGAATAAGGGTTATAAATATCATTCATGATTCTTTGGAATTCTGAGGGTGCATTCTTTAAACCAAATGGCATTACAGTCCACTCATACTATCCAAAAGGAACAGTAAAAGCAGTTTTATATCAATCATTTGGGTGGATTTGAATTTGCCAAAATCTCGACTTCATGTCAAATTTTGAAAAAATAAAAGCTGAACGCAATCTTTGGAGCAAATCCTTTTTATTAGGTATAGGATACCTAATCCATTTTAATGCTTTATTTAAAGGCTTGTAATTTATTACAAGTCTCGGTGTTCCTCTTTCAATTTCAGAGTTTTTATTAACATAAAAAGCGGCACAAGACCAAGGGGATCTGGATTTTACAATGAGTCATTTACTTTCTAAATCTTTTATCTCATTTTTACAATGTTGTTCCAATTCCATGTTCATTTGGATTGGACGGGCTTTAGTGGGTATTTGTTTTTCATCAAAAGAATTGTAATAGGGCAAATCTACCAAATGTTGTTTTCTTTCCCAAAAAGCAGAAGGTAAATCGGCACATATTTCTTTTTCAATGAGATTTTTGAAATCAGAGATCTTTCTTTGTATAAAATCATTTTGTAACTGGTTATCAATTCTTTGTAAGCTTAGGTCATTTTTTAAACAAAACAAGTCAGTTTGTTTAGATTTAATCATGGCATTGATTTGATTTTGATAAATAGAACAAGCTTTAACAATGTTTAGATTTCTCGTCTTTGGTATCTCAATAAAAGGGAAAACAAGCTTTTTGGATTTTACTTTAAAAGATATATTATCATAGTTGACAGTATATGGAGTAATCAAATTTATTAATGGGGTTCCCTAGAAGGATAGTATGGTGTATGTCATTTGTGAGAAGAAAAGAAGTTCTGAATTCAAAACCATTGTTATGCACAGAAGCATCAACTTTTGATTTGATTTTTAGTTTTGAATTATTGGCGGCAGAAAGTCATTCATTTGTCTTCTCATGGAATTTTTTAGGAACAATATCTTCTTTAATGCAATTTAAATCGGCACCAGTGTCAAAAAGGGCAATGGTGTCAATTTCAAAATCTTTAGAAAAAATCAAAGTAATTTTAATCAAATACTTTCTGGTGGTAATCTGTTTTAAAACAAATAAGAAATCATTGGGTATAGATTCAATGTTTTCAAGGTTTTGTTCATTGTCACCATCTGTTTCAACTTCTTTATTTTATTTATCTTCTAGTTGTTTTTGCAAAAGAAGTTGGATAGTATCAGAATCATTCTTTTGTCTTTCTTTCAATTCTTTAGTCTCAAGTTTGATTTCTTTGATTTCTTTTTGAAGGTCTTGGATATTGGGGACAATTTTCTTTGTTTTCTTTTTGTCCAAAATCTCGGTAAGGTCATAAGAATTCTTTTTAACAGTTGGAACTTTAGAAGTTTCAGCTTTATTAGAATCTAATGTCTTTAAAAGCTTATCAAGGTATTCTTTCTGAAGGTTCGGATCAGAAATATGTTTAACAAGTTCAAGAAAGATTTCTTAATCTTTAGTCAAAACGTTGATTTTCTTGAAATAGGAATCTGAATTGCTGGTGTCAGAGTCACTCAAAGAAACAGATATGTCTGAGTCATTTAACTCATCAATCTGTAAAGGTTCACTGTCTCCCGTCATGGAAGACTCAGAGTCAGAAGACTCTATGAGCAAAGAGGCAATTTTGGAGAGGGTTTCTTCATCTAGGTCAAGCTCATGAAGCTTTCTGCTCATCCTGCAATATTTTGCAGTATGGCCTTTTATACCACACTTGTGACATATGGCTTCTTTGTAATTAAACGAGGTTTTTGGTTTGGCTTTAAACTCTTTCTTTCTAGAGAAGCTGGTTTTCTTATAAGGCCTCGAAGGTTTCTTATAATGAGGTTCTCTAGAGTCTTGAAAGTGTTTTTTACGGAATCTAGATTTGTAATGCTTCTTGTAAGGTTTTGTAGAACACTTACCATTACAAACTTTAGAAGTAGAAGTCTTAAAGGGGTCATAATTGAATTGTTTACAAAAACTTCCTAATTCTTGCTTAGACTTCCTAAGCTCCCATTTTGGACGTTTCTGTAGCTTCAAATCTTGACAGATCTTTAACCCTTCTTTATTGACAAAACTGACAAGTTCACCATAGGTGAGCTCATCATAGGGAATACAGTTATGATAAAAGGGCTTTAATGGAATTCCTAACCTTTTCTCCTAGTAGGGTAGGTAAACCTGCAAGGAATTTTTCCTTCCAAGTTATATGATTTGCATCATCCCTAAGGAAAAGTCTGGTGAAGAAAGTGGTTTTATAGCTTTGGAACTCACTGAGTTTTCTACACCTAAGGTTGTGTAGTAGCTCGGCGTTTTTATCCCTACGATGAGAAGGGTCACCTATGAAATGAAGGGAGATAGTCAGGATCAGTGTGGTTACTGCATCCTGAATTGGACTATTGAACTCATCAAGAATAGGGGCACTATTCTCATCAAGTTGAATAGAATTTAGGATATCTAATTGTTGCTGTTTGGTGAGGAGATGATCCCACCATCCTTTAAGTTGACCGGTAAAACCAGCCACGACAATTTCAGCTATAGCTCTATCCGAAGTTCCCGCCTGTGTTTTATAGGTATTGGTTGCCATGGTCATCTGTTGCAACAATCCTAAGATGTTGTATTCTGACATACCATCAATATTCCACTCGCAGACGGAAGATGGATTAAACCGAGATTGATTTAAAGCACTTGGTCTATTATCTATAGCCAGATCTAGTGGGGTTCTGACAGTAGGTAGGGTTAGATCCCAATGGATTTTGTTGGTATGAGGAACATAAGATTCTTCTTTAAATGCTTCTATATCTGAAGAGGCTATAGAAACATTGTCATATTCTAGTACACCAATCTTGCTGGATTGGGCACTATCAAGGGTTATTTGGATCTTAGAAGAGGAAGAAGAGGAAGTTTCTATTCTGTCTAATTGGTCTCTAATGGCTTTAGCAAAATTTGATTTTGACTCTTGGACAAGCCTTTGACTAGTTTTCGAAACATGGAAAGGTTTGAAAATAGGCTCTTTAAGCTTTTTGTCAGAATCCGATTTTGATGAAACAGTAGGAACATGTAAGGTTGACTTTTGGAACTGACTTTCTATCATAGTCAACTGTTTTCCAATGGTAATTAATAGGGGTGGGCAAAATACCCCACCCGACCCGATCCGACCCGAAAAATTTTGAGTTCGGATCGGATCGGGTTGTTAATATAACCCGATCGGATGAAATATTACAAACCCGATCGGGTTGTGATCAGATCGGATAAAACCCGATCCGATCCGAAAACCCGATCGGTTTGCTTTTAAAAAAAAAATCTATGGCCAAATGCCCAAACACACGCACACGGCATACAACACACCACACATAATCATACAAATGACTGAAATCAGTGAAATCACACTCAAAAGGTTACACTTTACAGTTTACACAAACACAAAACACAAAAAAAAAAAATCACAACACCCAACCCGTGAACCCACCCTCAAGAAGCAAGAAAACATTCTCTCCTTCCCGCAATCTGCTGCTGCCGTGTTGCGAGCCCGGCCATCTGCTGCTGTGTCAGCGATCTGCTGTTGTCGTGCTGTTGTCATGCTACTGCCGTGTTGCGTCCAGCCATCTACTGCTGTGTCCACAATTTGCTGCCGCCGTGCTGCATCCAGCCATCGCGAGGAAACTGTTGTGCATCCAGCCGTGTGCAAGTTCCTGCTGCACGCCCACCGATCCGCTACCGAAAACCCAGCCACCGATCTGCTGCCGAAAACCCAGCCGCCAATCTGCTGCTCCAAGGCTCAAGCTCCAACCCGACCCGAGTTTCTCCTTTAGTCCCTTATGTGTTTTAAATTTTGAAGCTTTCATGGGGTTTTGGTATGTATGTTTTGAATTGACCCGTTTTCATCAACCCGAATTGGTTTAACTTGACCCAAATTAAATATGATCCATTTTTAATCCGAACCGATTCAACCCGAATTCAACCCGATTTTTGACCCGATCCGAACCGATCCGAATATATATCCGATCGGATCGGGTCGGGTTATAAGTTTGGGTTGTATTCGGATCAATGTTTGCACAACCCGAATAACCCGAAACCCGATCGGGTTGACTCGAACCCGACCCGAATCCGATTTTGTCCACCCCTAGTATTTAAGTTAGTATTACAGAAATTATTCTGTTGAATAATACTACTTAAATTTGCGTCAGAATCATTTGGTTTTGGGATTTTGTAGGGTGGGGCTCTAATCTCAATAAAAGGTTCACCATGGTCAATAGTTAAACTCCTAAGAGGTGGATGTTCAGACTCTATAGTTCTATTGCTATCAGAAAGATTTCACTCAAGGATTTTCTTCCTAACAGTAATAGGGTTTGACTCTTTAAAGGGATAAGAAATGTTGTTATTTGAAGAATATATCTCAAACAAGTTAAAAAACAATATATGAATTTTGTGTGAATTAACAAAAGCATAATATGTTTCTTGAATTTCTTTTCTTTAATTTAGAAAATGTTTGAAAAACCAGAGTCTCTTTTCTTTATTATTATCTGAATAAAAATAATTGTGAAGAAGAGTTTTGTCCAAAACGAAATCTTTTTCTATGACATTTATTACGTTCTCAGTAACAACAGAAAATGTGGGAGAGGTCGGAGGAGAAGGTTCATTCTCGTCCTGTCTTTGGCGACTAGTGTATATGGGATGGGGAATACTAGTTGCATAATTAACTGAATGAATTGAGGAACTAGGTATATCCAAAGTGAAAAACCTAGGTTGACTTTGAAGATTTACCATTGAAGGTATTTTTGTAAATTTTCTCTCTAATGAAGAGATACTTGAGCATGAATCTCTATCGGAGAATCTAGATGAAGTAGATCTCCTGAATGACAATTTTACTTTACCATCTGAATACTGAGTCACATTTTGTAACTCTGTATTTGGCTCAAGTTGTTTTGGAATCACTGGTGCAGTAGCTCCTTCAAGAATCCATTCGTTTGGAAGATTGACATCTTTCCATTAGATTAGTTTTGGAATAACGGTATTGGCTTTTGAAAGATCAGTCTGCAAGAGAAGAGTTTCTTCTCTTTTTGACTGGAATCTATGTTGCGTACTAAACGCATAGACCATAGCCTTATAGGAGATTTTGAAAATTAAGGCTACAGGGACGAATCCCTATATCATATGGTAATTATGGGTTTTGATTTGTAAAATCATGGTTTTTAAAATATTTTTGTCTTTAAGAGAAATCGTTATATTTGGGTAACAATTAAATGAAATGGGACCTTTACATAGACTTGATTCTATACTACTTAGTAAAGAATCATCGAAAGAGTTGAATCGTCCATCTCTTAACACTCCAAGAATGGAGGTATCAAGACCTTCTTTTGTTAAGGGTTTTATACCGACTTGTATTAAGCCAATATGAATATAATTAAAGTTTTTATCTTTTAACTTCTTTAGGGATTGTTCTGAAAATAAGTGAATTGTTTCAAAAGGCTTTGAAAGGGTTATGTCACGTTCTTCTGTGTTTATGACATAATCATTCTTTAAAAAATCAAGGTTTTTTGTTTTGTAAATCATTTCTTTATTCACTTTTGGTAATTCCCAATTATTAATTGCTTTATTGAAGTCTTCGATAACAAATTCTTTAGAATTCACAACATTCTTTGAATCGCTAATTCTTCCAGAGGAAGAGCTAGAAAAGGACGATGCTCTACAGAGCAGAGAATCCATGGGTCAAAACTTATGGTCCACTCTAAGACTTATTGGTATGGCTACAGGTATGGAATTACAGCCCTAAGTGGAAAGTCTTATCCTAAGGCGGGACTTACGACCAGTAAAGAATTCACCACACAAACAGGGATTAAAATAACACACAAGTCTTCAAACATAAATTCTCTAAACTATATAACTCTTTTCCTCCCCTTGGCTTTGATACTAGAAGGAAATAGGATCGAAGGACGGATGTGTTTTCCAAAAGAATTTGTAAATAAAAGAAATCAGTTAAACAAAAGAAATCATGTTAATTATCTTTGTATTAATGATCAAACAAGGGTACGTGGCGTTATTACACCTGGGAATGCCACTATTCTGGCCTTCAAGTCTGATCAAACTTAGACTTGATCAAGATCCCTGCACCCTGGTTTCTAGCCTAATATACCACTTTAGTTTTGTTTAACCTATTGATGTCTAAGCAAGCCTAGCAACAAGATCTAAGGCCTAGTGCATACATCTAAGGTTGGGTGCATACACAGTAGTAGATCTGGATCCCGAAAATAGTGCTTTGAAGGAATGGAAGGAGAAGAGAAAGAATACAACTGAGGATTGAGATCTGGTCTCGCTGCCTCAGAGGAACGTATAATTTGTAAAGCAGATCTGATACAGATCAGTCTGCAAGCATGCTTTGGAAAATAAAATGCTTAAAATTTAAATGCGGAAAATAAAGTGCTTAAAAGTAAAGTACAGAAACTTTAAACATACATGAAAGCTTTAAATAAATTTACAAGAAAAGATATTAAACATACATGTTTCTTTATTTCTTTGAACTCAACTTTTGGTACAATTTTACAGATCTATTTGAAAAGAAAGATTGAAAGAGGGGAAGATTACAAGACATGAAGCTCCCTTGATATCTTGATCATTTACAAGACAAGAAAGGCTCCCCGGGTGTCTTGATCCAGACTTCCCAGAAAAGGAGAGAGAGAAAGAGAAGAAGAAGAAGAGAAGAAGAGAAGAAGAGAAAGAAAAATTAGATCTGAAAAAATCTGAGGAGTCTAAGTCTTCCTCTCGATTTTTATACATGGATAAAATTTTAAACTGTAGCGGTCCTGTAGCTCTTCAACTATAGCGGGAGCGGAGCTGTTTGAAACAGTAAGCTTTGGATAATACAGTGCTTTTTAATTTTAATTCGGGTGAAGAGACATGTGCGCTCTCACTTGTGTCCAGGGGACCACCCGATGGTACAAATATACGTATACAATGGAAAATATAATGAAAATTACTTTTTTTTAATGTTAATTATGCATAATGCTTTACAAGAAAGAAAACTCATAACAATTATTTACAATGCTTGACAGGAGAGAGAATTCCAAAACAATCGTCTTCATTTTCATCTCCAAGGGAAATAAATGGCTCTTCGTGTTGATCATCATCATCATCATCATCAGAGGAGTCAGTAACTGAAGACTTTGATCTTGATGTGAGGAGCTGTTCCATGACTTTGAAATATTCTTCTTCAGATTTGGCACTTGCCAACAGGGATTGAGCTTTGGATTTTTGGGTTAGAAAGGTGTCTTGGGCATTTTTGGCTTTAATAGTTGGGGGTAAGAAACCTTTAGAACAGAGCCAATTACGGATCAGAGTGTCTGTTAATTTAGACTGTTCATCAAACTTTGACCACAATTTTACTTTAAATGTTCTTTGTAAGATGAGCTGGCTATCTTGGGTATGAAATCTGAGGTTCCACATCCATACCCATGGGAGGAAGAAATTTGTACAGAAACAGAGAAAGGGGGGAAACCTTTTCTCGGATTCAGAAGGAATGTAGTAGGCTTTAAAGAGGTTTAAACAATGGGTGGCATTTGGAGTTAGGATATGAGAAATTGGGCCTAAAGAATTCCACCAATGTTGAAACCAATTTGGGAGACTTTGAACGGTTATTTTCGAATTAAAGAAAAACAACAAAGAATGAGATTTTTTGGGGTTTTGGATGAAAAATGTGTTTTACAATGCTTGTTGGTAGTCCTAATAAGAATAGGTTAAACAATGTGGCAAACACATTTGAAAATTTGGAGAGAATCTTCTTTGTGTGTGGAGTTGGTCACCCGACTGGTTTGGGCTAAGGACTTTTAGTATAGTAGCCGTGGAATAGGCTGGTTCTTTATGAGTTTCACTGAGAAATAAGTGTTTGAACTTTACTGACTCAGTAATTTCTAAAATGTTTTGATAGTAAGACTGGGATTTTGTTAAATCCCATGGTTTGAAAAACCAGCCTTTAGGAAAAAAATTTGAAAATGCTTGAAAAGGATCAGTATGGTAAAAACCATCTTCCATAGGTAAAATATTTTGAAAATGGGTTTTATCAAACCAATCAGAAGATTTCTTTGAAAGCGTTGTCTGGGAAAGCACAATTTGAGAAGATGAACTTTCACCAGAGACAACCACATTTTGGGAAGAGGGCTTTGAAATCTCTTTAGAAATAGGTTTTTCTTTTCCAATTTCTTCTTTAGGAGAAATTTGGCTTTGAGAAAGGCTTTGAAGAGCGAGCATAAGCTCAGGGGATTTTGTAATGGAGCTCATCTATTGTTTTATTTGGTCATCAGAGGAAATGGATTTGTATTGGGCTTCTTGTTCTTCAACCATTTCGATCTAGGATTTGATAGGCATGGCAGAAGAAAGCAATTTTTCTTTAGAAGGAGTTGGTTGGGGTTCTTTAGAGGTTGCATGAGACTCAGAGTGTTTAACAACAGCTTTACCTTTGTCCTTCTTCTTTGGCGGCATTATCTGTTTTGAAGAAATTCTTTGGTTAGAAAATCAGGAACAAAATTTTTATCTCCTTTAATAAATTCAATATTGAAGTCAAAAGCACTTAAAATAGCTTGCCACATTGCAAAAATTTGTTTTGAAGCAATATTTTGAACATCTTTTTTCAAAACATGTTTTGCAGCTTTGCAATCAATTCTAAATAAAAATTTTTGATTTAATAAATCATTTTGGAATTTAGATATACATAAAACAATAGAGAGAATTTCTTTTTTGATAGTAGAATAATTTTTCTAGCAATCATTCCAATGTGTAGAAACATATTGTACTATCTGTTCTACATCATTTTCTTTTTGTTTTAATATGCCTCTATAGCCTAAGTCAGATGCATCAGTTTCAACTATTTTAGGCAATGTAGGATTCGCCAAAAATAAACAAGGAATATTTTTCACAGAATTCTTTATTAATCGAACAGCTTTAGTGTGTTCATCTGTCCAAGGAACATGATTCTTTTTTAATCTATCGTGCAAAGGTTTAGACATCCGGTTAATATTAGGACAGAAAACAAGAACATAATTTAAACTACCTAAAAATCTTTGTAGTTGAGTTTTATCAAGAATTTTATCAGGAAATTTATCTGCAAACAAAAGTGATCGCTCAATAGGGGTAATAGTCCCTTTGGAAATATAGTGACCAAGGAATCTGACTTTTGTTTGGAATAATGAAATCTTTGAACTAGAAAGGGCTAGACCAGCTTTACTAGTGGCAAAATAAAAAGTTTTTAAATGCTTGATATGTTGCTCAATTGTTTGAGAAAAAACCAACATGTCATCTATGTAAACAATGCAAAACTCAGAATAAGGGTTATAAATATCATTCATAATTCTTTGGAATTCTAAGGGTGCATTCTTTAAATCAAATGGCATTACAGTCCACTCATACTGTCCAAAAGGAACAGTAAAAGCAGTTTTATATCGGTCATTTGGGTGGATTTGAATTTGCCAAAATCCCGACTTTATGTCAAATTTTGAAAAAATAAAAGCTGAACACAATCTTTGGAGCAAATCCTTTTTATTAGGTATAGGATACGTAATCCATTTTAATGCTTTATTTAAAGGCTTGTAATTTATTACAATTCTCGGTGTTACTCTTTCAATTTCGGAGTTTTTATTAACATAAAAAGCGGCACAAGACTAAGGGGATCTGGATTTTACAATGAGTCCTTTACTTTCTAAATCTTTTATCTCATTTTTACAATGTTGTTCCAATTCCATGTTCATTTGGATTGGACGGGTTTTAGTGGGTGTATTTTTTTTCATCAAAAGAATTGTCATAGGGCAAATCTACCAAATGTTGTTTTCTTTCCCAAAAAGCAGAAGGTAAATCGGCACATATTTCTTTTTCAATGAGATTTTTGAAATCAGAGATCTTTCTTTGTATAAAATCATTTTGTAACTTGTTATCGATTCTTTGTAAGCTTAGGTCCTTTTTTAAACAAAACAAGTTAGTTTGTTTAGATTTAAGCATGGCATTGATTTGATTTTGATAAACAGAACAAGCTTTAACAATGTTTAGATTTCTCATCTTTGGTTTCTCAATAAAACGGAAAACAAGCTTTTTGGATTTTACTTTAAAAGATATACTATCATAGTTGACAGTATATGGAGTAATCAAATTTATAAATGGGGTTCCTATACTGACAGTATGGTGTATGTCATTTGTGAGAAGAAAAGAAGTTCTGAATTCAAAACCATTGTTATGCACAGAAGCATCAACTTTTGATTTGATTTTTAGTTTTGAATTATTGGCGGCAGAAAGTCATTCATTTGTCTTCTCATGAAATTTTTTAGGAACAATATCTTCTTTAAAGTAATTTAAATCGGCACCAGTGTCAAAAAGGGCAATGGTGTCAATTTCAAAATCTTTAGAAAAAATCAAAGTAATTTTAATCAAATACTTTCTGGTGGTAATCTGTTTTAAAACAAATAAGAAATCATTGGGTGTAGAGTCAATATTTTCAAGGTTTTGTTCATTGTCACCATATGTTTCAACTTCTTTATCTGAATTATCTTCTACTTGTTTTTGCAAAAAAAGTTGGATAGTATCAGAATCATTCTCTTGTCTTTCTTTCAAATCTTTAATCTCAAGTTTAATTTCTTTGATTTCTTTCTGAAGGTTTTGGATATTGGGGACAATTTTCTTTGTTTTCTTTTTATCCAAAATCTCGGTAAGGTCATAAGAATTCTTTTTAACAGTTGGAACTTTAGAAGTTTCAGGTTTATTAGAATCTAATGTCTTTAAAAGCTTATCAAGGTATTCTTTCTGAAGGTTCGGATCAGAAATATGTTTAACAAGTTCAAGAAAGATTTCTTGGTCTTTAGTCAAAACATTGATTTTCTTTAAATAGGAATCCGAATTGCTGGTGTCAGAGTCACTCAAAGAAACAGATATGTCTGAGTCATTTAACTCATCAATCTGTAAAGGCTCACTGTCTCCTGTCATGTAAGACTCAGAGTCAGAAAACTCTATGAGCAAAGAGGCAATTTTGGAGAGGGTTTCTTCATCTAGGTCAAGCTTATGAAGCTTTCTGCTCATCCTGCAATATTTTGCAGTATGGCCTTTTATACCACACTTGTGACATATGGCTTCTTTGTAATTAAACGGGGTTTTTGGTTTGGCTTTAAACTCCTTCTTTCTAGAGAAGCTGGGTTTCTTATAAGGCCTCGAGGGTTTCTTATAATGAGGTTCTCTAGAGTCTTGAAATGGTTTTCTACGGAATCTAGATTTGTAATGCTTCTTGTAAGGTTTTGTAGAACACTTACCATTACAATATTTAGAAGTAGAAGTCTTAAAGGGGTCATAATTGAATTGTTTACAGAAACTTCCTAATTCTTGCTTAGCCTTCCTAAGCTCCCATTTTAGACATTTCTGTAACTTCAAATCTTGATAAATCTTTAAGCCTTCCTTATTGACAAAACTGACAAGTTCACCATAGGTGAGCTCATCATAAGGAATACGGTTATCATAAAGGGCTTTAATGAAATTCCTAACCTTTTCTCCTAGTAGGGTAGGTAAACTCGCAAGGAATTTTTCCTTCCAAGTTATATGATTTGCATCATCCCTAAGGAAAAGTCTGGGGAAGAAAGTGGTTTTATAGCTTTGGAACTCACTGAGTTTTCTACACCTAAGGTTGTGTAGTAATTCGGTGTTTTTATCCCTAAGCTGAGAAGGGTCACCTATGAAATGAAGGGAGATAGTCAGGATCACTGTGGTTACTGCATCCTGAATAGGACTATTGAACTCATCAAGAATAAGGGCATTATTCTCATCAACTTGAATAAAATTTAGGATATCTAATTGTTGCTGTTTGGTGAGGAGATGATCCCACCATCCTTTAAGTTGACCGGTAAAACCAGCAACTTAATAGTTGGGGGTAAGAAACCTTTAGAACAGAGCCAATTACAGATCAGAGTGTCTGTTAATTTAGACTGTTCATCAAACTTTGACCACCATTTTACTTTAAATGTTCTTTGTAAGATGAGCTGGCTATCTTGGGTATGAAATCTGAGGTTCCACATCCATACCCATGGGAGGAAGAAATTTATACAGAAACAGAGAAAAGCGGGGAAACCTTTTCTAAGATTCAGAAGGAATGTAGTGGGCTTTAAAGAGGTTTAAACAATGGGTGGCATTTGGAGTTAGGATATGAGGAATTGGGCCAAAAGAATTCCACCAATGTTGAAACCAATCTGGGAGACTTTGAACGGTTATTTTCGAATTAAAGAAAAACAACCAAGAATGAGATTTTTTGGTGTTTTGGATGAAAAATGTGTGATACCATGCTTGTTGGTAGTCCCAACTATTAAAGCCAACTGTAACGGGATCGGAGCTGCTTGAAACAGTAAGCTTTAGATGATACAGTGCTTTTTTATTTTAATTCAGGTGAAGAGACATGTGCGCTCTCACTTGTGTCCAGGGGACCACCCGATGGTACAAATATACGTATACAAAGGAAAATACAATGAAAATTACTTTTTTTTTCATGATAATTATGCATAATGCTTTACAAGAAAGAAAACTCATAACAATTATTTACAATGCTTGACAGGAGAGAAAATTCCAAAACAATCGTCTTCATGTTCATCTACAAGGGAAATAAATGGCTCTTCGTCTTGATCATCATCATCATCATCAGGGGTGTCAGCAACTGAAGACTTTGATCTTGATGTGAGGAATTGTTACATAAGTTTGAAATATTCTTCTTCAGATTTGGCACTTGCCAACAGGGATTGAGCTTTGGATTTTTGGGTTAGAAAGGTGTCTTGGGCCAAAGTTTGATCAGACCTGAAGGCCAGAATAGTGGCATTCCCAGGTGTAACAACGCCACGTACCCTTGTTTGATAATTAATACAAAGATAATTAACCTGATTTCTTTTGCTTAACTGGTTTTTTTATTTACAAATTCTTTTGGAAAACACATCCGTCCTTCGATCCTATTTCCTTCTGGTATCAAAGCCAAGGGGAGGAAAAGTGTTGTATAGTTTAGAGAATTTGTGTTTAAAGACTTGTGTTTTATTTTAATCCATGTTTGTGTGGTGAATTCTTTACTGGTCGTAAGTCCCGCCTTAGGATAAGAATTTCCGCTTAAGGCTGTAATTCCATACCTGTAGCCATACCAATAGGTCTTAGAGTGAACCATAAGTTTTGACCCATGGATTCTCTGCTCTGTAGAGCATCGTCCTTTTCTAGCTCTTCCTTTGGAAGAACTAGTGATTCAAAGAATGTTGTGAATTCTGAAGAATTTG
The DNA here is from genome assembly GCA_002013955.2 of Citrus medica. Lineage (NCBI taxonomy): Eukaryota > Viridiplantae > Streptophyta > Magnoliopsida > Sapindales > Rutaceae > Citrus > Citrus medica. The sequence goes on from MKYO02026884.1 coordinate 105,924, forward strand.
TTATCGAAGGCTTCAATAAAGCAATTAATAATTGGGAATTACCAAAAGTGAATAAAGAAATGATTTACAGAACAAAAAAACTTGATTTTTTAAAGAATGATTATGTCATAAAAACAGAAGAACGTGACATAACCCTTTCAAAAGCCTTTTGAAACAATTCACTTATTTTCAGAACAATCCCTAAAGAAGCTAAAAGATAAAAACTTTAATTATATTCATATTGGCTTAATACAAGTCGGTATAAAACCCTTAACAAAAGAAGGTCTTGATACCTCCATTCTTGCATTGTTAATAGATGGGCGATTCATCTATTTCGATCATTCTTTACTAAGTAGTATAGAATCAAGTCTATGTAAAGGTCCCATTTCGTTTAATTGTTACGCAAATATAACGATTTCTCTTAAAGACAAAAATATTTTTAAAAGCATGATTTTACAAATCAAAACCCATAATTACCATATGATAGAGGGATCCGTCCCTGTAGCCTTAATTTTTAAATCTCCTGTAAGGCTATGGTCTCTGCGTTTAGTACGTAACATAGATTCCAGTCAAAAAGAGAAGAAACTCTTCTCTTGCAGACTGATCTTTCAAAAGCCAATACCGTTATTCCAAAATCAATCCAATGGAAAGATGTCAATCTTCCAGACGAATGGATTCTTGAAGGAGCCACTGCACCAGTGATTCTAAAACAACTTGAGCCAAATACAGAGTTACAAAATGTGCCTCAGTCTTCAGATGGTAAAGTAAAATTGTCATTCAGGAGATCTACTTCATCTAGATTCTCCGATAGAGATTCATGCTCAAGTATCTCTTCATTAGAGAGAAAATTTACAAAATACCTTCAGTGGTAAATCTTCAAAGTCAACCTAGGTTTTCCACTTTGGATATACCTAATTCCTCAATTCATTCAGTTAATTATGCAACTAGTGTTCACCATCCCATATACACTAGTCGCCAAAGACAGGACGAGAAGGAACCTTCTCCTCCGACCTCTCCCACATTTTCTGCTGTTACTGAGAACGTAATAAATGTCATAGAAAAAGATTTCGTTTTGGACAAAACTCTTCTTCACAATGATTTTTATTCAGATAATAATAAAGAAAAGAGACTCTGGTTTTTCAAACATTTTCTGAATCAAAGAAAAGAAATTCAAGAAACATATTATGCTTTTGTTAATTCACAAAAAATTCATATATTGTTTTTTTACTGGTTTGAGATATATTCTTCAAATAACAACATTTCTTATCCCTTTAAAGAGTCAAACCCTATTACAGTTAGGAAGAAAATCCCCGAGTGGAATCTTTCTGATAGCAATAGAACTATAGTCTGAACATCCAGCTCTTAGGAGTTTAACTATTGACCATGGTGAACCTCCTATTGAGATTAGAGCCTCACCCTACAAAATCCCAAAACCAAATGATTCTGATGCAAATTTAATTAGTATTATTCAACAGAATAATTTATGTAATACTAACTTAAATACCATTGGAAAACAATTGACTAGGATAGAAAGCCAGTTCCAAAAGTCAACCATACATGTTCCTGCTTTTTCATCAAAATCGGATTCTGACAAAAAGCTTAAAGAGCCTATTTTCAAACCTTTTTAGGTTTCGAAAACTAGTCAAAAGCTTGTCCAAGAGTCAAAATCAGATTTTGCTAAAGCTATTAGAGACCAATTAGATAGAATAGAAGCTTAATATACACTAGTCGCCAAAGACAGGACGAGAAGGAACCTTCTCCTCCGACCTCTCCCACATTTTCTGCTGTTACTGAGAACGTAATAAATGTCATAGAAAAAGATTTCGTTTTGGACAAAACTCTTCTTCACAATGATTTTTATTCAGATAATAATAAAGAAAAGAGACTCTGGTTTTTCAAACATTTTCTGAATCAAAGAAAAGAAATTCAAGAAACATATTATGCTTTTGTTAATTCACAAAAAATTCATATATTGTTTTTTTACTGGTTTGAGATATATTCTTCAAATAACAACATTTCTTATCCCTTTAAAGAGTCAAACCCTATTACAGTTAGGAAGAAAATCCCCGAGTGGAATCTTTCTGATAGCAATAGAACTATAGTCTGAACATCCAGCTCTTAGGAGTTTAACTATTGACCATGGTGAACCTCCTATTGAGATTAGAGCCTCACCCTACAAAATCCCAAAACCAAATGATTCTGATGCAAATTTAATTAGTATTATTCAACAGAATAATTTATGTAATACTAACTTAAATACCATTGGAAAACAATTGACTAGGATAGAAAGCCAGTTCCAAAAGTCAACCATACATGTTCCTGCTTTTTCATCAAAATCGGATTCTGACAAAAAGCTTAAAGAGCCTATTTTCAAACCTTTTTAGGTTTCGAAAACTAGTCAAAAGCTTGTCCAAGAGTCAAAATCAGATTTTGCTAAAGCTATTAGAGACCAATTAGATAGAATAGAAGCTTTCTCTTCTACTTCTAAGGTCCAAATAGCCCCTGATAGTGCCCAATCCAGCAAGATTGGAGTACTAGAGCATGACAATGTTTCTATAGCCTCTTCAGATATAGAAGCATTTAAAGAAGAACCTTCTGTTCCCCATGCTAATAAAATCCATTGGGATCTAGCCCTACCTACTGTCAAGACCCACCAGATCTAGCTATAGATAATAGACTAAGTGCTTTAAATCAATCTCGGTTTAATGCATCTTCCGTCTATAAGTGGAATATTGATGGTATGTCAGAATACAACATCTTAGGATTGTTGCAACAGATGACCATGGCAGCCAATGCCTATAAAACACAGGCGGGAACTTCGGATAGAGCTATAGCTGAAATTCTCGTTGCTGGTTTTACCGGTCAACTTAAAGGATGGTGGGATCATCTCCTCACCAAACAGCAACAATTAGATATCCTAAATTCTATTCAAGTTGATGAGAATAGTGCCCCTATTCTTAATGAGTTCAATAGTCCTATTCAGGATGCAGTAACCATACTGATCCTGACTATCTCCCTTCATTTCATAGATGACCCTTCTCACCTTAGGGATAAAAATGCCAAATTACTACACAATCTTAGGTGTAGAAAACTTAGTGAGTTTAAAATTTATAAAACCACTTTCTTCACCAGACTTTTCCTTAGGGATGATGCAAATCATATAACTTGGAAGGAAAAATTCCTTGCGGGTTTACCTACCCTACTATGAGAAAAGGTTAGGAATTCCATTAAAGCCCTTTATGATAACCGTATTCCTTATGATGAGCTCACCTATGGTGAACTTGTCAGTTTTGTCAATAAGGAAGGCTTAAAGATTTGTCAAGATTTGAAGTTACAGAAACGTTTAAAATGGGAGTTTAGGAAGTCTAAGTAAGAATTAGGAAGTTTCTGTAAACAATTCAATTATAACCCCTTTAAGACTTCTACTTCTAAAGATTGTAATGCTAAATGTTCTACAAAACCTTATAAGAAGCATTACAAATCTAGATTCCGTAGAAAACCCTTTCAAGACTCTAGAGAACCTCATTATAAGAACCCCTCGAGGCCTTATAAGAAACCCAACTTCTCTAGAAAGAAAGAGTTCAAAGCCAAACCAAAAACCCTGTTTAATTACAAAGAAGCCATATGTCACAAGTGTGGTATAAAAGGCCATACTGCAAAATATTGCAGGATGAACAGAAAGCTTCATGAGCTTGACCTAGATGAAGAAACCCTCTTCAAAGTTGCCTCTTTGCTCATAGAGTCTTCTGACTCTGAGTTTTCCATGACGGGAGACAGTGAACCTTTACAGATTGATGAGTTGAATGACTCAGACACATCTGTTTCTTTGAGTGACTCTGACACCAGCAATTCGGATTTCTATTTAAAGAAAATCAACGTTTTGACTAAAGACCAAGAAATTTTTCTTGAACTTGTTAAACATATTTATGATCCAAACCTTCAGAAAGAATACCTTGATAAGCTTTTAAAGACATTAGATTCTAATAAAGCTGAAACTTCTAAAGTTCCAACTGTTAAAAAGAATTCTTATGACCTTACCGAGATTTTGGACAAAAAGAAAACAAAGAAAATTGTCCCCAATATCCAAGATCTTCAAAAAGAAATCAAAGAAATCAAACTTGAGATTAAGGAATTAAAAGAAAAACAAAAGAATAATTCTGATACTATCCAACTTCTTTTGCAAAAACAACCAGAAGATAATTCAGATAAAGAAGTTGAAGCTGATGGTGACAATGATCAAAACCTTGAAAACATTGAGTCTATACCCAATGATTTCTTATTTGTTTTAAAAAAAATCACCACCATAAAGTATTTGATCAAAATTACTTTAATTTTTTCTAAAGATTTTGAAATTGACACCATTGCCCTTTTTGACACTGGTGCCGATATAAATTGTATTAAAGAAGATATTGTTCCTAAAAAATTCCATGAGAAGACAAATGAAAGACTTTCTACCGCCAATAATTCAAAACTAAAAATCAAATAAAAAGTTGATGCTTCTGTGCATAACAATGGTTTTGAATTCAGAACTTTTTTTCTTCTCACAAATGACATACACCATACTGTCATTCTAGGAACCCCATTTATAAATTTGATTACTCCATATACTGTCAACTATGATAGTATATCTTTTAAAGTAAAATCCAAAAAGCTTGTTTTCCCTTTTATTGAGAAACCAAAGACGAGAAATCTAAACAATGTTAAAGCTTGTTCTGTTTATCAAAATCAAATCAATGCCATGCTTAAATCTAAACAAACTGACTTGTTTTGTTTAAAAAAGGACCTAAGCTTACAAAGAATCGATAACCAGTTACAAAATGATTTTATACAAAGAAAGATCTCTGATTTCAAAAATTTCATTGAAAAAGAAATATGTGCCGATTTACCTTCTGTTTTTTGGGAAAAAAAAAATAAAATTTGGTAGATTTGCTCTATGACAATTCTTTTGATGAAAAACAAATATCCACTAAAGCCCGTCCAATCCAAATGAACATGGAATTGGAACAACATTGTAAAAATGAGATAAAAGATTTAGAAAGTAAAGGACTCATTGTAAAATCCAGATCCCCTTGGTCTTGTGCCGCTTTTTATGTTAATAAAAATTCTGAAATTGAAAGAGGAACACCGAGACTTGTAATAAATTACAAGCCTTTAAATAAAGCATTAAAATGGATTAGGTATCCTATACCTAATAAAAAGGATTTGCTCCAAAGATTGTGTTCAGCTTTTATTTTTTCAAAATTTGACATGAAGTCGGGATTTTGGCAAATTCAAATCCACCCAAATGACCGATATAAAACTGCTTTTACTGTTTCTTTTTGGACAGTATGAGTGGACTGTAATGCCATTTGATTTAAAGAATGCACCCTCAGAATTCCAAAGAATCATCAATGATATTTATAACCCTTATTCTGAGTTTTGCATTGTTTACATAGATGACGTGTTGGTTTTTTCTCAAACAATTGAGCAACATTTCAAGCATTTAAAAACTTTTTATTTTGCCACTAGGAAAGCTGGTCTAGCCCTTTTTAGTTCAAAGATTTCATTATTCCAAACAAAAGTCAGATTCCTTGGTCACTATATTTCCAAAGGGACTATTACCCCTATTGAGCGATCACTTTTGTTTGCAGATAAATTTCCTGATAAAATTCTTGATAAAACCCAACTACAAAGATTTTCAGGTAGTTTAAATTATGTTCTTGATTTATGTCCTAATATTAACCGGATGTCTAAACCTTTACATGATAGATTAAAAAAGAATCATGTTCCTTGGACAGATGAACACACTAAAGTTGTTCGATTAATAAAGAATTATGTAAAAAATATTCCTTGTTTATTTTTGGTGAATCCTACATTGCCTAAAATAGTTTAAACTGATGCATCTGACTTAGGCTATAGAGGCATATTAAAACAAAAAGAAAATAATAAAGAACAGATAGTATAATATGTTTCTGCACATTGGAATGATTGCCAGAAAAATTATTCTACTATCAAAAAAGAAATTCTTTCTATTGTTTTATGTATATCTAAATTCCAAAGTGATTTATTAAATCAAAAATTTTTACTTAGAATTGATTGAAAAGCTGCAAAACATATTTCGGAAAAAGATGTTCAAAATATTGCTTCAAAATAAATTTTTGCACGGTGGCAAGCTATTTTAAGTGTTTTTGACTTCGATATTGAATTTATTAAAGGAGATAAAAATTCTATTCCTGATTTTCTAACCAAAGAATTTCTTCAAAACAGATAATGCTGCCAAAGAAGAAGGACAAAGGTAAAGCTGTTCTTAAAGACTCTAAGTCTCATGCAACCTCTAAAGAACCCCAACCAACTCCTTCTAAAGAAAAATTACTTTCTTCTGCCATGCCTATCAAATCCAAGATCGAAATGGTTGAAGAACAAAAAGCCCAATACAAATCCATTTCCTCTGATGACCAAATAAAACAATGGATGAGCTCCATTACAAAATCCCATGAGCTTATGCTCGCTCTTCAAAGCCTTTCTCAAAGCCAAATTTCTCCTAAAGAAGAAATTGAAAAAGAAAAACCTATTTCTAAAGAGATTTCAAAGCCCTCTTCCCAAAATGTGGTTGTCTCTGGTAAAAGTTCATCTTCTCAAATTGTGCTTTCCCAGCCAACGCTTTCAAAGAAATCTTCCGATTGGTTTAATAAAACTCATTTTTAAAATATTTTATCTATGGAAGATGGTTTTTACCATACTGATCATTTTCAAGCAATTTCAAAATTTTTTCCTAAAGGCTGGTTTTTCAAACCATGGGATTTAACAAAACCCCAGTCTTACTATCAAAGCATTTTAGAAGTTACTGAGTCAGTAAAGTTCAAACAAAAGTGTTGTATAGTTTAGAGAATTTGTGTTTAAAGACTTGTGTTTTATTTTAATCCCTGTTTGTGTGGTGAATTCTTTAGTGGTCGTAAGTCCTGCCTTAGGATAAGACTTTCCGCTTAGGGCTGTAATTTCATACCTGTAGCCATACCAATAGGTCTTAGAGTGGACCATAAGTTTTGACCCATGGATTCTCTGCTCTGTAGAGCATCGTCCTTTTCTAGCTCTTCTTCTGGAAGAATTAGTGATTCAAAGAATGTTGTGAATTTTGTAGAATTTCTTATCGAAGACTTCACTAAAGCAATTGATAATTGGGAATTACCAAAAGTGAATAAAGAAATGATTTACAAAACAAAAAAGCTTGATTTTTTAAAGAATGATTATGTCATAAAAACAGAAGAACGTGACATAACCCTTTCAAAGCATTTTGAAACAATTCACTTGTTTTCAGAACAATCCCTAAAGAAGTTAAAAGATAAAAACTTTAATTATATTCATATTGGCTTAATACAAGTTGGTATAAAACCCTTAACAAAAGAAGGTCTTGATACCTCCATTCTTGCAGTGTTAAGAGATGGGCGATTAATCTATTTCAATGATTCTTTACTAAGTAGTATTGAATCAAGTCTATGTAAAGGTCCCATTTCGTTTAATTGTTACCCAAATATAACGATTTCTCTTAAAGACAAAAATATTTTAAAAAGCATGATTTTACAAATCAAAACCCATAATTACCATATGATAGAGGGATCCGTCCCTGTAGCCTTAATTTTCAAAATCTCCTATAAGGCTATGGTCTCTGCGTTTAGTACGCAATATAGATTCTAGTCAAAAAGAGAAGAAACTCTTCTCTTGTAGACTGATCTTTCAAAAGCCAATACTGTTATTCCAAAACCAATCCAATGGAAAGATGTCAATCTTCCAGACGAATGGATTCTTGAAGGAGCCACTGCACCAGTGATTCCAAAACAACTTGAGCCAAATACAGAGTTACAAAATGTGACTCAGTATTTAGATGGTAAAGTAAAATTGTCATTCAGGAGATCTACTTCATCTAGACTCTCCGATAGAGATTCATGCTCAAGTATCTCTTCATTAGAGAGAAAATTTACAAAATACCTTCAGTGGTAAATCTTCAAAGTCAACCTAGGTTTTCCACTTTGGATATACCTAATTCCTCAATTCATTCAGTTAATTATGCAACTAGTGTTCACCATCCCATATACACTAGTCGCCAAAGACAGGACGAGAAGGAACCTTCTCCTCCGACCTCTCCCACATTTTCTGCTGTTACTGAGAACGTAATAAATGTCATAGAAAAAGATTTCGTTTTGGACAAAACTCTTCTTCACAATGATTTTTATTCAGATAATAATAAAGAAAAGAGACTCTGGTTTTTCAAACATTTTCTGAATCAAAGAAAAGAAATTCAAAAAACATATTATGCTTTTGTTAATTCACAAAAAATTCATATATTGTTTTTTTACTGGTTTGAGATATATTCTTCAAATAACAATATTTCTTATCCCTTTAAAGAGTGAAATCCTATTACTGTTAGGAAGAAAATCCCTGAGTGGAATCTTTCTGATAGCAATAGAACTATAGAGTCTGAACATCCACCTCTTAGGAGTTTAACTATTGACCATGGTGAACCTCCTATTGAGATTAGAGCCTCACCCTACAAAATCCCAAAACCAAATGATTATGATGAAAATTTACTAATTCACACAAAATTCATATATTGTTTTTTGACTAGTTTGAGATATATTCTTCAAATAACAACATTTCTTATCCCTTTAAAGAGTCAAACGCTATTACTGTTAGGAAGAAAATCCCTGAGTGAAATCTTTCTGATAGCAATAGAACTATAGAGTCTGAACATCCACTTCTTAAGAGTTTAACTATTGACCATGGTGAACCTCCTATTGAGATTAGAGCCTCAGCCTACAAATCCCAAAACCAAATGATTCTGATCCAAATCCCACCCATAATGAAGACGACTGTTTTGGAATTTTCTCTCCTGTCAAGCATTGTAAATAATTGTTACGAGTTTTCTTTCTTGTAAAGCATTGTAAATAAAAATTTTTGATTTAATAAATCATTTTAGAATTTAGATATACATAAAACAATAGAGAGAATTTCTTTTTTGATAGTAGAATAATTTTTCTAGCAATCATTCCAATGTGCAGAAACATATTGTACTATCTGTTCTTTATCATTTTCTTTTTATTTTAATATGCCTCCATAGCCTAAGTTAGATGCATCAGTTTCAACTATTTTAGGCAATGTAGGATTCGTCAAAAATAAATAAGGAATATTTTTTACAGAATTCTTTATTAATCGAACAGCTTTAGTGTGTTCATCTGTCCAAGGAACATGATTCTTTTTTAATCTATCATGCAAAGGTTTAGACATCCGGTTAATATTAGGACAGAAACCAAGAACATAATTTAAACTATCTAAAAATCTTTGTAGTTGAGTTTTATCAAGAATTTTATCAGGAAATTTATCTGCAAACAAAAGTGATCGCTCAATAGGGGTAATAGCCCATTTGGAAATATAGTGACCAAGGAATCTGACTTTTGTTTGGAATAATAAAATCTTTGAACTAGAAAGGGCTAGACCAGCTTTCCTAGTGGCAAAATAAAAAGTTTTTAAATGCTTGAAATGTTGCTCAATTGTTTGAGAAAAAACCAACACGTCATCTATGTAAACAATGCAAAACTCAGAATAAGGGTTATAAATATCATTGATGATTCTTTGGAATTTTGAGGGTGCATTCTTTAAACCAAATGGCATTACAGTCCACTCATACTGTCCAAAAAGGAACAGTAAAAGCAGTTTTATATCGGTCATTTGGGTGGATTTGAATTTGCCAAAATCCCGACTTCATGTCAAATTTTGAAAAAATAAAAGCTGAACACAATCTTTGGAGCAAATCCTTTTTATTAGGTATAGGATACCTAATCCATTTTAATGCTTTATTTAAAGGCTTGTAATTTATTACAAGTCTCGGTGTTCCTCTTTCAATTTCAGAATTTTTATTAACATAAAAAGCGGCACAAGACCAAGGGGATCTGGATTTTACAATGAGTCCTTTACTTTCTAAATCTTTTATCTCATTTTTACAATGTTGTTCCAATTCCATGTTCATTTGGATTGGACGGGCTTTAGTGGATATTTGTTTTTCATCAAAAGAATTGTCATAGAGCAAATCTACCAAATTTTATTTTTTTTCCCAAAAAACAGAAGGTAAATCGGCACATATTTCTTTTTCAATGAAATTTTTGAAATCAGAGATCTTTCTTTGTATAAAATCATTTTGTAACTGGTTATCGATTCTTTGTAAGCTTAGGTCCTTTTTTAAACAAAACAAGTCAGTTTGTTTAGATTTAAGCATGACATTGATTTGATTTTGATAAACAGAACAAGCTTTAACATTGTTTAGATTTCTCGTCTTTGGTTTCTCAATAAAAGGGAAAATAAGCTTTTTGGATTTTGCTTTAAAAGATATACTATCATAGTTGACAGTATATGGAGTAATCAAATTTATAAATGGGGTTCCTAGAATGACAGTATGGTGTATGTCATTTGTGAGAAGAAAAGAAGTTCTGAATTCAAAACCATTGTTATGTACAGAAGCATCAACTTTTGATTTGATTTTTAGTTTTGAATTATTGGCGGCAGAAAGTCTTTCATTAGTCTTCTCATGGAATTTTTTAGGAACAATATCTTCTTTAATGCAATTTAAATCGGCACCAGTGTCAAAAAGGGCAATGGTGTCAATGTCAAAATCTTTAGAAAAAATTAAAGTAATTTTGATCAAATACTTTCTGGTGGTGATTAGTTTTAAAACAAATAAGAAATAATTGGGTATAGACTCAATGTTTTCAAGGTTTTGATCATTGTCACCATCAGTTTCAACTTCTTTATCTGAATTATCTTCTAGTTGTTTTTGCAAAAGAAGTTGGATAGTATCAGAATCATTCTTTTGTTTTTCTTTTAATTCCTTAATCTCAAGTTTGATTTCTTTGATTTCTTTCTGATGATCTTGGATATTGGGGACAATTTTCTTTGTTTTCTTTTTGCCCAAAATCTCGGTAAGGTCATAAGAATTCTTTTTAATAGTTGGAACTTTAGAAGTTTAAGCTTTATTGGAATCTAATGTCTTTAAAAGCTTATCAAGGTATTCTTTCTGAAGGTTCGGATCATAAATATGTTTAACAAATTCAGGAAAGATTTCTTGGTCTTTAGTCAAAATGTTGATTTTCTTTAAATAGGAATCCGAATTGCTGGTGTCAGAGTCACTCAAAGAAATAGATGTGTCTGAGTCATTTAACTCATCAATCTGTAAAGGTTCACTGTCTCCTGTCATGGAAGGCTCAGAGTCAGAAGACTCTATGAGCAAAGAGGCAACTTTGGAGAGGGTTTCTTCATCTAGGTCAAGCGCATGAAGCTTTCTGTTCATCCTGCAATATTATTCAAATAAATATAATATTATTTATTTTATTTTATTAATTATAAAATATTAAATCAAATTAAAAATTAAATTCAAAATAAAAGGGTAAAAAAGGGAGAGGTGAGAGTGGATTCCCACTCTCACTCACTCCCCACTCCAAAAATGGGTGGGGCCCACGGAGTGGGATTCCCAATCCCTTCCCATTTTGAGGAAGTAAACGCTGGAGTGGGAGGAATCCACACTCCTCACTCCCACTCCAGCAAGTAAACACAGCCTTAATGGATTAAATTATTGCTGATGATGTTTGGAAATATTTATAATAATTTATTCTTAATATTAATATTAATTATTTTGTGGAAATGGAAAATTTGGAACGTGAAGATGGAGTCGAAGATGTACAATTGAAAAAATATGAGCCGACTCTTGGGATCTTATTTGATAGCCATGAGGAAATGTGGCAATTTTACAAAGTCTATGGTAAATAAGAAGAGTTTTCTGTGAAAAAGCTAACTAGTAAGAAATGGAGCGATGGAATTATAAGATACACGATGTTTGCATGTGGTCGTAGTGGCAAGTCAGAAAGTAAATCTATTGATGTGATAGAGCCAAAACCTATTGCGAAAACTAGTTGTGATGCCAGAATTGGAGGTTGTGTAAATGAAGATGGAAAATGGGTTCTTCAAACTTTAAACCTTCAGCACAATCATGGATTGAGTCTAGATGAAGTTAGATATTTTTCTTGTAACCGCAACATTAGTGCAAGTGAAAGAAAGCGTATTGAAATGAATGATTGTGCAGGAATTAACTTTGTCAGTAATTTTAATTCCGTTGTTGTTGAAACTGGTGGATACAAAAATGTGTCATTTCAAGAAAAAGATTGTAGAAATCTTGTCGACAAAGCTAGGCAATTACAGCTTGGAGAAGAAGATGCTATGACAATTCTAAAGTACTTCCAAAAGAAGCAAGTAGAATGTAATGATTTTTTTTTCAGTATTGATTTGGATGAGCAGGATCGATTAAGAAATGTATTTTGGGCAGATCCGAGGAGTAGGGCTATCTACAAATATTTTAGAGACATCATCACATTTGACACCACATATCTTACCAATAAGTATGACATGCCATTTTCTCCTGTTGTCGGAATTATTCATCATGGCTAGTCTATTTTGTTATGATACAAATTTATTTCATACGAGGATACCGAGAAATTTACGTGGTTATTTGAGGCATGGCTATCATACATGTCTAATTCTCATCACATTAGTATCATTACAGAACAAGACAAAGCAATGCAAAAGGCAATTGAAAATGTTTTTCCTACAACTACGCATCGATGGTTTTTGTGGCATATAATGGAGAATGTACCTGAGAAGTTAGGGGCTTTTAAAGAACATGAAGTATTATTTATTCATTTTTTTCTGCTATTTATGATTTATTGAGTTCTACTGTGTTTGAGGAAGCTTGGCATGACATGATGACGGTATATGATTTATGGGATAATGATTGGTTGAACGGTTTATATGAGGAGCGGTATTGTTGGGTTTCATGTTATTTGAAAGATTCTTTTTGGGTAGGAATGTCAACAACTCAACGAAGTGAAAGTATGAATGCATTTTTTGATGGATTTGTTAACTCAAAAATAAATTTGAAGTAGTACGAAAATGCGTTGAGAAGGAAAGTTGAATTAGAATGACAAGCAGATGCCAAGTGTTTTAGTAAAAAAAACTCATTGTGTAACAATATATGAAATGAAGAAGTAAGGTCACGAGGTGTATACTATTTCTAAGTTTAAAGAATTCCAACAAGAATTAACTACAATGACGTATTGTGATATAGATAATTGTGTGGGATCAATATATGAAATCAATGAATTATATGGGCAAGGTAAGAAAAGAAGCTTTGAGGTTGTTTTCGAAGAAACCGATGGTGAAGTTAATTGTATCTGTTCAAAGTTTTAATTTAGGGGGATTCTTTATAGACATGCCCTTGCAATGTTGATATGTAACGATGTTGAATTACTTCTAGAAATGTACATTTTGAAAAGGTGGAGAAGAGATGTGAGGAGATCCTACAACAAGTTGAAAGTTAGTTATAGTGTGCAACATTTGTCCATTTAGCAGGAAAGATATGACAAATGTGTAATGCTTTCATTCAGGTTGCAGACATAGCTGCTGATAATGAAAGAAGTTACAAATCTATATTGGATTGGATTAATAACGCACTGAAAGACCTGCCCAAGAAAATTCGGTGTGCAAGTGTCGAAATGACTATTTCACCAATGATTGGTACATGTTGTTCTGCAAATTTTATTGAACTCGTAAGTGCACTAATTTATTATAGAATAGATTAATGGCGACGAGTGTCGATCCCACAAGGAGATGGATTTTAATTGTGTGGAAGTTAATTTTCTAAGTAGGTGATTAGATTTGTAGTAGAAGTGATTTATATTATCCCAAAATTTAAATTAAAATGGCGGGCAAAACTTGAAGTGAAATATACTAAAATGAAACACTCGGGTATCTGGATCTGCATCAACACACACCATGAGTTTAATATTCCTTATTAGTGTCAATTAAATCATGAGGGGGGTTTCCACTCCTTATGAACCACACTCTAATCAATATGGTGCTAAGGGTTTATCGTGCCAAATAGTAATAATCTTGCATTAGGGAGCCGGTTATACGAGTGTGGTATTTTGACAAAATTATTAGTATCTGTCGACAAAAAGTCAAAACATCCACAAAAATTAGAGGGGAATAGAAAGTAAATTTACCAAATAAAGCCCATGGAACATGTTGAGACTTCACCTTCAACACAAGCTTGAAAGAAAATTAGCTACTCATAATTGAACTAGTTGTAAAATGGAAATTTATTAAAATACATAGAAAATACAAGATGGAGAGAGAATTGCAGAAAATAGAGTTCAAAAATGAATTCAGAGGTGTCAAATTAGGGGGAGTCCATTTTTTTATAAAAACATTGAGTAAATCATTACTATTGGATTAAAAACAATTTGGACGCTCAGGATTGTGCCACGTGTCAACAGTACACGGTTTGATCACGCGGTTTGAATAGTGACGCGGTATGAACAGTGAGGCGGCTTGAATAGTGACGCGGTTTGGTTATAAATAATTTCTTGTATATGCATGTACCGGACGCACGATTTTCGGTCTACTAACATGCTGCCACGTCACCAATCAACAGTACATAAGAATTTTAGTCCAATAAGATCGTGACACTTCATCAGTCAATGTCATGTCATCGGTCAATACCATGTCATCATTCCGTATATGTGAACAGTGTCGTGAACAGTAACATGGACAGTGCCGTACATGTGAACAATGTCATTTTTCCTTTTGTGGTCCTAAGGTTTTCGACTGTCCTGAGTTCAAAAGTGATGTCCGTTTTTCTGTCTAATCTCTCGTTCATTGTGAAATGGCCATGATGCCCTTAAAATACATAAAATACTTAATTATAATACAACACACATAATTAAATCACAAGAGACTTAAATACATAAAAGTAGGGATGTTAGTGGGACTTGAAGTGTAAAATGACAATTTTCTCCTTTATAAATGTACATTTTCTAGCACTCAACACAAGTGAATTAAATTGCAGCAGCAACAATATTGAACATGTAACCAATGATCCATTAGCAAAATGCTGTAAAGGCCGTTCTCTTTGCCTGAGAAAGTAATCTATAATTCGGAAGAAATCGACCCAAAAGAAACACGTCAAAAAAAATAAGGTTTGCTGATTTTTTATGTTAAATTTTATAAGATTTTTTTTGAATTTTTATGTTAAATTGTCTGTTATAATTTTATATGATTTAGAAGAAGATGCACCATCATCTTATGAAGTGCTTAATGAATTCTCCACACAGCTGAGCAACATGGGCGTGGTAAGTTTGTGAATTTTTATGTTAAAATTTTCTTTTATTTTGAATATACATAATTAAAAATATTGTTGAACATATATAGACATCACATGAAGAAAGTGTTGTTATTGTAAATCTCAACCAATACAGGGCTTTAGCCTACTATAATGTAAGAATGTAAATCATGAAGAAATTTTAATTTTAAATTTTTAATGTTGATTTTACATATATAATTCTTTCATTTGTGTAGGAACCTATATACTCAACCCAAGGTGGTGTGTACAATATCCATCAACCATTTCCTTATGATTGGGACCAAGTAAGTTTTTATTTGAAAATCACAATTTGTTAGTGTATACTTATTTTTTTTTAGGGAAATTATCAGTCATATACCCTTAAATGATACTAGTATCAAACGTGCTACAACACTTTTCAAGTGTATCACTCGTATACCCTAAGTTGACAAAACACTTCTGCCGTCCATTAATCCGTTAACTGCCGTTTGCGAGCGTTGATATCATAAGGGTAATCTAGTCTTTTTTAAAAACGACATGTCATCTCATTTACCTAGTAAAAAACGACACGTCATATGATATTTTTGATAAAAATGACATGTCATCCCATTTATCGGATAATTGTTAATAATTGCTAAAAAAACTACTTTACAACCAAATATACTCCTCCAAAATTTAACTTAAATTATTGAAGATCTACTCCTCCAAGCTCAAACGGAATTTTTTATGGTATAAGATGAATATTTTTTATGGATAATTGTTAATAATATGTACCATTAATAATTCATATTTTTTAATTAAAATATATTGTTAATAACAAAATAAAAAAATTATGTATTGAAAATTTACATTAATTTTTAAGGTAAATTTATTTTTTTACTTCATTTTGAGTTTAAAGGGTAAAATAGTCATTTTGCTCAAATCCTGTTAAGTTCTTAACGGTAGTAAACGGAAATGTGGACACCAGCACTCTTTTGTCAACTTAGGGTATATGAGTGATATAAGCAAAAAGTATTGTAGCACGTTTGATACTGGTGTCATTTAAGGGTATATGACTGATAATTTTCTTTTATTTTTAATTTCTAAAATCTCATATCATGTTTTAAATTTTTATGCATTACAACAACCACTCTCGCCGTATGCTTTGCAACCACATTATCCTTCTCATTTGATGACGTACGAAGGATCTGGAGGTGAAAGTTTCCAACATTTGCTACATCAACAATGTAATGAAGACAATAATAGATGTGATTGATGTTTGAATTTGGCTAAATCGAACTTATTACAGTGATGAACATGTAATTGCACAATTGTTGTTTTTTCTATAATTGTTGTTGGTTTGGTAGCTTTTTTCAATGGTATTTTTTGAAAATTTTCCATGACATAAATCAGTACAATAACAGTAATAAAAAACTTATAACAACTTGAATCTCATATTTAGAGGAACAATACAATTATATATGTCTACAAATTTTTAATGAAATAATCGTACGGATTAAAATGACTTAAAAATAAACTTTAATATAAAACATAATACAATAATCATAAACATTTTAATGAAATAATAGCTCGGTTCATGTTTACTTTGAACTTGCGTATGCTCAAGTTCTTTATGCAACAATTAAAATTTAACGGATAAACGCTCAATTTCCAATGTCAAGTTCTTATCTTCTTCCAAAACCAGTCAATTTTTTCATCGTTAAACTTACGATCTTATGCCAATTAAAAGTTTTTACATATTCTACATTTTCAAAATTTGCGATTTGAATTCTTTGTAGTAGGTGATGTTAACAACTCCATTTGGCCACCACATTCATTGCATATTTGTAGTGAATTTCGACTTGCCACCACATTTATTGCATATTTGCAGTGAATTTTGACTTTCATTTGTGTTAGATGACATTGTCAATTACACTTTAACTGACACAAAAAATAAAAAAATTAATTGCCACAAAAAAAATTATTACCAACAAAATTATTTTCAAACGTAATCCGACAATTTTCACCAAATAATTACTAATAAAATTTTCAACATGCGTAATACATATACCAACAGACAATTTTCACCAAATAATTACCAACAAAAATTTATACCCAACTAGAAATATTCACCAAATAATTATCAACAAAATTTCAATATGTGTAATACATATACAAACTCGCAATTCTCACAAAATAGTTACCAAAAAAATAATCACCAAATAATTCCCAATAAAATAATTACCAAACAACTAACAAACAAAATGATTACCAATAGAATTACCAACACATAATTACGAAATTAAGTAATTACCAACAATATAATTACCAAAATAATTGCGAACAAAATAATTTCTCAACAAAAATAATTACCAAACAAAATAATTACCAAATAATTAATTACCAAAATAATTCCCAACAAAATAATAACTCAACAAAATAATTACCAAATAATTCATTACCAATAAAATTACCAACAACATAACTACCAAATTAAGTAATTATCAAATAATTACCAAATAATTACCAAACAAAATAATACTTACAAAATTACCAACAATTATAAAAAATAATTATCAAAATAATTACTATCGAGCAGCGACCACATAGTAGATCAGTAGTAACGAGCGAGTGAGGAACAAAATTACCAACAATTATCAAAAAATAATTATAAAAAAGATCACATGCGGGAGAGAGTGCTGGAGTGATCTGCAGTCAAGGGAGAGAGTGTTGGAGGAGGAAGTGGAGTATGCTGAGGGTGGGAGAGACAGAGATGGCTGTGCTGAGGAAGGGAGAGAGGGAAACCCTTGATTTGCTGTCAAGGCTTCTGCACCGACACTATCTTCTCTCCTTTGTATCACAACTACCTCAACGCCTTAGTGTGCTGAGGAAGGGAGAGAGGGAAACCCTTGATTTGCTGTCAAGGCTTCTGCACCGACACTATCTTCTCACCTTTGTATCACAACTACCTCAACGCCTTAGTGTGCTGAGGGAGGGAGAGAGGGATGATGCTGTGCTAAAGGAGGGAGAGAGGAACGATGGCTGAGAGAGAGTGTTTCTAACAATAATGGTTGAGAGAGGGGTAAAACAGTGGCTTTTTTTTTTCTTTGAAAATAGCGCTGCCTAACTTTTCATTTTTCTATTATTTATATTAAATGACTAGATGGCTGAGAGAAGGGTAAAACGGCAGCAAAAGCTGCCGTTTCTCTTAGACTTCTCTCAACCTTCTAGCCATTTATCATTACTCTATTTAATTAAGCATCACGCAAGGGCTATAATCACCACTTTTTTTTATTGACTCTATTACAGTCGCTAGGCTGTAGATGTGCTCAACAGAGATTTGATTTTAGACGATTATGCTCTTGTTCATGGCCACGACATAAGCTATTGTTAAATTTTCAATTTTCAGTGAATGACTGCCTATAACCCCTTATTGTTTATTTTTTATTTTCAGTCTCTCGATGTCCTTGCCATGTCCAATTGAATTACAAAATAAAAACAATCCATTATACGAAAATACATACGTACTGGATTTTCGATTGAATTATAAAAATATAGTCATGTCTCATTCATCACCAATTGGAATTGCCAACATCTGTGTAACATTACGTCCTTACCTTGTGCGGTTGATAACAGAGAACGAAGAAGGGCGCTGGCGACGGCGGAAAAAGAAGGAGGCAGTGATGGTAGAGACGACAGCAGCTAGATCGGAAACAGACGGCTCAAGACTGACAGAGACGACAGCAGCTGGAAGCTTGGTAGAAGGAAGCAAATGGGCTTAAGGAACGGCTAGAAGCTGCAACTCCGGTGCACCTGAAAGGAATTGACAGCGGCGACGGCGTGTGGTGTGTGTGATGTGCACTGTGCTATGGTTATGGAGCGTGAAGACGAGAAATTTGGGATTGCTTGCGAGGCATTCTGTTTTCTTTCCCCTTTATATATATTATGTATAAAGGAAAAAAATCCGAACCGAAATAAAAACTGAGCGGATCCCACCCTTAAATTTCAGCTTCAATGAGAGTAGCAGGAGCTAAATCCCAACAAGAAGATCAAGAACATGAGCCCCACAAATTGAAGGGGTATATTACATTTTCTGAAGTACTT
This sequence comes from Citrus medica, assembly GCA_002013955.2. NCBI lineage: Eukaryota > Viridiplantae > Streptophyta > Magnoliopsida > Sapindales > Rutaceae > Citrus > Citrus medica. Next base: position 125,179 of record MKYO02026884.1, read on the forward strand.
TAGAAAATATATGACTGTAAATTACCTAGTACCAGCCTAAGTGCTTCTTTAGGAAGCCCTCTCCAAGTGCTTTGCTTATTCAAAAAGCACATTTTGGTGTAACTTCTGTCAAGCAGTTCTCTAAGTAATCATTAAGTGCTTTCTGATTCCAAAAACTCCTTTTGTGTTAGTGAGCAAAACGATACTAAATAGACGTGGAAGCATTTTTGACTATTTGAGAGTGCATTTACTGTTGTGTTAAATTGTACTCCAATTTTGCCTTATCTGTCGTGAAATTGTTGGTTGACCCTTTTATATAGGATCTGAGTGTTGGAGAAGCACTCTGTATCCTCTATCTAATTTTTAGAACAGTGGTTTGAGTTTTTTTTCTGGGATTTGTGAGGTAGTTTTCAAAGATCTTTACTTTTGTAACTTCCCATGTTGGTGAATTTATTGTTCATATTTGTACATGGACATAGATTTTTTGGTGGGTTAATTACATGAATTATTCTGTTTCCCTGCATGTTTAGTTTTTCCTTATCCCCCCCCCCCCAGCGTCCAGGTTATCTTTAAATTTTTGAAGTCTGAAATAATGAAATTGAATTTTTTGCTCAGAATGTCTACGAAGAAACTGATAGAATGAAAGCATCCAACTGCATGGATTGAATTTGAAAAGGGGATGATCAGTGAGGCTTATACCGTACCAACTTCTAGAGACTATTTTTACATTGTTTTTTCAACAGCAAGAATTCACTGCTAGTGAAATATTTTTTGGATTGAGGCATATTTGTATTGATAAATCGTTAATTTCGGAAGTAAATAATGTAAATTGTAATTAACCCGTTATAATAGATTCCCTGCATAAAATTTTAAAATTGATAATCGGATTTCACTTCGTTACCTTCCTATGATTGTGGGATAGTGGCACAATTGATTTTTAAGGCATATTTGTATTGACAAATGGAGGGGTGGGTGGGTTTAGGGCATCAATACCTCTCGCATGACCTCGAATGAACTATTCTTTTTCCTTTCTAAGTTTCTTTCGGTCCCTGTCGAATGTGTTATCCAAATATATCTTGTCTTCTTCCAGATGGAACTAGCTAGAAAATTTTTTAAATATGGGAGATTCTTTGATTTGGAAGGTTAGCGAATTAAATTCTTTCCTTATGACCTTAGAACAAGATATGTGGATGTCCTTACCAAATACTTAGGTTCAGTAGCATTGCAACTTATGATAATGTAACATTGTTGCATTCTTTTGTAACACCTTTGATATTAAGGCTATCCAGAAGAAATGGTTACGTTTCTCTCCCAGTAATATCAATGTTTCCATTTGTCGCACTGATAATCCAAGCATAAGACTATACATTGAGGTTTTTGTTTGTCATATTGACGTGCTTCTAACGTTTTATGCAGCAGGAATCTGGTGTGCTATAATGTGGAGCTAGCTAATCTTACTCCTCTAAGAGTGTTGGGTATCAGATTCATGAAACCATATCTGACATGTAACCTCCGTGGTAGCCCTCCCTTGAATGTGCTGCAAGTTTTATCCAGTAGCTTCTTCTGATTGACCTACCATTACAATTAATCTTATTGTAAAGCGATGGAGGTATACAAGACATTGCTGCACACACACTATCTCCTCTATGACAGTTTATAGTGAGCCATTATGAATTATGATTGTATGCGTTGTGAATACATTTCCACAATAAATTTTATACCCACCGAACATGAGCTAAAAAAATATGAGAAATTATTTATGGTTTAAGCATTTATTCCCAAAAAAAGTAACATTAGAATTTCTTGATACCATCCAGTTTAATAATCAGCGGAAATTATTGAATACAAGTCAATCGTGGTATCATACCATACTGATCTGAAAACTAGTTAGATGTTCAGAGTTTTCTGTTCTCAGTATATGTATTCTTGAATATGCCTGTGTTTCTTTTCTCATGCAGATATCCTTGCTGTTTTGAGGAAATTATTAGCTTCAATTATCCATCCCTTCAGGACTTAAAATTTGTAAGAAAAAAGGGATATTCTTACCTGGATGCTGTTGAAGAATTTCTTCATGAGTTTAAACAAAGCAACTATGAGATGCACGCTTTCACTAATTACCTCATCTGCTAAGATAAAATCGGCATTTTACTATGGTTTTTGAGGCATTTCTAACAACCTTATCATTGAATACCAATTAGAATTTATCCAATGTAATTTTCTTTTTAGCCTGTTACATTATACGTGATAGCATTTTAAAATTGCTGCATGTTTTCCGCAGAGAGCGGTTCGGTAACTTTTTGAGCCTTGCTATTATTGTATAAAATGTCTAGCATAAATTACTTTTACCAAGCCATGGCCCATGATATAAAAGCGTTGGAATTACGTGCTATTTAAATTATATTAATTAATTAATTTATAATAAATAGATTTTCTAATTAATAATTTTTTAAACAACTTAATTGTATAAATATTTTGAATTAAATTTGTTTAATCATATTATAGATATTTATGTGATCATTATATGAATTTTAAGAAGACAAACAAGTTATCTTATAATCAAATAAATTGAGTTTCACAGTTCATAAATAGAGTTCGGAGCTCTGTTTATATTTAAATTGTAGTAAATTTATTGAATATTTTTTCTTAGTCATTTATGAAATTTCTTTATGCAGTTTGACTATATTGAACTGGATCACATATGTGATTTAATTAAACTTGAAATGACTGTCAACTTATTAAATCTCAAAACTATTGATTTTATTGCAATCTCAATATTGAGTTAATTATAATTTCATTATTATGATTGTTATTTCATTTGAGTTACCAATGATGCAATATACATTTCAAGTAAAAATTATATGGTATCATAGAGGGAGCAATTATGAGCAGTGAAATTATAAATTAATAATATATAATTTGTACACATATTTCTTGAGAGGGTTTGATACTTGATCATAAAATTCTCTAGGTAGAGTGTGTCGATATAATTAGTACACTGAAAATAATCATTAGAAAAAATCAGTAAGTGTCAAGAAATAAAATATAATAAATTGATTGGACAGTTAAAATATTAATTTGATTAACGATGTGGTACAAAATATTGTTTAGTAAAGAAATCAAAGTGGCATGCGTCGAATTATTGTCTAAAAGGACCATCCTAGCTAGCATACAATTATGGAGGTCAATTCTAATTTTTTAGTGGAGTAGATTTAAAATTACATAATCGCACTAATTTAATTACAAACCTAATCATTATAGCCACTATTATATGTACCCAAATGATTCCCAGTCGAGATGACAATTTGACCTAACCTGAATTTTGGCGCGACTGATCTAATCCTAATTTTTTAAGCCTTGATTGAATATTCAAGTTTTAGGTCAAGTTCAAGTGAAAAAATTGAGGCTCGATTAAAAATTGGGTTAGGGTTAGACTCAAGCCGACTCCACCCAACTAAAAAAAACCACCACACACACACACACACACACACACACACAATCTCACTGTCTCACACACACACACATCACATACTCACAGTCACACACTAATCACACACTCACACACAATTCATGAACACATCACAATTCACATATTACAAAACCAAGTTCACAATTCACAAACCCTAAGCTAGCTAACAGCCGACAGGTGCAACACTATGAACGTCAACTGTGCGGTGTGAATCTGCCATGCCGCTGCCATTGGTCGCCTAATGCAATCAGCCAACACCATCAGTTCATTAGCTTGTCATAGCGCGAACGGTTGCACTCGACTTCCATCCCGTCGCCATTAACTAGTCACACACTAACTGTAACTCATCGTCTCATGTCGCGCCACTGCCAGTCAACCACACAAAATTGACAGCCACACTTATGCTCGAGGAGGGATTGAGAGGGGCTTGAGAGTATTGTGCTGTGAATTATTTTGACTTAATCAAGTTAGAAAAATCATCTCTTTTATTTTATATTAATGGTATTGTATTTTATATTCACAGTATCATAACTGGAAAGGGAACAAAAATTGAAAAGTAAAATGAAGTAGTGACAAAATGGTGCAGCCCAGACCTAGAATTGTATAATCTTAAAAATTAAAATTTATGGTCAGGTTGGAATTGACCTTGGCCCAACACAACTGGAAAAGAAAATGTTCTATCTTTTCTTTGGATCGCGTTAATTTCCATTCCTAATTCTCGGGTTAGCTCACTTAATTGACTGCACCGCTACTAAACTGATACGTAAGATAACTTACTATTTGATTTTCAAGCCTAAATATATTATTTGGTAGGAGACTCCATTTAATATACTTGTGTATAAATGGTCTTGTGTTATTTTACAAGTTAGAACTCTTTAACAAGCACAAATGATATCCCTTTTTGGCTTTATCTTATCTTTTAATTCAAATAGAATATTTTTATAGAACTAAAAAATGAAATAAAAATATGGAGCTTATGGTTTCCACCAAAAGGTACAAAAAAGCTTACTTTTTCACAAAAGAATGATAAGCCATAATATACAGATCAAAGAAAAAGAACATTTTTCTCTTAAACTTTGAGAGAAAAGTTTTTCTATTGCTAGTTATTTTTAGTAGTGACAAAAGTCCTGACACGTCAAGTGCAAATTAAATTTGAGTCATAATCTAAAATATTGTTGGTGATAGATTGTGATCTAACAAGATTAATGGTGACTAATCGTGACTTAGGAGCTTAATTTAATACAACAAAAAAAAAACAAGGGTACGATTTCTAAATTACGGTAATTTTATATGTTGCATGAGAAATGCCATCTATATATTTCCACTACAAAATGATTTTTAACTAACGAAAATAAGCTTTATTACATCAGTGCCCTTGAGATTGGGGCACATTTCAATATGCTGATATATATTGCTTTTCTAGATGCTCCAATCCTTAAAGTTTCTTATCTCTGAACATTTTTGAAGAATTGGGAGCAATAACTAATGTTTGAGGAGTAAATAGGATATTGAAAATGCACCGCCACGTGCTGATATGAAGGTTACATGACTATAAGTTGTCTTCGTGAGGTACCTAACCTATACAAGATGAAATGCAAGTTATGCAACCCAAATGGGGGGAGGTGAATTGAGATTTTAAAAAATTATGCTAATCAAATGAGTAAGGGAAGAAAAAAACACAAGGATTTTTACGTGGTTCGGCAATTCCCGCCTACGTCCATGCCTCCAAGCACACCGGGCTTGATGATTTTACTATCCAAGCCTCCTAAGGTTTCAAATGCTTACAATTGACTTTCAAGGTATCAATGAACCTTTACAACAAGAGATTATCCCCAATCTCTTAACCTAAGTGTATCCTAACACTTACAACCTCTCAATTTGATTTTACAAAAATGATTATAAATTTTTTTCTCACACAATGTGTTTGAATACAAATGAAAGCGTAATATGTGTGAATAAATGAAATGAATACGCAAAGTTTGTGCTTTTAGATTTGCAGAGAAATGCTCAAAATATTAATGGTTGCATCATCTAAAATGAGTTTGATTTGAGCCAATTTATAGTTGAGGAAGAAAACTAGCCGTTATTTACTTTTTAGTGATAACCAGTTTGCCGCTTTTGTGAATCCGGATAGCCGCTTTATGTTACCGTTATGTTCAAAAATTAGATTTTTTGCACATCCGGTATGCCGCTTTCATAATCCGGTTAGTCGTTTTAATTCTAGGGAGTTTTGCCCACAACCGGTTTCCAACTTTCTTCAATTCGGTTAGCAACTTTGCTATAGTGACTGCTATAGTGAACTATTTTCTAAAATTATAATTTTGCTTCAAAACTTTCTATAACTGTATTATGACCCAAAAAGTCATAAAACTTTACAAATAGGTCTAATTTTAGAATTTCTTAATAATGCTTGTTATTCCTAAAATTTTTTGAAATTATGATATGGCCTAAATATGTGGAAATTATAGTATGACTCAAAATATTTTAAATATTTACAAATACGCCCAAAGTTGGAATTCAAAACAATACTTATTAAAATCAATCTTTTTCATTTTAGTCCACATCTTGAAAAAATAACTAATTTTATAAAATTATTTTCTTATTATAAAAGCATAATGTGTAATTATTTATTTATCCAAAACATGTGGTTTGTTATCATCAAAATCAATCATTTTATAGTCATGTAGGCTAACACCAACTACACTAGGTAATTAAGCGGGTATACGGGGTGCGCGACATTAGAGCCAAGGTAGTTAAAGAAAACATCCAAAAATACCCCCACGTGTGATATTTCCATCGTTCAAAGAGAATATTTGATTTGACAAAATCAAATAAGGAATATCTTGTTGAAAAAGAGAGGACAACTGGCTGTCACACATGCAAAAATAAAAAAGCAGCATGCCAAGGACAATAGTCCTTAAGTACCACATGTAAAAGTTGTCCAAACAACCTCGATAGAGTTTCCTAGATCCTTGCTTCCCAAGCATGCTTCTAACATCCCAAAAAGCATGATAAAGATGAAAATGATGAAAATATCTTAAAAAGGATAGTAGAATCACTACTAGAGATGTGCCACATGGCAGGTTAACCAGAATGTGTTATATAAAGGCAACGAGGTTCTATCTTTCTCATACTCATCACAAACACACACACAAGAACGAGCTGAGGTCTTATTCAACCTCTAGCCAGCATTATAAATGGCATGCAAGCTCTCAATTTCATAAAAAGTTCAAGTAGCTGACTTGGGCATCTAAAGACGTTCTTTCAAACCCTCTCCCCCCATATGATCTCTTACTATTATCAGCCATTCTCCCACTCTTTTTCATCTCCTTCAAAGTCCTAAAACAACTCACATACGACGATCAAGTGAGGTATCCTGAATTTCAAAAAATAAATTCATTGTTTTAGTGAGGTTTTGTCCCATTTTCTTGCACCCAAAATCCACTTAAAACAACTAACAATCTGATGATATTTTTGGATGATTAACTGTTTAGTATTGGCTATAAGAATTTGGGGTTATGAGAACATCCACCATCGATTGCCTTTTGGTTTTCAGAATCCATGTTGCATTTAGAAGATGTTTGTACAATTTGATTACAGTTTGCAATATTTTTAATCAATTTAGGTTCTTAACTTCTCTTGGATGCAATTATCTTCTCCTTTATACTTGTCTAGTTCAGGAATTAAATATAAGATCTTATAAACTATAGGTAAATTTGTAACCATAAAGCAAATTCATTGCATCATAGTAGTGTCATCAATAGAACTTTAAAACTAAGATTCAATACTATCAGCTTTCAATGCCAAAATTTCAGCACTGAATTTTTAGTTTTATTAAACAGATGCTTAGGCAATAAAATGGGTAATCAACCTTTTTTCAAATTTTATCTTGTAAGTAGAAAATAATTCAAGACAAGTAAAAAATCTCAACTTACTTATCAGGGACATTTTGTTCATGTGTTATTGGTAGGGGTGGGCATAAACCCACAACCCATGGGTTTAACCAAACTCAAACCAAATTAAATGGTTTAGGTTGGGTAAATCATGAAAATGGGTTAGATGTGAGTTTTATATAGAAAATCATTTCATTATGGTTTGGGTATGGTTTACCCATGGGTCATGGACAAGACCACAACACTCAAATTTTTCAAATGAAATAAATGAACACAAATAAGTGAAAGGCCACAATTAAATTTTTTACGACATGATCAATTGTCAACAATTAGAAAATGAAAATAATATGTAAAAATAAATTTAAATTAAATAAATATTGTTGTAAATAACATAAATTTTTTTTCTTATTTACAAAAATAATTCCTCCCACATGGAATGATCATCATAAAAAGAGCAGGAGACTCTACTAGTGATCAATAATAACTTGGTTTGGACTGTGTCCAATATGCTAGATGGCGGCTAATTTTTTGTCAATAATTGAACGTAATGCCCATATTAGGCCATGTACAAAACTTTGCTTACCATATAATGAAATTAGAACATAAAGCATACACACTATATAATATCAGAATGTAAATAAAATTAAGCATATAAGTAGACAACATAACACAAAACTACCAAAACGATAAATAAAAACAAATATTGCATAATAAAATAAATAACAAGTGGTAAAATTTATTATTAGATTGTTAATGTCATGTTTGTGAAAGTTTATTATTAAAGTGCGTTCTTATTTATTGAGAAATAATAATTTTTGTGATTAAACTTTATTTTGATTTTTTAGTATTCTTTAATTTAAGGATTAAGTTATTGTAAAATTTATAATTTTTATCCACTATATTTTTTTATATTTTAATATCAATTTAATAATTAATGACAATTAATAATTATTATAATTTTGATATAATTAAATTTTATTAAAATAAAAATTATTTTGATAATAAAATTCAAACCAAACCCAAACCAAACCCAAATGGTTTGGTTTGGGTTGGGTTAAAAATATTTGAGTTGGTTTGGGTTGGATCCAAATTTTTATGGTTTGGTTTGGGTTTACTTAAAATCCAACCTAAACCAACCCATGCCCACCCCTAGTTATTGGTGGTTCAACAAATAGTGTTTGAAGTTATTTTGTCACTCTCTATTTCTCTTAGTTTTAGTTGTTCATATGTATGTGTTTGGGTTCCAATGTTGGGTAAATGCTCGAGTATAAAGTTTTTAATTTTTAATTTTTTCTTTTTGATCAAAATCATCCACAATTTGCTATATTGTTGAGTTTCAACACTTTTATATGAATTGAGGGTTGTTGAATTAACTATGAAGATAATCAGTTAAGTATTGCGTTGTTTATACTACAAATTCGTGCATAATCTTATCTTTGTTGTGTTAATGCTGCTTTATCTGAGATCCTAGCTATTTTAAGACAAAATAACCTTGCAGCATTAGCAAATATTGAAATGGAATGGTTTGTAAGAATGAATTCAGGCTTCAGGTCATGCTAGGCCCCATAATAAGCAGTCAAGTCCTGCATGTCAAACAATGGAGACGTGGCTGCTTGAAATGTTTTATTTTCTCTTATACTTGGTGACATATTTTGCATGTTAGATGAAGTTGAGCATAATTTGCGTTGTAACTTGTGACTAAAGATGTAATAGTTTTCCCAGTTCAGATTATGCTACTATGCTTAGAACAAAGGTAGACCTATATGTCTAGACCTAGCCCTAGAAAATTTTGCTTATACCTTTTAATTTTTGTATATTTTTTCATAAAATAATAGAATTTTGGTTTATTTTCAAGTATATTTCCAATTCAATTTTTTTTTTCAATTAGAGTTGGAGACCTATTGCATAAAATGATTCAATTATATATTTATTAAATAAATTGAAATCCTTAGGAGGCTAAAATGTTAGTACTGCTTTTAAATTATTATAAAAATATTGTGGTTTGGTCTAATTGGAAAAAAACAAGTATGCCATTCTATTACAACATTTCCTTAGGAGTAATTTTACAATAAGCAAATCCTTTATTTTAACTAAAGCGATAATGCCAGAGATATCAATATTTGAGTCTCAACTTGATCTTAATACTATATGTCACTCATTTGTTATATAATAAATCGAAGATTATTTATTACTCTATTATTCTATCTAATTGATTAAAGCCACATAAGTTAGGATTTAAATGTTGAGATCCTCAGCATTACACAATAATATAGTAGCAATTAACAAAATTTTCATAATTTCATGATTTATTTCCTTCACAGTCATACTTATTCTTTTTCTTTCCATTAAGTCAAAATTATTCATGTACCTCACATTCTCTATCACTAAAATAAAAAAAATTCATAAATAATTTTTTTGATGTACATTTTATTATGAGTTTATTAGTTGTATTGTTGTCATTCTTTTCTTAAATATATGTATTTTACTAAGAGTTTTGATATCACGTTTCTTGATATATGTGCTATTTTTACTTCTTGACATGAACTGAAATTCACATAAATATTTATCATAAATTTATGAATTAGCGCAAAGTAATAAAAATTCCTAAGTTCGCTTCTAACTTAGAGAGTCATTGGCCAACTTTAACTTTTGTCGATGCTTCACTTCAGATTTATTGGATGTTGCCAAGTATCCCACATCATACGAATGATTCTCCCCTAATTTAGGGAACAATTGTGTAATGTTGTTCTAATATGGAAGAATTTTTTTTCCAACAAACCTTAAAAGAGGAGAGGATGTTTGAACATAACACTATTGTTGGTCTCCTGCCTAACAACTTAAGCTTTTGGGTGTAGTGACAACTTAACATGGTATTAAAGTTAATTTGACTAAAAGGTTCTGTGTTTGAGCCACCCCATGTGATTTCCATATCTGTTTGTTTCTCTCTCCTTCTATAGATCTTTGGTTTGCTTCTATCAGAAAAGAGGAAACCTGATCTGCTTTTTATTTGGAAGTTCATCTGAAGGTTAATCCAACAAATTGAATTTTGGTTGATGGTAGGTATCCTTTTGTTTTCTCTTGATTATATCCTTATGAGGACAGAAACATGGTCTCATAGTCTGCTTTAATTACCGCTAGAATCAGTCTGTTGACAATGTTCCTTAAGACTAATGTTTCTTAACAATAAAGGCAGACATGTATTGATTAATTGCTCTTTAAGAAATCAATACAAATGGTTTAAGTAAGTGGTGGAAAGTTTTGTAGTTGTTTTAACACCTTGAGTTAGGACTTAAAAAGATAATTTTGTTTCCTGCTAGAGTAAATACTCTAGAACTTCGTTTGTGACTGGCGTAGATTGCTTGTGCTCTTATTGAAAACACGATTGTGTATGATTTAATATTCTAAATTTTTAAGAATAAATTCATATCTTTGGACTAACTCTAGGCTGCAGTGGATTTTGGCTTAGTTGGCCTGCATTTCAATAATGCAAATTTGCTACTGAATAATTTCTCTCAAATGGGATTAGCATTTCAACAAGTTAATGACAAAAAAGGTCATCATCTATCATATAGCTCAAGGAAGAACCACAATTTAAATTTCATTTTACTTTATAGTCATTATATCATATTAGTGTTGGCAGTTTCATCCTGAGTAGGCCTAAGTAAGTACTATGCTTTACTCCTCTTTTGTTTACTGGAATATATTGTGGAAAAGGAAGAAACAATTGAAATTTTTCTAAAGTTAATAAAAGAACCTGTGACTTTAGGTAATTTTTGATTATTTGAATGAAACTTGTCTTTATTCAATAATGGCTTAGAAAAAATAGCTAAAATTACAACATTCAAATCCCTTAAAAAGTAGCTAAAGAGTTGTAACTACTCCTTAGTAATACCACTTCCTATGATAATAAAGAAGCAATATGCATTAGACAAGGACTACAAGTTGTCCACTAACTTTTGTAGACAATTATAAGAATTAAAACATTAATTAGACCAAACCAAATACATATTCGTGTCCCTAATAACTACTTCCCCCTTAAAAAAACAACCGTGTCCTTAAGCTTAAATGTTTAAAATTAATTTCCCAGAAGATAATTACAGTGGCAATGAATTTTTAGGAGCTCCATCAATAATTTCCATATCTTTATGAGCATCATTATCATTAAAGCAAGTTTAAATCACAAATAATTTTTAACAACGACATCTAAAACCAATTGTTCCTTACATTTAATGCACAATCATTTCTTTCTTCTTTCATCTATTTATTCCATAGTAATCTTTTGATTGGTATTGATGCTGAATGTTGAGTGCTAGAGAATGCATATTTATAAAGGGTAAAATCATCATTTTGCACTCCACGTCTTACTAATATTTCTACTTTTATATGTTTAAGTCCTTTAAACTTTGTTTGTTCGTGTTTTGTTATAATTTAAGTATTTTATATATTTCAGGAGTATTTTGGTCATTTCATGATTAACAAAAGGTCAAGCAGTAAAAAGAATAATATTTTTGATCTCAGAATAGCTAAAGACCTTAAGAAGGGCATAAAGGGCAAAAATGTAATTTCAAAATTTTAGTGGGGCCTAGCTAACGTGGCATTGATTGATGACATGACAATGTTGACCAATGATATGACAACATTTTATTAGATCGAAAATGTTGATGTGGCACTGACCAAGATGACGTGTTGGCACATTATTGGACCAAAAAATTAACTTTTGTATTGACTGCTAACGTGGTAGCATATTAGTGTATCAAAAAATGTGCATACGATACGTGCACATATACGGAAAGACAACCTTGATGATATTTTTTATCTAATCAGAGCTTGCCATGTGGCATAATCCTAAGCGTCTAAATTATTTTTATCTAATGACCTTGATTTACTTGCTGTATTTACAAATAAGGGACTCCCTTTAATTCGACAGTGGATTTTTGATTTTATATGTACTTTAATAAAATTACCATTTTACCCCTTGTTCAAATATGAGTGATTAATTTAGTTTCAATTTTTAGTTGAAGGTGAAGCCTTAACATTATCCATGGGATTAATTTGGTAAGTTTACTTTCTCTCTGTCTGATTAATTTGGGTTGTTTTGACTTATCATTAACAAACAGTAACGATCTTCTCTAGATTTTATACAGTATACTGACTCCTTAGCACAAGATTATCATTGTTTGGCACGATGAACACTTTACATTATTTCTATTAGTGAGAAACTGGAATCACCTTGACTCAATGTTGACAAAAGAATTTATATAAGTTATTTAGTAGACAGTCTTGCCACATTATCTACAGTAACATTATCTACAGTAGGATTATTATTATTTGGCAAGACGTGTACTTGATACCACAAATGTCCATGGTTAAATGTGGTATGTCTAGCTCAAGTTTGGCGATCTTCATCCTCATTTTCATCTCTTATTTCTCATTTTATCATCAAATACACACCCATACAACTAACCCCCTGTCTTGTGATAGAGTACCTTTAAACATAACGGGGTAACCTCTCTCCCTTCTACTCACTTTTAAACCACACACTTGTTATTTTATTTGTAGTCATACAAAATCCCACCAAAACACTTGGCACTATTTCGGTGGGAAGCGCAATAAAAAGCTCCACAATGGTTGCCTAGTTATTTTGTTTTATGTTTGGTACAAGATGGAAGATGATCATTTCTCCAATGACAACCTTGCTATCATTGAGCAAGATAATGATTATGAGAATAAACCAACTATAGAACATGTGAAGAAGAAAACAAAAATGGACAAGGAAAAGACCATAAAAACCTCAACTAGTATTCACCATAGTAAAGAGTTTCTCATTAAGAGGCACTTTGATGAGTTTGCCAATAAGATTTATCGTGCTATTGGCTTGCAAGTTTAAAACCTAAAAGGTAGTCCAAGTAAACAAACCACCACACAAGCCTTAGGTGACAAACTTGTCATCCAATACCAAGAGGCCCCAAAACCAAGCAAGCAGCTCAATCTCGCCATAACTAAATCAAAAGCCCAATCTGCTTGCTCTAATGATGAAAGATCCACTGCTAATAGTAGATCCAATGGCAGCATGGGGCGAAAGAGTGGAAAACAACCGACTGAAAATTTGCGGGATAAGCTCAACACTGAGAGATCTTCCTATGATAAGGAGGATTCCTCTGATAATTAGAGGATAACTCTAGGAATCCTTGACAAGATGTCTTTGTTGGAGGAACAAATGAGAAAACTCTCCTAGAAATATAGCTCCAATGTTAGGGATCAAGCACTAATTGTGTATCAATCGCCGTTCACTAGTGGAAATTCATGGAGAAAATCTCTTTACCGAATTCAACATGCCTCAGATTCGACAATATGTGGCTACTTTCGACCCCATTAAGCATACTAAGCTATACAGAGATCAAATGCTTATAAAGGGAGTTGGGGAAAATGCCATGTGCCGTATGTTTACGTACACTCTCATAGGTCAATCCAAATCCAAATTTGATCCTTCAAGACAAAAAGCATAGCTAGCATTGATTAGCTACTCACCGAATCCACCCACAAGTTTTGCTATCCTTGTTATTAGGAGAAGTCTTCCTCGAAACTAGCTTTTATCACTAGCCCCCTTTGTTGATCGTTTTCATTAAGAGGTCCTCCACACTAGAGCGTTTGGTTATAAGAAGATGTTGGCTAATTTCACAAAGAATTTTTAAGGAGAGAGAAGTTCCTTTCAGAAAGCTGAGCCATTGATATAAGGAGAGGCTAGAGCAGCAGAATGAATATAAAGATAAATGCCAACTCAAACTCTAAAAAAAACAAGCTTAATACAACAAAGATCAAGGATCACTCTAAAAAACAAGAGGCAAACTCCAATAAGGCATTTTAATGCGCCAACCCTAGTAACTTGGAGGATGGGGTCGAGGATTCTATTATTAGCACATGTCTAGAATTCCTGCATGCCCTCAGGAGGAGCGTTGTGAAAGAGAAACGCCACCAGAAAAGTCGCCATATAACTCTTACAACCCTTTAAACAAGTTAATGGAGCAGATTTTCTACTACATCTACGATAACAATCTCTTGAGGCCTCACTAGCCAATAAAAAAACACCCAATATGAAGAGAAGTTTTAAGTATCGTGAGGTGCATAAAGACTTTAGGTATAATACCACTGAATTTTTTCAATTGTAAAATGAGAAAGAGGCATTGATTATCAATGGGTACTTAAAGGAGTTTGATGCTGGAATGAGAGATACTCGAAAGTTCATGAAGGAAGCTAAAGGGAAAGAACCTCGAAAGAAGAGCCTTGATGAAAAACAGCCTCGCGATCTCAAAAAGAGTACTTATGTGGGTATAATAGTAGAAAACCCACACTTGTTGATAGTTTAAGAAGGTCAATCAAAACTTATATGAGGGATACTGTTGTTAGAAAAGAAGTTAACACGTCCAACTAGGGCTCACCTCTAGCAGTCCAACATCGAGTCCTAATTATGTTTAACGAGCAACAAGCGGAAGATGTGGTCTATCTACGCGATGATGGCTTATTCATCATCCTAAATATTGGAGCGGACAGAGTAGTTCAGACTTTGGCTGACGCGGAAAGTTTGGTGGGTGTTACTTTAACTAGGTGCTAGATCAGCTTACTCTTAAATCAATTCGGGTAACTCCTAACAACGCCCTTTTGATTGGTTTTATTCGTGAAATTTGGTGTCTAAAAAATAGTTATCCTTCCAATTCACTGGATATGACCCATTATAAGGTGGTCCATATGGTCAATTTTATAATGGTAGATAACTCGTGAGCTTATAATGTCATTTTGGGCCAATCATGAAATAATAACTAAGCAACCTAAGAAGGGGGTGAATTGAGTTTCTAAAAATTATGCAATTCTTAAACAAAAGTTAAAGCAAATATTAAACGAATTTAAAGTAATAATAAATAAATCAACCAAAATATAAAAAGATAAGGGAAGAGAGATTGAAACACAGAGGTTTTTACGTGGTTCGGCTAACTTTGGCTACGTCCATGCCTCCAAGCACACCGAGCTTGAGGATTCCACTAGTCAAGCCTTCAAGGCTTCAAGAACACCTACAATTGACTTCTTAGGTGTCAATCAACCTTTACATTAAGAGATTATCCCCAATCTCTTAACCCAAGCGTATCCAACACTTACAGTCACTCAAAACAAAGATTACAAATTTATTTTTCTTTCACACAATGTATAAGATTACAAATCAATGCTTAATGTGTGAATAAATGAACAAGAATGAATTTGAAGCTCAATGAATGTTGTATTCTCGATTATAAGCTCAATGATAACGTTGTGATCAACCTTTTTTTTTTTAATTTGATTGAGCTTATTTATAGTTGGAGTTGAAAAATAGCTGTTGTTGACTTTCTGCCCGAAATCGCATCGCCGTTAACAGTTATCGGTTAATTGTTTTGATTGGTCCTAGTGACCGGTGAGTTGAATTTTAAATAAACAGTTGACCATTTGACACTATCAGTTTATCGTTAATTTCTAGAGACGGGCAAAATAAATTTATGCTATTCGTTCTTGCTAAACGGTTGAAGGTTAACATAGAATGACATTATGGAAATTATCGGTTAGCCATTTGCCGGTAATGGTTTGCCGTTTAATTCCAGTAACTTGCCCAGTACACTTGCCTTGTCTGTTTTTGCTAATTGGTTCAAGTTTAAGGATTTATCCCTTTATGAAAAATATGGATTAATTGTTTCAAAGTAAATGGTTCACCGTTTACTTTCAGAATCACAATTTTAACCAAATTTCGCTAGGAATGATTTTCTGATTAAAGTTAACGATTCTCCATATTTCATAAACATATTTAGAAAGATTATACAACTTTTGAGAAATTGTTTATTAATGAAAACTCTAATGTTTTAATAAAAAACATTTAAAGTTTGTTATCATCAAAATCAATCTAATGAACATATACATGTTAACATTCTCCTCCTTTTTTTATGATGACAAACTCTTCCAATATTTTACTCCCCCTAAATGTATAGCCAATTACATTTTTAACCAAAAAACAGATTTTAGACAATATAATTTTTTTTAAAAACATATTATTGAAAAATTTTCAAGATTCAAAAGACATACGATAGAAAAGAATAATTAGAATATGATTAGAAAAAAAAATAGCAAGATGAAGTTATTACCCATTTTATGCAAGCAAAAATTTCGGCAGAGTCTCCTCTAAACAATGAACATATCCTCAAATATAAAACATAGTTAAAACGCTTCTATATAAGCTTAAACAAGTTGCACAAACCAACAACTCCTGCAATTCATCAATCCACACACGTATAACTATCCATCATCAAAATCATCAACAAAGCGTTATGCAATCCAAGCAGAAATATATATGTCAAAAAAGACATATAAACATAACATGAAATGTATGTGTGAAAAAAAAAGTTAGAAACTAAGAGGGAGGTTACGAATATGAACTGCCAGGGTCATATCCAAAATAACGAAGGAGGGTGCGCTGTCCAGCAATGAGTTCGAGCTACCAGTCTATACACTGCTTTTGTAAGGTCTGAAATTTGGATTGGAGCTGTTGCTGTTGCATGTAGAGGACATCCAATTTGGTCGAGGATCTACTACTGCTGCTTGGAAAGTCTGCAAACATCATCAACCAACTTCTGCAGAGTGTCCGAAGTTGGTGGCTGCACAGGAACTGAAGGTGCTCGGGAGCTGGTGGATGATCAGTATCCATCTCCCGCTCTCAGTGTCGGAATCAGCTGGAAACTAGGGTACAGATCAACGAAGAGGAGGTGGAGGGCAAGCTCTTAGCCTATAATCGGGAAGCTGATCAGGGGAATAAATATCATTAAGTATCCGATCATCTTTCGGAGCAACCAAAGTATCTCGGTTCTTGGAGTTGGAGGTCTTGAGTCATTTGCCGTTCTTCCGAGAAAAGCCAATGCTAGTCATAGCTTCCGGACCAATCCGTTTAGTCTCCTTATGCACGGCATCCCGAAAAGGCACTTGGAAGTGCTGTAGTATTTTAAAGATGATACTGCCATTAGGGAGCAAGCAATGGTTAATCGCAGGGGTACTCAGCATGTGTCTCAAAATGACATACCCAAGGTATGAAGGTTTCCCCGCAATGAGATTGTCCAATAATGCTACATCCAACCTTGTTACCTCATTGGAATGACTTTCCTAGGAGTAATAATATGCTACTTAATAATGTGGAGGATTTGAACTTGTAGAGGCAATAATTGTGACCGTAAAGGAAGAGCATAACTAGTAAGATCCAGAAGCCGACAAATGTTTCGAACACCAACATGATGAGTAAAATTGGCAAACGAAAGTGCTTTTCTAGATGTATAGATCTTATGACCAGTATTCGAAATTCCCAGGATGTTGTTTATCCTTAACATCAAATTCAATGGGAACACCCCCAACATGAGTAATTATCGTATCTAATCGAGTTGCAGAAATTTCCATGTTGGAATAGAAAATACGGACTAGATTAGGATAAACTCTATCATTAAAATCTAGGAAAATTATCATTCATATACCCTATAGATGCTCTATTATCAAACATACTATAATACTTTGAGGGTGTATCAATCGTCCACCCTAAGTTGACAAAATATATCTGCCGTCCACCAAACTGTTACTTGTCATTTAAATAGGATAACTCCACAGGCGTAATTTGGTTTTTTCATATGATACAAGTGATAATTTAAGGGTATACAAGTGAGAATTTTCAAGGGTAAAATCGTCAATTCACTATTATTCCATTAACTTTCAAACGACACCTAACTGTTTGGTGGTCGACAGATAGCTTTTGTCAATTTAGGGTAGATGATTGATACATCCTGAAAGTGTTATAGTATTTTTTATAACAAAGCATCTATAGGGTATACGAATGATAATATCCATAAAATCTATAGCCGACTCCCAAGGTAGTAGCATATTCCTAACACTTCTACTGCAAACAATCAACTCTCTAAAGTCTTTTATATCCGCAAAATAAGAGTCAAGTACCTTCCATCCTATGAAGTGGTCCTCGAAGAGCTTGGCCAACGGAGCATTGGGGAAATGAATTCTTTTGAATTCAGTGGTTTCCTATGGAGGTATAGGAGTCTTACTGGGAGCAGGTTTTCTCTTCCAAGTTCGACGAGACGAGTTAGCCATGGATACACTGAAGGAAGTGGGGAAAATTTGAAAAAAGATGAAAATGGAGGAAATATAACCGATTTAAGGGTTAAGAGAGAGTAGAGGAAATGATTGGGAGGTTCAATTTGGCCAAAAGAGGACAAAATCTGGCCAAAATCAAAGAAATCCGTTTGGCTGCCCTTAGGGTTTTGATTTGGGAAATTTGAATTTGGGGCTTAATTTGATGTTTTGAATCTGAAAAAGTTGTCTAATGATGATTAGAAATGATTCTAACAGAGTGATTTGGCAAGAAAATGCAAGAAAAATGATGGATTGGAGAGAGAGAAAGCTTCAGTTTCGCGTCAATGGAGAAAATAGTTGAGAGGCTAAATGAAACCGAAGAAGAAAATCTTGGAATAGTTTATATCGTATGAAAACGACAAGCCTTTTTCTGTAATCGTTGAACCGATAAATTCCAGAGAGCACTTAGTAGAAAACGGTTAACGGGTAGTCATTAACAGTGAAGTAGTAAATTCCAGTGAGCTCTCTGTTTTTAATCGGTTTACTGTTTTCAACAAACGGTTTGTTGATAATTTACGGATATCACATCCTTGTTTCTGGATTTAAATGGTACACCGTTTATTTCAACATGGTTATTTGTTTATTTTATCCATGATTTTACACATTTGTTTTAATATTTGGCCAAGAAATTATACATTCCAAGATAATTTCATTGATCCAAAATGTTTTGAGGACCTGTTTAATACATGATTCGTGAACTCACATGTATTCAAACAATCAATTCATATAAGCATTCAAGAATTAATAATTCAAAACATATTACTTATATATCATGCTCAAACACTTCATAGACATCAACAATCATTAATCAATCAATTTTAATAGACTCAATAACATGAGTAGAAATGTTAATGCAAAAATTTCATCATCCTAAGTTCATGCAAAATTTTTGAAAATTAATCTTTGCAAAGAGGCTTTGTAAAAATATCAGCAAGTTATTTTTCCATAGAAATAAACTCGAATGCAATATCTCGCTTTTGAACATGATCTCTCAAGAAATGAAGTCTAATTTCTATATGGTTGGTTCTAGAGTACTGAATGAGATTCTTTGATAGATTTATAGCACTAGTGTTATCACACTTAATAGGGATTTGTTCAAGATTAATGTCATAATCTCTAAGTGTTTGTTTTATTCAAAGAGCTTGTGCACAACAACTACCTGAGACAATATATTCAGCCTCGGTGGTTGAGAGTGCAACCGAATTTTGTTTCTTACTAAACCATGAAACAAGTGAATGACCTAGTAAATGGCAAGTTCCACTAGTACTTTTCCTATCGACTTTGTAACTAGAAAAATCCACATCTGAATAACAAGTTAAATCTATGAGTTCCTCTAGGATACCAAAGTCCAAGATCCATGAGATTCCTTATGACATAATTGAAATTTTGCACACAAACATACACTAAACATGATATCGAGTCTACTTGCAGTTAAGTAAAGTAAAGAGCCGATCATAGCTCGATACATTTTGATATCAACTTCTTTGCCTTTTTCATCTTTGTCAAACATGGTTGTTGTGGTCATTGGAGTGCTTTTGTTCTTTGAGTCATCAATGCCAAATCTCTTGAGTAGGTCTTTCAAATACTTGGTTTGATTTATGAAAATTTCTTCCTCATTTTTTTTGTAGCCCTAAGAAGTACTTCAACTCTCCCATCTTACTCATTTCAAATTCTTTACTCGTACAAGATAAAAATTCTTTACACAACAATTCATTAGTAGAACTAAAGATAATATCATCAACATAAATTTGAACAATAAGTATATCTCGGTTTTTATGCTTAACAAAGAGAGTAGTATCCGCTTTATCCATTGAAAAATTATTATCCAACAAGAAATTCTCAAGCCTATCATACCATGTTCTAGGTGCTTGCTTTAATCCATACAATTCTTTTGACAATTTGTAAACATGATTTGGAAATTTTTCATTTTCAAAACCAGGAGGTTGTTTCACATAAACTTCCTCCATAATATAACCATTTAAGAAAGTACTCTTGACATCCATTTGAAATAAAATGAAATCTTTATGACATGCAAATGTTAAGAACATCCTAATGGATTCTAATCTAGCTACGAGTGCTGTTGTGCAAATTTTATTGAACTCACAAGTGCACGAATCTATTGTAGAATATATTAATGGTGATAAGTGTCGATCCCACTAGGAGGTGGATTTTAATTATATGTAGAATTAATTTTGTATGAGGGTGGTTGGATTTGTGGTGAATGTGACTTTGATTATCCTAAAATTGGAATTGAAATGGTGAGAATAAATTGAAGTGAAATCTATTGAAATGACGCATTTGGGTATCTAGATCCGCATCAACATGCACCATGCGCTAAATATTCCTTATTAGTGCCAATTAAATCATGAGGGGGGAATCCACACCTCATGAACCACACTCTAATCAATATGGTGCTAAAGGCTTATCGTGCCAAATAATAATAACCTTGTACTAGGGAGCCAGTGAAACCAAGACGATATATAGACAAGATTATTATTATTTGTCGATGAGAAGTCAAAACATCCACAAAAATTAGAGGGGAAGAGAAAATAAATTTACCAAATAAATCTCATGACACATGTTGACACTTCACCTTCAACCCAAGTTTGAAAGAAAATTAGCTACTCATAATTGAACTAAGGTTAAATGAGAATTTATTAAAATACATAGAAAATACAAGATGGAGAAGGAATTACAGAAAATAGAGTCCAAAAATGGATTCAGAGATGTCAAATTAGGGGGGGAGGAGGCCCCTTTTTTTTATAGATACATTGAGTAAATCATGGTCATCGGATTAAAAACAGTTTGGACACTCGGGATTGCACCACGTCATTAGTCAACAGTACGCGGTTTGACCACGTGGTTTGAACAGTCAACCGGCTTGAACAGTGATACGGTTTGGTTGAAAATAATTCTGTATATATGCATGTACTGTATGCATAATTTTTGGTCCACTAACATGCTGCCACGTCACCGATCAACAGTGCATAAAAATTTTCTCCAATGGAATCGTGACACCTCATCAGTCAATGCCACATCATCGGTCAATGCCACGTCATTGATCCGTCTATGTGAACAGTGTCGTGAACAGTAACGTAGACAATACCGTACATGTGAATAGCACCGTACATGTGAACAATGACATTTTTCCTTTTATGCTCATTCGAAGGTTTTCGACTGTCCTGAGTTCAAAAGTGATGTCTGTTTTGCCATCTGATTTCTCGTTCATTGTAAAATGACCATGATGCCCCTAAAATACATAAAATATTTAATAAAACACATATAATTAAATCACAAGAAGCTTAAATACATAAAAATAAGGGTGTTAGTAAGACTTGAAATGTAAAATAACAATTTTCTTCTTTATATTTATACATTTTCTAACACTCAACACCCCCCCAACCAGCTTATTGCTAGTCCCTAGCAAATAAAGCGAAAACAAAATTCAAATCCAATTTAAAAAAAAAACACTCGTGTTTATTCAATCAGATTAATAATAACAATCAAATAAAAGTATAAGCATTATCTCCAGTCTAAAGAAACATCACACCCACATCAACCATCCACATGAATCAGCCCAGTAGACTTTGTCATAACTGCTTTCAAGAATGACATATTAAACCCTAAAATCTCACTGGAAATAGTGACACTCTTACAAAGAAATTAAACCCAATAAAAATAGTCACTCTAATGAATGGTAATTGAGAGAAAATAATAAAGAAGTGATATCACACGCTCTCACCAAGATGAAAGAAATATGCCCTCAACTTAGAACTAATACGATCTCAAGTCAAATAAAAATGCTAGTCAACCCAAGTTATTTATTTATTTATTTATTTTTTTATGCACCGCTACATCGTTTTAGCCCATATAACTAGTTTCTACTTCAGACTATAGTTCCCTAAAATCAAGAAGAACTTTTATTAGGACGTAACGTAGGCTAGGGACATGGCTAACAAAGGAGGGGAAATATGGAAAACAAAGTGTATGTTTGAGAAAAATGTAGAGATTTTTTATTTTTTTTATTTTTTTTATTTTTTTTAGAAGTTGTAAGGTGGATTTCACCTATTATTGTTATTTTTTTTAAACAACATTTTTTTTGTTTGGCACAACTTCACTGAGTAAAATAATTATTTACATTTTTCCCAAGCATAAATAGGTGATGGAACTTGTAAGATATCCGGTAATACTCCAAATCGGAGTGAGTCAAGATGATAAATTTGACAAAGAAAAGGTTTATTTATTTATTTTTTTTAAAGGCTCAAAAGGGTTAACTATGGATATTTCACAAAAGAGATGGCTAGAAAGGCTCAAACGGATCAAAGATAGCCTTTCCATCGTCTTTGAGGGCTCTAAATAATCTTCCATATCTACTAGTTAGATGGGCCTCCAGATGTAGCAACACACATTTTTTTTCTCTCTTTTTTTAATTTTACAATTTTTTTAAGGGTTAACTCGAAAGAAATCTAGAGATCGTGTATAAAATAATAAACTGCTAAGCTGTATGATGAATGGGCCAAAGGGTTACTCTCCAAGAAAAATAATAGGCTCGAAAACTCACTTGGTACTTATTATGACATGTTAATTCCTTTAAGCAACACATATTTGTTTCTGATATCAATATGTAGAGTAGCAAACATGGCGTAACATCTCTTAAGACCAAAGATAATACAAATACTATAATTTAAAATTCATCATGTCATCCAATGTTAAAACAAATCACACAATTTTTTTTTTCTCAAACAACATTCTACCCCCCAACCTATTCTAAACGTGATAGGAAAATATGCATGCAGAAATGTGAAAATGATGCAGAAAAACTAATTAGAAAAGTTACACTTAAAATGATAGAAAAAGAAAATAGTTTTTTTTTAACTAAGAAGATGCATTTCTAGAGGCACTACACTTCACATTCAGCCATCTTCGACAAAAAAATTTAAAAATGTATATTTATAAAGGAGAAATTAAAAAGATGAAAAACAATGAATATAAAAGCTTCATAAAGAAAAAGAAAATGTCTGGAATTTTTTTTATTTTTTTTAAAACGAAGAAGATGTGTTTTTAGAGTAACTACACTCCATATTCAGCCATTTTCAACACAAAAAGTTGGCAACAATTAGTTTCTACAACAAAAAATCAATAAAAACTTAACCAAGGTTCCACAATTGTCGACTATTCCCTCCCCCCAACCAGAACGAAACATTGTCCTCAATGTTTTAAAGGAAAGAAGTAGAGTTTAGAAGACATTACTTGGGTGGTGCAACACAGAAGAAAATATTTACAAGCAGAGAGTTAAATCTAATTTGTACTTCTTACTGCGGCTACTACTACCATCATTATTTGGAGACTCAAATACAAGGGTCCTTGAGTATGGCTCTAGTTTATAAGCTTGTAACAGATCAAGTAGCTTATTAGCAGTGTGAGCACAAATAAAAAGTTTTTTCGCTGTGGAAGGAATGAAATAGTTTTTTATTGCATGGTTAAGAAATGCGATGAAGTTATCATAAAAGTTATTGACATTTAACAAACCGATGAGTTTCTGGTAAATGTGCAGGTGGGCCCAAGATGATAGTGTGATAAGTGCCTCTAGAGTTGCAAGATCTCTTGGTAAGAAAATAAAAGCATCAGCATGATTAAGTATTTCAAGTATTCTTTATTGCACACCTGAGACGACTAAGTCTTCTCCAGTCGGTGAGCCGGACAAATTGCCCAAAAATTTTAGAGCTCTTGGGATGATACCTAACACTTGGCTTCCTCTGACAAAAGCAGCTTCGGGGACCAATTTTGATAACCCTCGGTTACCTCCTCCATACACCAAGTGTAATATTCTCTCTGCTATGCTTTGACTATGATCTATGGCTACCTCAATGAACTCTTTATGTTTGCCATAGTTAAATCCAGAAAGCACACAAATATTCTTGAATTGTCTATTGGGAGTAGCTGCCATTGGGGTACTTTTCAAAAATAATTTGTGAGTGCATAATAAAAAATTATATTTAAGAATCTTAGTGACAGTTGGTCACAGCTGTGTATGAGGTTGCATGTCAGTGTCAAATAACACGTAAAACACATGGCTCGCGAGTCAAAAAGGAAACAGTAAAAAGAAAAATAAACAATGATAAAATAAAATTATTAAAGACAATAATGCAAATGATAAAAAAACAATGAAATAAAATAACAGTGAAGTAAAAGGATATTTACAAGTAGTTGCGATTGTGGCTCACATTTTCCTCTGGTTTTACGTCCAGAAATGGCTTGAACGCACTCTATGAGTCGAGGATGGGCTTCCCATCTAGTTTTCTTATAAACTGACAAACATGGTCGTTTATAGTCAGATTCCCGACACTATATCATGCATGCTCTTTCTGGAATAATGACTATAACTAGATAATCGCTCTTTACACATATCCATTGGGATGCGTTTCAAGAGACAAAAGGATATAATCCAATGACTCCTTATTCAAGCCAGCCCTAATGAATTGAATCTTATCTTCCATGTTATCAGACACCATTCCTAAAGAACATGGGTTTTTATTGCATCTCATTCTGGCACATTTATGACAAACAACAAAAATTCTTTGAGCTCTTCATTTTCTTGCATAATTTCCTTTACCACAACCAGACATGTATGCAATAAATTTTGGAGGTAACTCACCTGCGAAACGTACTCTGGCCTCGATTAACCAACGAATGTCAGCTGGTATATTATTCTTTATGAGCAATCGCATGCGTTCGGACCGAACTTTATAGATTGTAAGGAGGGCATTCTGAGGAAGTTATGGGAATCGGTTGTGAAGCTTTGCTAAAATCTTGTTTCTGTCCATACCTTCGCCTTAGAATATCAGTTATTACGGGAAACTGAAGTAACCGACTTGATTGTGACGAAGTACTGTTATCCGTCACTTCACCGGAGTAACAAACTAAAGCACACAAACAAAGAAAAACAAACTAAAACACATAAAGAAAATTACAATCCTCCTCTTATTGAATTTACCTCAAGCTCCGACTGGATGTTGTAAACACTTCTCTCAATGTCTCTGAGTTAGCTTTCCAAATCCTCAACATAGGATACTAACTCTGGTGGTTGCAGAGCCCAAATATGATGTGTTTTACAAAATCAAATTTGTCTTTTGAGATGAGATTTTACACGTTGAAGTGGTTTAAGAATGTCCATGAGGAACTGTTTAGCTATGACACTCATGATTAACAATGATAAGAGAAAACTTAATGGTTAAACAAACACACTTATGCAAAAATAATTTCAATTAGCAAAAGAATAATAAAAAGAAAGAAAAAAAAATCAAATCATCGAAAAGAAAGAAAAAAAAACTCAATTCAAATCTAGTGGGTCACTCAAATTTATTTCGGTGTCCTCTCCATGTGGTTGGTACTCTAGCTATGGCTTTAATCTTTGACCATTAACTTTAAACGTGACAATGTTCTTTGGGTCCTTAATTTCAATTGCCCTATGTGAAAAAAACAGTATGAACAATAACGAGGCCAGACCATCGAGAGCGTAATATACCTTGGAATAGGTGCAAGCGAGAATTGAATAAAAGAACTTTTTGACCTGGAGTGAAAGATTTTCTCATAATTTGCTTGTCGTGAAAGACTTTCATTCACTATTTGTAAATTTTGGCATTTTCATATGCATCATTGCGAATTTCTTCAAGTTCTGCCAGTTGTAATCTTCTTTCTGAGCTAGCTTGCTGCATGTCAAAGTTGAATTTCTTGATGGCCCAATATGCACGATGCTCGAGTTCCACAGGTAGGTGGCAAGCTTTTCCATACATTAGCATGTAGAGTGACATCCCAATCGGGGTCTTGAAATCCGTTCTATATGCTCATAATGCATCATCAAGTCTTAATGACCAATCTTTTATGTCTGGCCTCACCGTCTTTTATAATATGTGCTTTATTTCTCGATTGGAGATCTCAACTTGGCCACTGATTTGCGGATGATATAGGGTCGCCATTGTGTGAGTGATTGAATACTTTGTCAAAAGAGCTTTGAATGCTTTGTTACAAAAGTGGGCACCACCATCACTGATTATCGCTCGAGGGAATCCAAAGTGTTAAACAATGTTACTTTTCAAAAATCCTATCACCACCTTGTGATCATTGGTTCTACATGAAATTTTTTCTACCCATTCGATATGTAGTCAACAGCAACCAATATGTATTGATGGCTAAAAGAAGGGGGAAAGGGTCCTATGAAGTCAATACCTCATACATAAAAAATCTTAACCACTAAAATTGGATTTAGTGGCATCATATTCCTTCGTGTAATGCTCGCCATTCGTTGATACCTATCACATGAAGAGCAAAATGTGTAAGCATCTCGAAATATAGTTGGCCAATAGAAACCACATTGTAAAACTTTTGTAGTTGTTTTCTTAGCATTGAAATGACCTCCACAAGTTTGTTCATGGCAGAATGAAAGAATATTATGAATTTCATTTTCTAGGACATATCGTCTAATAATTTGATCTGCACAATACTTGAACAAATACGAGTCATCCCAAAAGAAATTCTTTATTTCCGTGAAAAAATTGGTCTTGTCTTGCTTAGTGCAATGCTCTGGAAATTGACATGCAACAAGATAATTCACGATGTCAACATACCATAGTAATACTTCCATACTCATTAATTGTTCATCTGGAAATGATTCATTCAATGTTAATGGTTCTGTAATTGTATTAAAATGGAGACGAGAGAGATGGTCAGCCACAACATTCTCTGTGCCTTTCTTATCTTTAAATTCTAAGTCGAACTCCTGCAAAAGTAACACCCAATGAATTAGACTAGCTTTTGCATCTTTCTTTGTGAGAAAATATTTAAGAGCAACATGATCTGTGAACATAATTATTTTACAACCAATGAGATAAGATCGAAATTTCTCTAATGCAAACACTACTGCTAGTATTTCTTTTTCAGTCGTTGAATAGTTCAACTGTGCATCATTCAATGTCATACTGGCATAGTAAATAACATGGGGAATTCGATCAACTCTTTGTCCTAAAACTACTTCTACTGCATAATCAGATGCATCACACATGAGCTAGAATAGTAAGCTCCAATTTGGGGGCTGAATGGTGGGTGATGATGTCAACAATTGCTTTAGTTTTTCAAATGCCATAAGACATGATTCATCAAAGATAAAAGGTACATCCTTAGCAAGTAAATTGCATAAGGGTCTATAAACTTTGTTAAAACCTTTAATGAAACGTCTATAAAAACTAGCATGCCCAAGGAAAGATCTTACTTCTCTGACTATTTTAGGTGGATGATGATTGGAAATGAGATCCACCTTGGCTTTATTAACCTCAATACCTTTGTTCGAAATGATGTGACTGAGAACAATACCTTGTTTTACCATAAAATGACATTTCTCCCAATTTAAGACTAAGTTCTTCTCAATACATCTCTGCAGAACCAGTGTTAGATGATGTAAACACTGATCAAATGAGTCACCAAATATAAAAAAGTCATCCATAAAGACTTTAAGGAATCGTTCAACCATATCAGAAAAAATACTTAACATGCATCGTTGAAATGTAGTAGGTGCATTACATAATTGAAATGGCATCCTCCTATATGCAAAAGTACCAAAAGGGCAAGTAAAAATGATTTTCTCTTGATCTTTTGGTGCTATGGGAATCTGATTATAACCTGAGTGGCTATCTAGAAAGCAATAAAATTCATGGCCTGCTAATCTATCAAGTATTTGGTCGATAAATGGTAAAGGAAAATGGTCTTTACGTGTGACAAAATTCAACTTTCTATAATCAATGCATACACGACATCCTGTAGTCATTCTAGTGGGTATCAATTCATTATCGGCATTCGTAACTACTGTGACTCCTGACTTTTTGGGGACAACATGTACATGACTGACCCATGAAGTATCAGAAATGGGGTAAATAATACTTGCATCTAATAGCTTAAGGACTTCAATTCTAACAATTTCTTTCATGTTAGGATTTAACCGACGTTACATTTCCCTAGTAGGTTTAGCATTTTCATCAAGGTGAATGTAATGCATGCAGTCTACTAGGTTTATACCTTTTATATCGGTTATGGTCCATCCTAATGCTCATTTGTGCTCTTTTAAAACATCCAACAACTTACCTTTTAGTTCGTCATTTAAGGATGATGAGATGATTACCGGCAGAGTACTTTCTTCTCCAAAAAATGCATATTCCATAGTGTTGGGTAATGGTTTGAGCTCGAGTTTCGGTGGTGATTCTGATGATGGGATGAGTTTATTCTCTAATGGTGCTAGTTGTTCAACTATTGACTTCTATTTATTGGTATCCATGGATGGTGTTGAGTCAAACAGGGCGTTGACCTCATCAAATGATCTGTCAATATCAAAATCAAAACTAAAGTGAGTTAAACATGTTTGTAAAGGGTCATCACTAAGGTTTGAAAGAAAAGTGTCATCAACTAATTCTTTAATTAAATCCACATCAACAATTCTATCATCTGCATTGTGAGGTTGTTTAGCAATGTTGAAGATGTTTAGCTTCATAGTTATGTTACCGAAGGACAATTGAATATTTCCAGTTCTGTATTGAATGTGAGCATCGGCAGTTGCCAAGAAAGGTCGGCCTAGGATAACGGGAATGTGCTTCCTTGAATCCTATATTAGTTAAGTGTCAATTATAATGAAATCAACAAGAAAATAAAACTTGTCTAATTGGATAAACACGTCCTCTACAATACTACGAGGTATTTTCATGGACCGATCTGGAAGTTGTATCACCACTGGAGTTGGGTGTAATTCTCTCAGTCCAAGTTTCATGAATACTGAATAAGGCAACAGATTTCCACTAGCTCCTAAATCCAACAAAGCATTTGCAATTGTGTGATTCCTTATACTACATGAGATAGTGGAGGAGTCTAGGTATTTGCATTTTAGAGGAATTTTGTGTTGGATATTTCTATTTTTTATACAAAGGTCTTTAAGAAACTTGGCATAAGATGGAACTTGTTTTATAGCATCAAGCAAAGGGATGTTAACACTTACTCGTTTGAAGATTTCAAGAATCTCACCTGTGGATTTTCCTTTCTTTTCTTTAGCTAACCTTTGAGGAAATGGAGCTTTGGGAACATATTCTCGTGGGTTGGTTTCTTCTTTCTCTTCTGGTGGTGAGTCCTCAACATTCATAGGTATAATTTAATTTTCTTTTGTCACTGGCATCTCCAGTTTGTTATCGACTTCTTTTCCTTTTCGCAAGGTCATGACGGCTTTGACCTCTCCGTGCTGCTATGGTGAACTGGTACTTACTTCATGCACTCTTTTAGGATTAGACACTGGTTGACTTGGAAATTTACCTTTCTCAACAGTCATTGCCAAGGTCTGAACTAAAGAAGCAAGCCGTCCCACCATCTTCTCGAGGCTTGAAACTGATTGGGCTTGTGAGTTGAAGCCTGCTCTCATCTCATTTCGTAGTTCATCAATGGTGCGGTTCTGTTGCTCAATCATGGAGTGAGTAACATTCTTGAAATTCTGGAATGAATCCTCCCATGGTCTGGGTTGAGAGTAATTCTGGTTTTGATTGTATGGTCTAAATGGTGGCTGAGAGGCTTGAGGAACTTAGGGAATTAGTTGCATTGGTGGAGTTGCAGTTGCTGGTCCATTATGTTGGAATCCTTGAGACCATGAAAAATTGGGGTGGTATCTCCATCTAGGGTTATGTGTGTTGGAGTATGGGTTGTAATTTGATGATTTTCTCATTACACCTATGGCATTGGCTTGATCTGAGTATGGGTCATGGTCATGTGGTTCTGTTGATTTAGTAGTCGTTAACGATGCTATTTGTGGAGAAATACCTTCATCCATTTCTTTGACTTTTTTAATTCCTGAACTTGACTCGCCAATGTGAACTTCATTCACTCTTTTAATTCTTTTAGTATTCCTGAGCGATCGACTCCGTTGTTGGGAATTATCTGCTTGTCGCTGGAAGAATTCTTAAATCTCTGATGCACTTTTTTACATTAGCTCTCCTCCACTTGTTGCCATTAGCCATTCTTGCACATTCGGCAATAATCCCTCTAAAAAGTATTGGAATTGGTGCCATTTCTCGTATCCATGATGTGGACACTTCAAGAGTAACCCATTGAATCGCTCCCATATTTCGAAAAACTGCTCGTCTTCTCACTGGGTAAACTCTGAAATTTCCCTGCGAATAGCATTGGTTTTATGCACTGGGAAATATTTATTCAAATTTTTTTTAACCATTTGTTCCCATGATATAATGCTATTAGCAGGCAATGTGTTGATCAATGAACGAGCTCTATCCTTTAAAGAAAATGGGAATAGTCTAAGTTTAACATTATCATCTGAAAAATTCTCATTTTTAAATGTTTGACAAACAACATGAAAATCATTCAAATGATTATATGGGTCCTCATTTTCTAGGCCATAGAATGTTGAGAGACAATTTAGCACACTAGGTTTTAATTCAAAACTCCTAGCAGCTACATTTGGGTATCTTATGCATGATGTGCTCAAATTAACTAAAGGACTAAAGTAGTCCTTAAATGGCTTCTCCTGTGGTGCTTGTTGTTGTTGCAAATCCATTTCACTTTTATCTTTAATTACAACGTGTTTGTGTGTGCGAAGTGTTTTTTCAAGTTCAAGATCTATAGGTTCAAGATTAGGTAATAATGACCTTCGACCATGCATGCAAGGAACACAAAAAATGAGAACAAAACAAAAAATATAAAGAAGAGTGAGAAATTACGGTACTAACCTTATCACGTTGTTATAACCTTTCTATAAAAACACACTAAAACAAATACGTGAAATAAATTAACTAAAAATAAATGAATAAGATAAACAAAAAAATATTACAAAGAAAAATAACTTGAAAGTTAAATTACAGAATTTTAAAGAAGAGAGAAAAAAAAAATTCTTAGCTCAAAATGTAAATTCACTCTTTTTTTTCTTTCTTTTTTTAAATTAAAAAAATTACAAGAAAAATAACTAAAAGAAATTTTTTTACAAATTAAAATAACTTATCTCCCCGGCAACGACACCGAAAACTTATTGTACAAATTTTATTGAACTTGCAAGTGTACGAATCTATTGTAGAATAGATTAATGGTGACGAGTATCGATCACACAAGGAGATGCATTTTAATTATATGTAGAATTAATTTTGTATGAGAGTGGTTGGATTTGTGGTGAATGTGACTTTGATTATCCTAAAATTGGAATTGAAATGGTGAGAATAAATTGAAGTAAAATCTATTGAAATGACGCACTTGGGTATCTAGATCCGCATTAACATGCACCATGGGCTAAATATTCCTTATTAGTGGCAATTAAATCATGAGGGAGGAATCCACACCTCATGAACCACACTCTAATCAATATGGTGCTAAGGACTTATCGTGCCAAATAATAATAACCTTGTAATAGGGAGTCGGTGAAACCAGGGCAGTATCTAGACAAGATTATTATTATTTGTCGATGAGAAGTCAAAACATCCACAAAAATTAGAGGGGAAGAGAAAATAAATTTACCAAATAAAGCTCATGACACATGTTGAGACTTCACCTTCAACGCAAGCTTGAAAGAAAATTAGCTACTCATAATTGAACTAGGGGTAAAATGAGAACTTATTAAAATACGTAGAAAATACAAAATGGAGAAGGAATTACAAAAAATGGAATCCAAAAATGGATTCAGAGATGCCAAAATTTGGGGGGGGGGGAGGCCCCTTTTTTATAGATACATTGAGTAAATCATGACCATTGGATTAAAAATAGTTTGAACGCTCAGGATTGTGCCACGTCATCAGTCAACAGTACACGGCTTAACCACGTGGTTTGAACAGTGACACGGTTTGACCATGCAGTTTGAACAGTCAACCGGGTTGAACAGTGATACGGTTTGATTGAAAATAATCCTGTGTATATGCATGTACCGTACGCGCGATTTTTGGTCCACTAACATGCTGCCACGTCATCGATCAACAATGCATAAGAATTTTCTCCAATGGAATCGTGACACCTCATCGGTCAATGCCACATTATCGGTCAATGCCATGTCATCGATCCGTCTATGTGAACAGTGTCGTGAACAGTAACGTAGACAATACCGTACATGTAAATAATACCGTACATGTGAACAATGAAATTTTTCCTTTTATACTCCTCCTAAGGTTTTCGACTGTCCTGAGTTCAACGTGATGCCCGTTTTGCCGTCTGATTTCTTATTCATTGTGAAATGACCATGATGCCCCTAAAATACATAAAATACTTAATAAAATAAAATACATATAATTAAATCACAAGAAGCTTAAATACATAAAAGTAAGGGTGTTAGTAAGACTTGAAATGTAAAGTGATGATATACTTCTTTATAAATAAACATTTTCTAACACTCAACATGTGCAAACATTTCATCAAAATCAATTCCCTCTTCTTGGTTGTTAACTTGAGCCATTAATATAACTTTATTCCTTACAACTACACCAGATTCATCCATTTTATTTCTAAATACCCATTTAGTGCCTATAATAGATTGATATTCCAGTTTAGGAACTAATTCCCACACATTGTTTTTCTTAAATTGATTTAACTCATCTTGCATTGCTATAATATAAGATTCATCATTTTCCACAGCCGCAAATGATTTTGGTTCAATTTGAGATATGAATGCAGCATGCTTACAAATATTTCTAAATGATGATCTAATTGTTACACCTCGTGAGGGATCTCTTAAAATCAAGTCTTTAGGATGAGAAGAAACATACCTCCACTCTTTAGGGAGTGATTGAGAAGTACCTTTACTTTGCTCTATTTATTCATCTTGCTCCTCTTGATTTCCATGTGGTGCATCCTTTTGGTTATCCTTTGATGACTCTTCTTGTACTACTTCATCGGCATCATTATTAACAACAACTTTCTCAGCAGAGGAGGGGTTAGATTCATCAAACGTAACA
The DNA here is from genome assembly GCA_002013955.2 of Citrus medica. Classification (NCBI taxonomy): domain Eukaryota; kingdom Viridiplantae; phylum Streptophyta; class Magnoliopsida; order Sapindales; family Rutaceae; genus Citrus; species Citrus medica. The sequence continues at coordinate 158,667 of MKYO02026884.1, forward strand.
TGTATAAATTTTTCTACTACTAGAGTTCTTTTGTTATAAACTTTATAAGCTTTGTTGGAGTTTGAATACCCAAGAAAGATGGCAATATCGGATTTTGGATCAAATTTGCCAAGATTATCCTTTGTGTTCAAAATAAAATATTTGCATCCAAAATCTTTGAAATAATCAATGTTGGGTTTTCTATCTTTCCAAAGCTCATATGAAATTTTATAGAGGTGAGATTTAATCAACACACGGTTTAAAACATAGTTTTGGGTGATGAAAGTTGATGTACAATGCCTAAATTATTACAAAATGTTTCAAATGCATGATTTTCAAACTCTCCTCCATGATCACTCCTAAGGCATACAATACCATATCCTTTTTCATTTTGAATTTTCTTACAAAATACTTTAAACGCATCAAGAGCATTATCCTTATTAGCTAAGAATAATACCCATGTGTATCTTGAAAAATCATCAACAATTATAAAAGCATAATACATGCCCCTCAAACTAGCATATCTTGAAGGTCCAAATAAATCTATATGAAATAATTGAAGAGGTTTTGAAGTAGAAATATGATTTTTTTTTCTTTTAAAAGAGGTTTTGATATGTTTTCCAAATTAGCATGCTTCACAAATTATATCTTTTTAAAAATCGATTTTTGGAAGACCTTTAACTAAACCATTTTTAGAAATCTTTGAAATTAGATCTATGCTTGCATGTCTTACTCTTCTATGCCATAACCAATCATCATCATGCAATGTGAAAAAATATTTATCATGTGTAGATGCATAATCTATATCAATGGTATAAATATTAACACATCTATTTCCTACAAACAATATCTTGTCATCACAAGCATTCTCAATAACACATATAGTCTTATAAAAAACAACTTTATAACCCTTATCACACAATTGACTAATGCTAAGAAAATTTTATTTTAAATTTTCAACTAAGCACACATTTTCAATAAGAGTAGAGGATACATTACCAACATTTACAATACCAATGATATTTCCTTTTAAATTATCTCCAAAGGAAACGTTTCCACCGTTCTCGATCTTGGTAAAACTTGAAAACTAAGTGTAATTCCCTGTCATGTGTCTTGAACATCCACTGTCCAAGAATCACTTATTTTTCATTTTCTTTGATCCTTGCAGAAAAAGTTTCTAGGTTTTAGGTACTCAAAACTTCTTGGGTCCTTGAGTGTTAGTAATGATTCCTTTTGGAACCTATCACACTATAATATGCATTTCTTTTCACTGGACATCTATTTTTTATGTGACCATCTTGATTACAGTAATGACATACAACTTGATTGTTAATAGAGATACTTTTCACAAAGTAATTCTTATAATACTTTTGTTTCAATTTGGCTTATAACCAATACCTCTTTTGTCAAACACACATTTGTTTTTAATTAAGCATGTTATCTAACATCTTTTGCCCATTTGTGAATTTTAGCATAATTTCATTTAGCGCACTATTCTTATTCTTAAGCACTTCATTCTCCTTTATCAATTCATCATCATGTAATTTTTTATGCTCATATGAAGCACTTTGTTTACCTTTAAGAGATGCAATCTTATCATGCAACGTTTTATTGTCTAAATCTAATTCATTTAGCTTCTCATTCAATGAATTATTGCATTTTTCTAGAGCATCCTTTTCATTTGTAAGTTCTAGCATTTTCTTTTTAAGGCATGTATTCTTCTTACCAATTTTTATCCACTCATCATGCAATTCTTTTAAAGCATTATGTAACTCATCATATGTTGGAAGATTACTTACCTCATCAAGTTCATCAAATGATTCTTCCCCGATTGCCATGAGAGATAAATTTGTCTTTTCTTGATGTTCTTCATCTTCACTCATTTCCTCATCGCTATCATCCTAAGTGGCTACTATTGCTTTCTTCTTGAGCTTGTTGAGAAGAGGACATTCTGTTGGTTATTTTAACTCAATTTCTATTGATGTTAATGTGCAAGTATACACAACAAGTAATAAAGTGATGAATATTCAAGATCATCTCCACAAGGACTGTTGTTATTAGAAATGGTACAACAATCACGATAGTACAAACTTCCTTCTATCTAAAAATAAATAAATAAAGTTGATTGACTAATGAAATTAACAACGTAATAAAGTAATTGCATTAATAAAGTAAATTGAACAGTTTGCGCAAAAAGAATTCAATAAGAATAAGGTAGTTGAATGATCAAACTCTCTTTATGTGCTGACTGTTTTGTTCAAACTAACACCAGTTGTTGCAACAACTCCTATAGCACTGGGCAGAATTACTTTGCAACCTCAGCTGTCGCTTGTTGGAATTCTCATACCCTTATGCAACCTAACAATGGCCAATTGTTATATCACATAAGATATGGTATTATGAACATATACTCTCTCTACCCTACGAGGTGAATCCCTATATCTAGTTCATCACAAATCTTAACTCAAGTGTGGCCCTTTTGGGACTCAAGTTAAACTAAATCCAAGAAACTTAAATTAAGATCAAGTATTCCTCTAATAATTTCCACTAAGACAGACCCTTTTATAGCTCTCTCTTAACTTGAACCATTAAATGGGAGGTCAACCGAAATAATGATTGTAATATAAGCTATTAAAGCAAAAAGATTCAATAATCTTGTAGCAACTCATAAGAATAGTCAATAACCCATTTATATTGTTTGTCACTCAATTACAATCAAATTTAGTTCATAACTTGGAAAAGAAGAACAAACATCAAAGTATCAGTCATGAAATACATCGTCTCAATTAGAGAATAAATAAAGAAATAAAAAAAGATTAATGAAAATTGAATCCAAATAGTTCTGCAGATTTCTTCACTGGTGCAGACTTGTTCTCGCTTGAATTCTGCTTTTTCTTTCTTTTTCTCTTGATTTCTTCTATGTTAATTCACCGCTTTCTTTCCATATGATACGTGCTCCTTTTATAATTGAAAATTAGGGTAAACGGAAGCTTACGGTGTGCATAAGTCAGATTAGTTAACTGCAGATCTTGATTTTACAGATATCCCGCACGAAAGTTTCTATGTCCTTGTTCCAGGATTGCTACAACAATGGTTGCTACAACAATGGTTGCTACAACAACGGCTACATTGGATACATTGTTCCAGATTTGTTTTAATTCTTTTATAGCCATGTTTTTTTTTATTTTTGCAAGCGTATTGCATCGGCATTCCTTTCTTGAAACTTGAGCTTTCGAAAAACCTACAATTATGCACACAATTTAAGCACGAATTATTCTAAATCAAACAAGATTTATTACGAATAAAATAAAATGAATGTTTATACAAAATGTAACAAAAATGCAATAAAAACACATTATTTACTCTCTAAATAATATCGATTTAAGTCTAAACGTGTCTTGATAACTCTCATTTCATAGAGTTATCACATTCAGACCGTATGTGTCCAGGCTTTTTGCATTCATAGCAAGTGATTTGCTCCTTCTTCTCCTTTTGATTTTTGAAGTTTCTGAACTTTCTCTGCCAATTAATTTTCTTGTAGAATTTTCTGAATTTCCTAGTCAGCATAGCCATCTCCTCATCATCCAGTTCGCTCTCCTCATCACTCTCATGTTTTGAAGCTTTAATAGCAATATCTTTCTTCTTTTCTTCATGCCTTTTTTCTGCTGCCAAGTCTTCTTCATATGAAATGAGTGAACCAATTAAATCATCAATAGGTAAAGTATTTAAGTTTTTGGCTTCTTCAATGGCAGTTGTTGAGTGTTAGAAAATGCATATTTATAAAGGAGAAAATCGTCATTTTACATTTCATGTCTTACTAACAACCCTTACTTTTATGTATTTAAGCTTCTTGTAATTTAATTACGTGTGTTTTATTTTCATTAAATATTTTATGTATTTTAGGGGTATCACGGTCATTTCACAATAAACGAGAGATTAGATGGCAAAACAGACATCATTTTTAAACTCAAGACGGTCGAAAACCTTAGGAGGAGCATAAAAGGAAAAATAGTATTGTTCACATATACGGTACTATTCACATGTACGGGCACTATCTACGTTACTGTTCACGGCACTGTTCACATAGACGGATCGATGACATGGCATTGACTGATGAGGTGTTACGGATCCTGTTGGACTAAAATTCTTATGCACTGTTGATCGATGACGTGGCAGCATAT
>MKYO02026884.1:172644-243279 GCA_002013955.2 Citrus medica
TTCACCCGGGTCAAACCGTGTTACTGTTCATCCACGTGGTCAAACCGTGTACTGTTCACGCGGACTGTTGACTGATGACGTGGCGCAATCCTGAGCGTCCAAACTGTTTTTAATCCGATGGTCACGATTTACTCAATGTATCTATAAAAAGGGGGCCTCCCCCCTAATTTGATATCCCTGAATCCATTTTTGGACTCCATTTTCTGTAATTCCCTCTCCATCTTGTATTTTCTACGTATTTTAATAAATTCTCATTTTGCCCCTAGTTCAATTATGAGTAGCTAATTTTCTTTCAAGCTTGGGTTGAAGGTGAAGTCTCAACATGTGTCATGGGCTTTATTTGGTAAATTTATTTTTTCTTCCCCTCTAGTTTTTGTGGATGTTTTGACTTCTCGTCGACAAATAATACTAATCTTGTCTAGTACCGCCTTGGTTTCACCGGCCCCCTAGTACAAGGTTATTATTATTTGGCATGATAAGCCCTTAGCACCATATTGATTAGAGCGTGGTTTATGAGGTGTGGATTCCTCCCTCATGATTTAATTGGTATTAATAAGGAATATTTAGCTCATGATGCATGTTGATATGGATCCAGATACCCAAGTACGTCATTTCAATAGATTTATCTTCAATTTATTCTCGCCATTTCAATTCCAATTTAGGATAGTCCAAATCATTCTCATCACAAATCCAACCACTCATTTACAAAATTAATTCTACACACAATTAAAATCCACCTACTCGTGGGATCGACACTCGTCACCATTAGTCTATTCTACAATAGATTCGTGCGCTTGCGAGTTCAATAAAATTTGCACAACAACAGTCCTCTTAGGTCTCTATTTTTTTGGAAGTGACCTAATGATTTTCTTCACTTTCTCACTATTTGAAAAAGTCTTTCCTATGGCTCATAGGGTGTTGACTATGTCTGTAAATTGTGTATACATAGAATACACACTTTCATTTTGTTCCATTTAGAACAATTCATATCTTGAGCACTCTTACAACTAAATACTCTATGAAATTCTTTCTTATCAAGAGTGCAAAACAAAACATTCATTGCCTTAGAGTTTAAAGATATCTTTTATTTTCTAATTCACTCCATTGACTTGAAGGTTTTGAAATATCATCTCCTACTTCATCTTTAGTCATAAGCATGAATGGACTATCACAAACAACTTCCCAAATTTCGTATTCTAAGGCTTGTAAGTAAATTCTCATCTTAATTTTCCAATATGGATAGTCATTACCGTCAAAGAACGGTGGTCTAGTTGTGGACTGTCCTTCCCTGAAGGTAGAGTCATATTGGTTGCCATGGATCTTTTACTCTAGACAGTTAAGTCCTACTAAGAGAACCTTACTCTGATACCAAATAAAATAATATCTAAGCAACCCAAGAGGGGGTGCATTGGGTTTCTAAACATTATGCAATTCTTAAACAGAACTTAATGCAAATCTTAAATGAATTCAAAGCAATAATAAATAAATAAACCAAAATATAAAAAGATAAGGGAAAAGAGATTCAAACATAAAGATTGCCTACATTCACGCCTTCAAGCACACCGAGCTTGAGGATTCCATTAGTCAAACCTTCAAGACTTCAAGAACACTTACAATTGATTTCTTAGGAGTCAATCAACCTTTACATTCAGAGATTATCCCCAATCTCTTAATCCAAGTGTATCCCAACACTTACAATCACTCAAAACAAATATTACAAATTTGTTTTTCTTTCACATAATATATAAGATTACAAATCAATGCTTAATGTATGAATAAATGAACAAGAATGAATTTGAAGCTCAATGAATGTTGTATTCTCGATTATAAGCTCAATGATAACGTTATGATCAACATTTTTTTGAATTTGATTGAGCTTATTTATAGTTGGAGCTAAAAAATAACTGTTTTTGACTTTCTACCCGAAATTGTATTGTCGTTAACAGTTATCGGTTAACCGTTCTGACTGGTCTAAGTGATCATTGAGCTGGATTTTAAATAAAAGGTTGATCGTTTACGACTATCAGTTTACCGTTAATTTTCAGAGACCTATTAAATAAATTTCTGCTATCTGTTCTTGCTAAACGGTTGAAGGTTAGAGTAGAATTACATTTTGAAAATTATCGGTTAGTTGTTTCCCGTTAATAATTCACCATTTAATTTTAGTAACCTACCCAGCATACTTGCCTTGTTTGTTTTTTCTAACTGGTTCAAGTTTAAGGATTTATCCCTTTTTGACAATTATCGGTTAACCGTTTCAAAGTAACGGTTCACCGTTTACTTTCAGAATCACAGTTTTAACCAAATTTCATAGGGAATGATTTTTCGATTAAAGTTAACGATTATCTATATTTCATGAACGCATTTAGAAAGATTAAATGACTTTTGAGAAATTGTTTATTAATGAAAACTCGAACATTTTAATCAAGAATATTTAAAGTTTGTTATCATCAAAATTAATATAATGAACATATAAATTTTAACAAATCATTCCTAGTAACCACTAGAGTAGCTGTTTCCATCAATTACGTTGCTATGAAAATACTGACACAAAAATTCGTGATCACCATTAAGGGAGATCAGCGAATAGCCTACTAGTGCTATGCCACAACCTCGCAGGTCAACTACCAAATACCTTATAATGAGTAAATCACTGATTTCTAGCAAAAAGTACTTGGTCTCTGCGACTCTAGCTCTTAAAATGACTAGGCATCTATTATCAAGTGAAAGAGAAATGTATGAAAGAGAATTGTGAAGTTGAGCACTGAGCGAATTTGTAGGGATGATACGCTTTTGAAAGTAAACTCCATTAATCACCAGAAAGCTCTAAATGGGAATAATTGCTATGTAATTCTAGGATTCATTGAACCGTTGTTAGATCCATGATTTTCTAAAGAAGAAAAATAGGGAATGCCAGCAAAAAACCTCTTCTCAATTCTAATTAAGAAGGGTAACCGGACGAAGGTTTTCAAGGTTGGTTCCTATCTAACCAAGGAGACCAAAGAGTAGCTAATTGCCTTCCTATGGGAGTTCAACAATGTATTTGGCTGGACACATAAAGATATGCCATGGTATAGAGGTATCTTGCCACAAACTTGATGTTAATTGGCATTATAAACAAGTTAAATAGAAGAGAAAGCCCTTCAACCAAGTGAGGTATGAAGCGATTGAGGCAGAAGTAGATTATTCCAATTCACACTTAGCCATTAAGGCATAAGTCATCACTAATTTTTTGGTAGAATTTGCCAATGACTTTGGAGAGAAGGAACCCTAGGGGAACTGAACAAGGAGATAACCACTGGAAACCTGATGGTTGCTAGATATCTATGTAGATAGATCTTTGAATTTGTGTGGGAGTACAGTTGGTTTGGTCATCATATGCCCTGGAGGAGTGAAGCTCTAGTATGTATTGCAATTCAGTTTCAGAGCCTCTAACAATGAGGCTGAATATGAAACAATCATTGCTGGTTGAGGATATGCAAAGCTTTTTGGGCAGGAAGACTCATTGTCAGGTGTGATTCTCAATTAATAGTAAACCAAGTTGGCTCAGAATACAAGACCAAGTAGGAGAACTTGATGAAATACAAGTGTGCAACTCAAGAGGGGGGTGAATTGGGATTCTAAAACAAATTATCAAGCAAATCTAAAATAAATTTAATGGAATAACAATTAAATCAATCCAAGCTTTCCGGGCTTGAGGATTTCACTAAGCAAGCCTCAAAGGCTTCAAATGCTTACACTTGACTTCCAAGGTGTCAATGAACCTTTACAACAAGAGATTATCCCCAATCTCTTAACTCAAGTGTATCCCATCACTTACAATCACTCAAAGTAAAAGATTAAAAATTGTTTTTCTCTCACACAATATTTAAGATTACAAATCAATGCCCAATGTATGAATAGATGAAGCAAGAATGTGTTTTAAAGCTCTATGAAGATTATATTCTCGAATATAAGCTCAATGGTCGTGTTGTGATCAATCTTGTTTAAATTTGAATGAGCTTATTTATAGTTGGAGCTGAAAAACTAGCCGTTATAGATTGTCTGCTCGTAAACGGTTCGTCGTTAACCATTAACGGTTAACCATTTAGGCTTGGTCAAAGTTACCGTTAGACCAATTTTCAAATAAACGGTTTGTCGTTTATGATTACCCTTTCGCCGTTAATTCCTAGAGACCTGCAAGATGAACATCAGTTATCCATTTACATTAAACTGTTAAGGATTTGCATGAAATGACCTCTTTGGAAATTATCGGTTAGTCGTTTGTAATTAACGGTTCGCTGTTTGTTTCCAGTAACTTGCAAAACAAGTTAACTTTATCCATTTCAGTTAAGCTTTTGCCGTTTGTTTTTGGTACAATCTTTCATTCTAGATTTTATCAGTTAACCATTTCAATAAACGGTTCGCTGTTAAATTCCAGTAGCCCTCCCAGCTTTTTGTGTTTTCCGTTTTTCTTAATCGGTTAGAGCTTAGGCAATATGTTGCTCTCTATTTTTAGTCAGTTAACCGTTTAAATAAATGGTTCACCGATTATTTCCAGAATCACCGTTTAAGTCAGATTTTGCTAAGAATCATTTTCCAATTTGAAATTTAACAGTGATCCATCTTTTATGAATATAATTAGAATGTTTTATAAGGCTCTCGTTTATTAAAGAATAGCTCCAACATTTTAATCAAAATCTATTTAAAGTTTGTTATCATCAAAATCAATATTATTAACATATTCATGTTAACAATCTCCCCCTTTTTTATGATGACAAACTTCAATTAATATTTTGCTCCCCCTTAATATATGCTCCCCTTAATATATGACCAAATTAAAAAATGTCCAATAAAAATGATTTTTGCTCAAGGGAAACATTTTAAAAAAAATTCATTTCAAATTTAAAAACAAAATTCATTTCAAATCTCCCCATAATTATAATCTCCCCCTTTTTTATGATGACAAACATCAATTAATATTTTGCTCCCCCTTAATATATGACCAAATTAAAAAATGTCCAATAAAATGATTTTTGCTCAAGGGAAACATTTTAAAAACAAAATTCATTTCAAATTAAAAAAAAATCATTTCAAATCTCCCCATAATTATCTCCCCATTCATCATCAAAAGGAAAAGAGAGAAAAGAAATCCGTAAATCCGAAGAATAAAGAAGTTACCCAGTTTTGACGAGCAAAAAATTTGGCAGAGTTTTCCCTTAAAATAGAGCAAAACCACTAATACAAAATGAGATTAAAACACTTCCAAAATATATTAACAACAACTCCATCATTTAACAAACCAACAACTCCATCATCCAACAAACCAACAACTCCATCAACCAAACAACCAACAATTTCATCAATCAATATCAAGTCATCCAACATCAAGAACATCACAAAAACATGTCATCAAAATCCATCAAGATCATATAGAGGTAGCAGTGTATATAAAAATATAAGTAGCAACACACAAACAAACAAAATATGAAATGTATATGCGAAAATGGAACTCAGAAACTATGGAGGTGGAGAAGATGTGCTCCACGAATCATAACCAAAATAACAAAGAAGAGTGCGCTGTCCAGCTATAAGCTCAAGCTGCTGGAAGGTCTGAAAGTCAGAACGTAGCTGCTGGTGATCACGGGAAAAAGTGGCCAACCTATCTAAAATCAATTGTTGCCGCTCCGAAATCCAGTGAGCATAAGCAATCAACTGCTGCACAACGTCTGAAGCAGGGGGCTGAACTGGAGTTGGAGGTGGCTCGGAAGAGAAGGGAATGTCAGCATCCATCGCACACTCCTCAGAGTCAGAGTCAGCTGGAGGCCTGGGGACAAAACGGCGACGCGGAGGATGAGGATGAGCTACTAATCTAAAATCTGGAAGCTTATCCGGAGGATAGACATCGTTGAGCATCCGATCGTCCTCTGGAGAATTCAAGGTATCCCGGTTTTTGGAGGTTTTAGTCTTTATCCACTCTTCATTCTTCCTAGAGAAACCGATACTAGTCATGGCCTCTAGACCAATTCGTCTAGTCTCTATATAACTAGTATCAAGAAGAGGCACCTCCAAGTGTCGCAGTATCTTAATAACGATACTGCCATATGGAAACAAGCAGTGGTTAAACGCAGGAGTACTTAACAATGTGCCACACAATAACATAGCTGAGGTTAATGGGACGACCTGTAATGAGGCTGTCTAATAGGCCCACGTCCAACCTCGTAACCTCATCCGAGTGACCTTTCCTATGAGTCACTATGTACTATAAAATAGTGTGAAGAATGCGAACTTGGAGAGGTAAAAGTTGAGACCGAAAAGGTAGATTACAGATCTCATTAGACAAGTCTCGACAGCGACAAATATCGTGGACTCCATCAACATGACTAAAACCGTCAAACGAAAGGGCTTTCCTAGAGATATAAATTTCATGACCCTCACTAGAGATACCTAGAAAGCCATTTAGGTCCTCATCATCAAATTCTATAGGCACACTGCCGACTTGAGTAACTATCCTATCTAGGCGAGTTACGAAGATTTCCATGTTCGAATAAAAGACTCGCACTAAATTGGGATAAACTCACTCATCAAAGTCAATGGCAGACTCCCAAGGCTGAAGCATATCCTTAATGCTTCTACCACATACAACTAAGGTACTGAATTCATCTATTTCAACATAGGAAGAGTCAAGTACCTAGCGACCATTGAAGCGATCCTCGAACCGCTTGGCCAAGGAAGGTATGGGGAAATGAATTCTTGCAAATTCAGAGACTTCTTGTGGTGGTATAGGATTCCTTGGAGGCACAGATTTTTGCCTGAGATTTCTCCGAGGGGGTGCAGCCATGGTGAAGAATAAGGGAGTTTGAAAATTTCGGGAGAGATGTGATGAGAAGAAGATGAACTTATTATTTGCTTAGGAATGAGTAAATGATGTGATTTTGAGGCTTAATTTGGTTGAAAAAGGGCAAGAATCAGGCTAAAAAAGAAGAAACTTGAACGGCTGCAGTTAAGGTTTAGATTTGAGATTTTTTAATTTTGGGCTTAATTTGAAGATTTGAATCGGTGAAAGTGTTCTAAAGGTGATAAGAAATGATGTTATAGGTTTGATTTGGCAAGAAAAACAAGAAAAATGAAGGTTTGAGGGCAGAGAAAGCTTCAGCTGCGCAACAATGGCCGAAACGGTGAAAGGGTAACTGGAGAATGAGAAGAAAAACCTTTGAACAGTTTTATAATCACGAAAACGGTTAACCGTTTATTTAAACGGTTAAGGGGTAACTTCCAGAAGCTAAAGAATGGGAAACAGTGAAAGGTTAAGCTCTTAACGGCTAAGGAGTAACTTCTAGAGAGCTCTATGTTTTTAAACGGTTTACCGATTGCATCAAACGGTAAAAGGGTTAAAAGACAGACATATAACCTAGTTTCTGGAATAAAATGGTGCACCGTTTATTGAAAACGGTTAGCCATTTATTTTATCTATAATTTTGCACATTTGATTTAATTTTTGGCCAGCAAATAATTCATTCCAAGATCATTTAATTGATCTAAAAATGTTTTATGAGTCATTTTAATGCATGATTCATGAACATATATTCAAGCAATTAATTCATATAATCAATCAAGAATTAACAAAGCAAGCACATCATTTGAATATCAAGCTTAAGCATTTCTAAATATTAAATCATCAAATCACCAATAAGACAATCAATTCAATACACTCAATAGCATGAATAAAGACGTTAATGCAAAAATTTCATCATCCCAAGTTCATGCCGGATCTTTGAAAATTTTTCTTCGCCAAGAGGTTTGGTAAAAATATCGGTGAGTTGTTTTTTTGTAGAGATAAACTCTAATGCAATATCCTCCTTTTGAACATGATCTCTTAAGAAATAATGTCTTATTTCTATATGCTTGGTTCGAGAGTGTTAAATGGGATTCTTTTAAAGATTTATGGCACTAGTATTATCACATTTAATAGGAATTTGTTCTAGGTTAATACCATAGTTTCTAAGTGTTTGTTTCATCCAAAGAACTTGCGCACAATAACTTCCTGTAGCTATATATTCAGCCTCGGTAGTTGAAAGTGCAACTGAATTTTGTTTCTTGCCAAACCATAAAACAAGTGAGTGACCTAGAATATAGCAAGTTCCACTAGTGCTTTTCCTATCAACTTTATAACCGGCAAAGTCCGCATCCGAATAGCATGTTAAATCTATATGAGTTCCCCTAGGATACCAAAGGCCGATATCTATGATTCCACTCAAATAACAGAAAATTCTTTTAACAACGAGCAAATGGGATTCCTTGGGACATGATTGAAATCTTACGCACAAACATACACTAAACATGATATCAGGTCTACTTGCAGTTAAATAAAGTAAAGATCTGATCATATCTCGATATATTTTGATATCCACTTCCTTGCCTTTTTCATCTTTGTCAAGTTTGGTTGTTGTGCTCATTGGAGTGATTTTAGTCTTTGAGTCATCAATGCCGAATCTTTTGAGTTGAGCTTTTACATACTTGGCTTGATTTATGAAAATTCCTTCCTCATTTTGTTTTATTTGCAGTCCAAGGAAGTATTTCAACTCTCTCATCATACTCATTTCAAATTCATTACTCATGCAAGATGAAAATTCTTTACACAACAATTCATTAGTAGACCCAAAAATAATATCATCAACATAAATTTGAACAACAAGTATGTCTTTATCCTTATGTTTGACAAAGAGAGTAGTATCCGCTTTACCCATGAAAAAATCATTTTCTAACAAGAAATTCTTAAGCCTATCATACCATGCTCTAGGTGCTTGTTTTAATCCATACAAGGCTTTAAACAACTTATAAACATGATTTGAAAATTTTTCATTTTCAAAACCAGGGGGTTGTTTTACATACACTTCTTCCATAATATACCCATTTAAGAAAGCATTTTTCATTTGAAATAAAATGAAATTTTTATGACATACAAATGCCAACAACATTCTAATTGATTCTAGTCTAGCAACGGGTGCAAAAGTTTCATCAAAATCAATTCCTTCTTCTTGGTTGTAACATTGAGCCACTAATCTAGCTTTATTTCTTACAACCACACCGGATTCATCCATCTTATTTCTAAATATCCATTTAGTACCTATGACAGATTGATATTCCGTTTTAGGAACTAATTCCCACACATTGTTTCTTTCAAATTGATTTAACTCCTCTTGCATTGCTATAATCAAAGATTCATCATTTTCCGCATCCGCAAAGGATTTGGGTTCAATTTGAGAAATGAATGCATTATGCTCACAAGTATTCCTAAGTGATGATCTAATTGTAACACCTCGTGATGGATCTCCTAAAATTACATCTTTCGGTTGAGAAGAAACATACCTCTACTCCTTGGGGAGTGCTTGAGAAGTATCTTCATTTTGCTCCATATTTGTTTGCTCTTCTTGTTCATCCTCTTGATTTCTTTGAAGTGCATTCTCTTGATTATCCTTTGATGGTTCTTCTTGTAACTCTCCATCTGCATCATCATAATTTATTCTTTTATTCGCAGAGGAGGGGTTAGACTCATCAAATGTAACATGCATAGATTCTTCTACAACTAGTGTATTTTTGTTATAAACTCTATAAGCTTTGCTTGAGTTTGAATAATCAAGAAAAATACCAACATTAGATTTTGGATCAAATTTGCCAAGATTGTCTTTTGTGTTCAAAATAAAACATTTGCAACCAAAAACTTTGAAATAACCAATATTGGGTTTTCTATGTTTCCAAAGCTCATATGCAGTTTTGTTAAGGTTAGGTCTAATCAACATACGATTTAAAACATAATAAGCAGTGTTGACGGCCTCGGCCAAAAAATATTTAGGCAATGAATTTTCATTCAACATAGTCCTAGCCATTTCTTGAATGGATCTATTCTTTCTCTCAACAACTCTATTTTTTTGCGGAGTTCTAGATGATGAAAATTGATGCTCAATACCAAAATCATTACAAAAAGTCTCAAATGTATGATTTTCAAACTCTCCTCCATGATCACTCCTAATGCATGCAATACCATACCCTTTTTCATTTTGAATTTTCTTACAAAGCACTTTAAAGGCATCAATAGAATCATCTTTATTCACTAAGAATAATACCCATGTATATCTAGAATAATCATCCACTATCACAAATGCATAATATTTGCCATTTAGACTAGCATATCTAGAAGGCCTAAATAAATCTATGTGAAGAAGTTGAAGTGGTTTTGAAGTAGAAATATGATTTTTATTTTTGAAAGATGTTTTGATTTGTTTTCCAAATTGACAAGCTTCACAAATCTTATCTTTTTGAAAACCAATTTTTGGAAGACCTTTAACTAAATCATTTTTCGAAATTTTCAAAATTTTCGAAATCAAATCCATACTTGCATGTCCTAACCTTCTATGCCATAACCAACTATCATCATGCAATGCCGAAAAATATTTATTAAGAGTAGATGCACATTATATGTCAATGATATAAACATTACCACATCTATTTCCAACAAAAAAGGTTTTGCCATCACATGAGTTCTCAATAACACAACTAAGTTTATCAAAGATAACTTTATAACCTTTGTCACATAATTGACTAATGCTAATTAAGTTGTGTTTCAAGTTTTCAACCAAACATACATTCTCAATTAGAGTTGAAGAGACTTTACCAACATTTCCAATTCTAAGAATTTTTCCTTTTGAGTTGTCTCCAAAAGATACGTCTCCACCATTTTCAATTTTGGTGAAGCTTGAGAACCATGCATAGTTTCCGGTCATGTGCCTTGAACAACCGCTGTCCAAGTACCATTTATTTTTCTTCTTCTTCAAGCCCTACAAAGAAAATCTCAAGTTTTAAGTACCCAAAGCTTTTTGGGTCCTTGAGAGTTAGTAGTGATTCCTTTTGGAACCCAAATGCATTTCATACCATAATATGCATTTCTTTTTACTGGACACCTATTTTTCATATGACCATCTTGATTACAAAAATGACATACAATCTTATGATCACTTGTGGAGGTAGCTTTAACAAAATAATTCTTATAATACTTTTGCTTCAAGTTAGGCTTATACCCAAGTCCTCCTTTATCAAAAACACATTTTTGTGAGTTAAGTATATTATCCAATATCTTTTGACCATTTGTAAATTTCAAAACAATCTCATTCAACTCATTGCTCTTTTTCTTAAGCATTTGGTTTTCATTTTTCAAATCATCTATGTGTGATTCTAAATGCTCATGTGAGATGCTAGGTTTATCATTTGATAATGCAATTTCATCATGCAATGTTTTGTTCTCTACTTTTAGGCATGCAATTCTTGTATTTAAGGATTCATTTTCATTTTTAAGCTTTGTCATTTCCTTTTTAAGACATACATTCTTTTTACCAATCTTCATCAACTCATTTTGTAATTCTTTAAAAGCATCATACAATTCATCATAGGTGGGATCACTTACCTCATTGAGATCATCCCCTTCTATTGTTATAAGCGCTAGGTTTGATACTTCTTGCAACCTTTCTTCATCACTTGAATCTTCCTCGCTATCATCCCAAGTTGCAACCATGGCTTTCTTCTTGAGTTTATTGATAAGTGGGCACTTCGATCTTATATGGCCAGGCTTCTTGAATTCATAGCATGTGATTACCTCTTTCTTCTCCCTTTGGTTCTTGAAGTTTCTGAAATTTCTTCGCTCTTCGGTTTTCTTGAAGAATTTTTTGAACCTCTTTGTTAGCATGGCCAACTCTTCATCATCCGGTTCACTCTCCCCATCACTCTCATATTTTGAAGCTTGAGAGCAATGCTTTTCTTCTTCTCTGGCCAAATCTTCTTCATTTGAAATGAGAGAACCAATTAAATCATCAAGAGGTAAAGTATTTAAATTTTTGGCCTCTTCAATAGCAGTTCTTTTAGGTCTCCATTCTTTTGGAAGTAACCTAATGATTTTCTTAACTTTCTCTCTATTTGAGAAGACCTTTCCTAGGGCTCCTAGGGTGTTTACTATGTCCGTAAATCTTGTATACATAGAGTACACACTCTCATTTTGTTCCATTTAGAACAACTCATATTGTCGAGTGTACCTACTAATTTTTTACTCTTTCACTTGATTTGTGCCTTCATAGACTACTTCAAGTTTGTGCCAAATTTCATTAGTACTTTCACAACTAGATACTCGATGAAATTCTTTCTTATCAAGTGCACAAAATAAAGCATTAATAGCTTTGGAATTTAGAGAAACTTTTCTCTTTTCCAATTCATTCTATTCCCTTGAAGGTTTTGGAATATCTTCCCCGACTTCATTTTTATTTAGGGGCAAAAACGGACCATCACATACAACTTCACAAATTTCATAATATAGTACTTGTAAATAAATTATCATCCTAGTTTTCCAATATGGGTAGTCATTTCCGTCAAAGAACGGTGGTCTAGTTGTGGACTGTCCTTCCCTAAAGGTTGAGTCATTTTGGGTTGCCATGGATCTTTTACTCTAGACGGTTAGGTCCTAAAAAGAGAACCAAGCTCTGATACCAAATGAAATACAAGTGTGCAACCCAAGAGGGGGGGTGACTTGGGATTCTAAAAAATTATTTGATTCTAAAACAAATTATCAAGAAAATCTAAAATGAATTTAATGGAATAACAATTAAACATGGAGATTTTTACATGGTTCGACCAACCTCGCCTACATTCACGCCTGCAAGCTTTCCGGGCTTGAAGATGTCACTAAGCAAGCCTCCAAGGCTTCAAATGCTTACACTTGACTTCCAAGGTGTCAATGAACCTTTACAACAAGAGATTATCCCCAATCTCTTAACCCAAGTGTATCCCAACACTTACAATCACTCAAAGTAAAAGATTAAAAATTATTTTTCTCTCACACAATATTTCAGATTACAAATCAATGCCCAATGTGTGAATAGATGAAGCAAGAATGTGTTTTAAAGCTCTATGAAGATTGTATTCTCGAATATAAGCTCAATGGTCGTGTTGTGATCAATCTTGTTTGAATTTGAATGAGCTTATTTATAGTTAGAGCTGAAAAACTAGCCGTTATAGACTGTCTACTCGTAAACAGTTCGCCGTTAACCATTAACGGTTAACCGTTTAGGCTTGGTCAAAGTTACCGTTGGACCAATTTTCAAATAAACAGTTTGTCGTTTATGGTTACCCTTTCGCCGTTAATTCCCAGAGACCTGCAAGATGAACATCAGTTATCCATTTACATTAAATGATTAAGGATTTGCATGAAATGACCTCTCTGGAAATTATCGGTTAACCGTTTGTAATTAACGGTTCACTATTTGTTTCCAGTAACCTGCAAAACAAGTTATCTATATCTGTTTCAGTTAAGCTTTTGCCGTTTGTTTCCAGGTACAATATTTCATTCTAGATTTTATCGGTTAACCGTTTCAATGAATGGTTCGCCGTTAAATTCCAGTAGCCTTCCCAACTTTTTGTGTTTTCCGTTTTTCTTAATCGGTTAGAGCTTAGGCAATATGTTGCTCTCTGTTTTTAGTCGGTTAACCGTTTAAATAAACGGTTCACCGTTTATTTCTAGAATCACAGTTTAAGCCAGATTTTGCTGAGAATCATTTTCCAATTTGAAATTTAACAGTGATCCATCTTTTATGAATATAATTGGAATGTTTTATAAGGCTCTCGTTTATTAAGGAATAGCTCCAACATTTTAATCAAAATCCATTTAAAATTTGTTATCATCAAAATCAATATTATTAACATATTCATGTTAACACTTAAAAGCTTATTTGAAGAAGACTAAAGAATTGATGGTTGAGCTCAACAAATGAAAATGGCGTAAGTTTTAAGAACAAAAAACAGTGAAGTTAACAAATTGGCCAAAATAGCCTCATTGAGGACTACTTAATTACTAGAACAAATGTCAGTGGAGTTTATCCCTTCACCGCATACCACTATGATTAAAGCTAAAGAGGTGAACTCCGTCTAATTAGAGGAATTCTGGTGGATGAACATGATAAAGTTTATAGAAAGAGTAGAACCCAGAACGGCATCATATCAACATTATGTCTCTAGGCTATTTAGCAAAAGGGTTTTCCTTTTAAGAAAGGAGATCTAATGCTTAGGAGGAAAACTCTGAACACTCGAATGAGTTCAAAAGGAGTTCTAAAGGGAAATTGAGAAGATTCTTACCAAGTACATAAGTCAGCTGGTTCGGGTGCTCACATGTTACTGCACATTGATGGTACCATAGTCAAGCACCTATCGAATGCAACTATGCTGAAGAAATATTATCATTTTCCTTTTATTAGAAGTAGTTATGACAAATCAAGCGGCCTACAAGTTCGCCTCCCTCTGGTTAACTCTTGCCATGTCATGTAATGATATGAGCTCTTGTTACTTATAGAAAAGTTATCTATGAATGCATTGCTTATTTATTCTTTTAATCTATAAATATAGCTAGTCATCTCCTTAGGATATGAATGAATGATTGATTATTTTACTTGATTAACTGAGCTTAGTTTTTTTAATTGATGATCATTTCATTGTCTCATGATTAATTACTTTTAATTAATCTCTGCTAACTATTCACCATAGTTTAATGCTTTGAAATCTGTGTTATGAGTCAGTATGATTGTTAAAAGACTAACATCATCAAGGGACTTAAACAAGAAGAACTCCAGGAACATCTAATCAAAAGTAACCAGGGGGATAAATTTTAGAATAGAATCAAGGCATATTTACAACAAAACAATAAGCAAAGTCTAATGAAAGCTGCAACATTTCAGACTACAACTTTGAGAAGAGAGTGGAGGTCATAGAAGAGTTAATAATAAAAGCAAATCAACAAGAGCTTAGCAAAGGTATACCTTTAGAATTTAAATCACCCATACATTCACTTCACCTAAGTTGATTATAAGCCTTTCGACCAAAAGAAAAATACAAGTGGTTATCATAATGATTAGTTAAAAGTACATAAAAGAGTTAGCCTCTGAGCAAGCTAACCAAACATTGAAAACAAAGCAATGAGCCTTTATAATTAGGAATAACCACGCCCCAAATGAAGGAATGGCCATTGCTTGCTATGGGAGACATGAAAGCTCCTATATATATATGATAAAACGGGCCATGAGAACCCCGAAGAAGCTCTAGAATGAACACAAGGCATTCCTTGAAGAACTTTATTTTTCCAATTATATTTTACATTTATTTGCATTTATTTAAATTGCTTAGAAAAATGAGTATCACCTTGTGAGATATCGCTAAATGGAGCTAGTGGATTTAAGATTCCTCTCCGTGAAAGCGTATTCAGTGTGCCATTTAGAAGTACATGTGTGGATAAGCGTGAAGCACCCTAAACATGTACCCCAAAGCGCTATGAGGAAAATTAAGCTCTACAAAGTGGCTATGAAATGGGTTAAGAACTCCTTGTCAGCAACAATTATTCTCCATCTAATTGATAAATTCATATATGTCATGAGAAGATGCAAGTCCTTCCAAGTATGGGAGAGAAAACTTGTATGAAGTTTGGCTTAACTGCTCTAGGGTGCTCACAATGTATTCCTTGAAATCTCTCCCTTCTTCTTCTGTACTAATTTATCACTAATTTGAATCACCTGAAAGACTGATATTGCCTATGGGAGTTTAACTCCCACTTGATTCATTAAATTAATTTAGGTCACCCCGAACCTTTCTATTAGAGTGTATGTTATTTGTCATGACAAAGCACACTTTTGAACAGGTATATAGGGAAAACACCTTGGATATGTACTTGAAGCGCATAAGGAAAGGTAAAGCTCCATTAAGTGCTCATGAAATAAGTAGAGAATTTCTTCCCATTAATAGTTATTCTCTGTTTTACTGAAAAAGTGCATATGCCCTATAATAAGATGTAAACCCGTTAAATCTATAGGAGGATTTGGCATTACAGCGCAAGGATGGCTCTAGAATTCATCAAAACTTAGTAAAACAATCGAGCACCATATCTTATATAAACACTTCAACCATAGAAAGACTTTTGCCAAAAATCCTAAACCAAGTCGCAAGTACAAATATCCAAATAAATAAATAACCCAAAAGATCAAACAAAGTCTTATATGAAAGAAAGTTCAAAATGCTTATAAAATAGAACAACATAAAAGTTTTTAAAAGCCATTAAAGGGCATCAATAATAGCACAAGCAGCAAAAGATTTAATTCAGCCAGTGGGGTTAACTTTTTCATCATGGGAGGTATGTTCTAGGGGAGTAGAAGGATCAATGATTGGGGAAACTTCCTCATTCAAACCTGAAGCATCTTAAGGGCCTCCTCCAGTGCTTTTCTTGGTAGTTTCCCCCTCTATCAAAGCCAAAATGTCATTTTTTTTTACCACGAATGTCTCTAAGTAGGGGCCTCGAAATTAGGATTCGCCTTCCAGATCTCGCAATGCCAAAGTTTATAGCCGCCTGAGCTTGTTGATTGCTCTGCTCTCAAACCTTTCGTAAAATCCTACTCTTTAAGCTTAGTTCATTTCAGCTCCTTTTTTTCAACTTCTTATTTCTGCATGCTTATCTGCGCGCTGACGATCTCTCTTGAGTTGAGAAACTTGCTCCTCGTATTTATCATGAGCTGAAATAATGGCCAGATTATAATTTTCGGTCCACATAACCGCTGAGTAAGAAAAATAAGGGACATTAGCTCTCTGACAGAAAAATTAAAAGTACATTAACAAAAAAGGAAGAGGTAAACTCACATTTTGGCATACTTAGATGCTCCAGTAATATTGTCCAGAAGACTCCACCTACTCATTACACAGGTCAAGTGCTCGTTGATAAGTGCATATTTTTCATATATTTTATTATTAATTTCTCCATCTTTTTCTTGTTTTGGTCTTAAATATTCTAGTTATTTTAGTTAATTTTTAATTTAGTAAATTATATGTTTATTGTGTTACTTTTTATCTTAGTTTTTTTTTTATTTTAGGTATTTTTTAGGATTAAAAAGAAATTAAATCGGAATATTCAGGAAAGAAATTTGATTGAGAGAAACAGAATAGGAAAAGAATTGAAGATTGAGAGACAAAAGTGCACAAGAGATCAAGAATTGGAGAAATAAAAAATATTTTTCAATTAGAGCTTGTACGGGCCAAGCAAAATTAATTTTGTACATAGAGCTAAAATTGAAAAATGGAAGTCAAAAAAGAAGCCAAGCCAATTACAAGCTAAACCATCACATGGAGCTAAAATTGAGAAAAGGAGATTGCCATCCAGCACGTGAATGGAAGTAAAAAAGAATAAAGCCTTTTGGCTTTAAGCATGGCCAATCAAAAGAGTTTGTGAATGAAGACGAAAAAGGAAGCAAATATTTTGCATGACAATTTAAATGGCAAGCACGTTATGAAAGTGGCTGTTTTGGTTTGGATTTAATTCTTTCCATGCAAGGATTTAAAAGCCACAATTGAAGCATTATATAAGGGCCAAGCAGAAGCAACATGAAGGGAATTGACGAAAAAGACAGCCGCTTGAATTAATCTTCATGATTGGTTTTATGAATTCTCTTATTCTCAATTTAATTATGTTAGGCTAAATTTTTTATTTGGTTGAGGGTGAATTCAAAACCCCAAACATGTCATATGATTAATTTTTAATTTCTATCATTCAATTTATTTAATTGAGATTGTTTATATTCTTCTATAATTAATGTTTATGATTTTATTCTCGTCTTGTTTGAATGGCCAATTAGATAGGACTTGAATAAATTCTATTACTAGATTAAAATTCTTGATCCGTAATTGTCTTGATATTTTAATTATTAGTAGCAGGTTGGAATCAATGATTTCGATTGGAGAACATAACTTAGGTTAAATAATCCGAGCTTGTGTGTTTATTTCCTAAATCAACCTAATATCTTTCTCTGCTTAATGCTTCCATTATCTTAAATTTAAAGAGTTTGTAATTTAGAGATTAGGTGAAGAGCTCGTTTTGCCTAACGACACATTAAGGAAAGATTGAGACTAACAGAACTTATTGTTGTCTACGGTTGATAGTTTCAATAGAAATTGATGATAGAATTGATATATTATGTGCATGTTTGGTGGTGACGAATGATCCTTTAATCAAAGTTTTCATCATTATTTTTTTTCCTTTAATTAAAGTTTTGATTAAATTTTTGTTTTCATAGTTTAATTTCTTTGTTTCTTGCTATTTAGTTAAAAATTAAAAAAAACCCTTTTATTTATAATTGGCATTTTCTTTAGTTAAATTA
Source organism: Citrus medica (assembly GCA_002013955.2). Classification (NCBI taxonomy): domain Eukaryota; kingdom Viridiplantae; phylum Streptophyta; class Magnoliopsida; order Sapindales; family Rutaceae; genus Citrus; species Citrus medica. The sequence goes on from MKYO02026884.1 coordinate 190,842, forward strand.
ATTTATATTACATATTGCTGCTATTATTATTTTATTTTAAATCTTGCTTTAGAGTTGATAGTAAATATAACTAGCATAGTCTCTGTGGGATCGATCCTTACTCGTTCTGTACTAATTATTTATAATAGTAGTAAGGTTTTAAATTTGGTGCACCCTAACGACACTACCACTTGCCTAAGAATTGAACAAAACTTCCAACATCTTGAGTGGAGAAGAAAGACTCTGGAAGTTTCCTTTTCTTAGAAAAGTTTAGGGTAGTTTTAGAAGGACCTCTAAAGCCTTTCGCTAAGGGACGTTGTGATCTGGTCGTCCTGCTATATGGAGGGAGAATGGCTCTTTTGCTTTGAGAATTGACATCTGCTTGGTCGATTTGGACATAAAATTTGCAAAAGCCTACTTGTTCATAGCCTTTTGTTTACTCCACCTAACACTATAGGAGAAATTCCATAGCTACAAAGTAGGAGGTCAACTATTAGGCATCCAACGAACTAGCATGCAGAAAGAAAATTATTAGAGGGGCAATTAAAGCACTAATCATAAACTTGACATGTTTATCAAATAGGGAGAACTTTTCAATAAGCCCAGATTTAAGAAGTCTCTCTTTACTCAATGTACCTCTCTTCTTAATAAGATTGGCAAGCCTTGTCTTATGAGAAGGTATAAAATCTTTCATTTCTTTTATTAGGCAGACTTGTTTACTCCATATAATTTCTAGAAGGGTAAAAGGGAAATTCAAGTCAATTCATAAGTGTATGAGGCAACTTTCGTTCATTTTCTTATTTATTTTGCACGTCTTTATATTTCGTACATGCATGTTTATTGTTCTTTGGTTTTGTGTGTGTGTGAGGACATACCACCTCTCAAGTTTGGGGGGTTGTGTTATGATGTAATATGTTTGAAAGTGTATGTGTTTGTGTTGTGTGTTATGTGAAGCTCTGTTATCTTGTATTTATGTATGGATTGAAAAATCTAATGAAGATAAATTGAGTATTATTTAGTATTTGTGACTGTCAAGTAAGGATAGTTTTTAAATGGAGGTTGAAATTCTGTCCCAACACTTGAGTTTTGGTTGAGTTTTATGAGAATGCTGTAACATAGCCCGAAAAATAAAAAAAAAGATAAAAAATATCTCAAACTTAAAGGGAAAAATTTTGGTTGAACTGTGCTTATATGAAATAAATTCTGCTCTAATGGCTTAAGTTACTGAGTAACCATGGCTGAGTATACACCCCATATGCAAACTTGAGTCCAAAGGCAACAAGAGCTATAAGCATTGCCGTAGCAACTGAAAAAAAAAAGTCCTTTGTCTGGGATATTGAGTAGTTAGGTCTGTTCATGAGCCCCGTGTTCAGCCTTAAGTTAAAAGATGTCTTTAGATAAGACTATGTTATAAGCATTGCTACAGCAACTCTGATATGTGTATTGGTCGAGTAATTGGGTGTCATCACCACAAGTGATAGACATTCACATGAAAAAACAATGATACATTGAAGAAAATTTCATTGATTGACTGAAAAAGAAAAGAATATTTTGCTATAGCACAATTTGAACTTATTTATGACTTTAACCCCCCACATGTGAATGTACTTATGCTTTACTTTTGAGTTATATAATGTATGTGCAATGATGTAGTACCTCTGAAATTTAATCAAAGTGCACACACACATTTTGAACAGAATAAGGCCTAAGTCTAAAATTGAACCGCTATGACAATTTTGCATGATTAAGAGTGTGATATGAGGGTTAAGAATCCTTGAAAACAGAGTATGAGTGTTGTCATTACTTGAAGACAAGTAATGGTTTAAGTTTTGGGGTGTGATAACTTTATGAAATGAGAGTTATCATGATACTTTTAAACTTAAATCATCATTACTTAGATATTAAATGACATGTTTTTGTTGCATTTTAGTAATGTTTTGCATAATCATCCATTTTAGTTTACATTTAATAAGTTTTGTTTGATTTAGAATAAATTGTGTGCTTAGATCATATGCATAATTTTAGGTGACTGGAAGCTTAAATTTCACGAAAGGAATACGGCTACAATGGGCTTGTAAAGATAAGGAAAGAACTTGGTTAGAGAAAAATTGAAACAAGTTTGGAACAGTGCAGTTGTTGAAGCCAATGCTGTAGCACTGTTGCTGTAGCAATACTGGAGCAATAACAGAGAATATTTCGGGTGAGATACTAGGAAGATAGCGATCTAGAGTCTCCTAAACTAGAAAATACACGCCTTAGGCTTCTGGTTGCCCTAATTATAAGTTATAAAAGAAACACACACGCAAAGAAAAATAGAGAGGCCATCATTAGAAAAAGAATAGAGAAACAAAACCAAAAAAAAAAAAGATCAAGAGAGAGAATTGAAGACATCAACAAAGGATTCAAGAAGAACATCAAGTAGATCTCACTCTTATTTCTTGTTCTCTTATTTCTTCTCATTATGATGAATTGTTTGATGACCGAAACTATTTTGCTTATTGTTTTATTGTAAATTATGAACTAAATTTACTTCTGTTTAAGTGATGAACAAACTTGATGGTTAATTGACTAATATTTTGTATTGTTGCATGTTTGTTATAGTACGTTATTTTGGTAATACTTATTTCAATTTACTATTTCGGCTAACCACCCATTTAGTGATACTAGTTAAGAAAAAGCCCCAAAAATACATGTCTTAATAGAACATATCAGAGCAATACTTGGTTTTAGATTGGGTTTCCTGAGTTGGGTTTAACTTGATTTGAAAACGGTCATGCTTAATTTAAAATTAGCGATGAACTAGACATAAGGATTTACCTTGCATGGTAACTAGAATCTAAAACATGTAATGCTATATCTGATGTTAGTATAACAATTGGTCATTATTAAGTTGCATTTAGATATAAGACATCCAACATGCGACAACTGAGGATACATAAGCATTATGCCCAGTGTTATATCAGATGCTGTAGCAACCGATCCAAAAACTAGAAAAATAGTTAAAAAAAACCATTAAGTGAGTTAAATCACTCAACTACTCCATTCCCTTTGGTTACATCCTTGTATTTGTCATGATGTTTTACTTTATTGCATTTTTCTTATAGCATTTTTATTTTAATTACTTCATTAGTTTAATAATTTGTTTTAATTCTAATTTAGAATAAAAAATTTGCACTGATAAAATTGTCGTTGCAATTATCATAACAACAATCCTTGTGGTGGCGATCTTGAATACTTATAATTATATTACTTGTTGTGTACACTTGCACATTGACACCAATAGCATTAGAAAATGGGCAACAACATCTAAACTTACAAATTCCCATGAAAACTAAATATCCTCTAATAATACGACACCTATATGAGTAGTATGCTCATGAAATATTTTAGATGACAATACCTTCATAAGTGGATCCGCAATCATAGAGTATGTGCCAATGTGCTCTATAGATAGGTGTTAACTCTAAACGCTTTCTTTAACAACTAGGAACTTGATGACTATGTACTTTGACTTCGTCGAACTTCTGTTACTAATGAAATACAACACTGTTGATTTATTGTCACAAAATAACTTGAATGGTCTATTAATACCATTTACTATATGTAGTCCGATGACAAAATTCCATGACTATATTCCTTGATTGGGCACTTCATAACATGCTATAAACTTTGTTGTCATCACAAAAGAAACTATAAGAGATTGTTTAGCATTCTTCTAGTGGACAACACTCCCAACCAATAGATAGAAGGAGTCTGTCATAGACTTTATACTAGTTTGGCATTTAGTACAATTAGAGTCAGTATACCCAACGAACTTAACCTAATCTGACCTCCCATTTATGAATATGTAGTCTTTTGTTCTCTGTAAGTATCTTAAGAGTTGTTTGACTGCTTTTCAATGATCTACTCTCAGATTGCTTAAATATATGCCCAACATCTTAGTAACTATGTAATATCCAGTCACGTATAGACCTAAGCATATATCAGACTTGCTACTGGTGATGCATAAGAAATCTCCTGCATTTCTTTTTCCTCAAAATAAATCTTAAGGCGCTTATTGAGACTAAACTTGTCTTCCTTAGCCATATCACCTAGTTTGTAATCTTGTATGTCATATCTCATGAAAACATCTTTAATATAGCTTTTTTATAATAACCCAAGAATATTTTGGGAGCGATCTCGGTGTTTGTATGCTTATTACAAACGAGGCATCACTAAGATATTTCATCTCAAAATTCTTAACTAGAAATCTTTTAGTTTCGTGTAATAAACTTATATTGTTGCTAGCAAGCAAAATGTCATCAACATTTAAACTAGAAAAATCTACTTGCTACCATAGAACTTATGGTATACGCAATCATTGACTATATTCATCTCAAAATTGAATTAGATTATCACTTGATGAAACTTAAAATACTATTGTCGAGATGTTTGATTAAGCCTATATATGGATTTTTTAAGTTTGCAAACCAGCTTCTTTGGGTCTCCTGACATAAGGTTTTCTAGTTGTATTGTATAAATCATCTCATCAATATCACCATTGAGAAATTTTGTCTTCACATCTATCTGATGTAACTCAAGATTAAAATGCACAATCAATATTCCTTGATTGGGCACTTAATAGCATGATATAAACTTTGTTGTCATCACAGAAGAAACTATAAGAGATTGTTTAGCATTCTTCTAGTGGACAACATTCCCAACCAATAGATAGAAGGAGTCTGTCATAGACTTTATACTGGTTTGGCATTTAGTAAAATTAGAGTCAGTATATCCAACCAACTTAACCTAATCTAACCTCCAATTTGTGAATATGTAGTCTTTTGTTCTCTGTAAGTATCTTAAGAGTTGTTTGACTGCTTTTCAATGATCTACTCTCAAATTGCTTAAATATATGCCCAACATCTTAGTAACTATGTAATATCCAGTCACATATAGACCTAAGCATATATCAGACTTGCTACTAGTGATGCATAAGAAATCTCCTGCATTTCTTTTTCCTCAAAATAAATCTTAAGGCGCTTATTGAGACTAAATTTGTCTCCCTTAGCCATATCACCTAGTTTGTAATCTTGTATGTCATATCTCATGAAAACATCTTTAATATAACTCTTTATAATAACCCAAGAATATTTTGGGAGCGATCTCGGTGTTTGTATGCTTATTACAAACGAGGCATCACTAAGATATTTCATCTCAAAATTCTTAACTAGAAATCTTTTAGTTTCGTGCAATAAACATATATTGTTGCTGGCAAGCAAAATGTCATCAACATTTAAACTAGAAAAATCTACTTGCTACCATAGAACTTATGGTATACGCAATCATTGACTATATTCATCTCAAAATTGAATGAGATTATCACTTGATGAAACTTAAAATACTATTGTCGAGATGTTTGATTAAGCCTATATATGGATTTTTTAAGTTTGCAAACCATATTCTTTGGGTCTCTTGACATAAAGTTTTCTAGTTGTATTGTATAAATCATCTCATCAATATCACCATTGAGAAATTTTTTCTTCACATCTATCCGATGTAACTCAAGATTAAAATGCACAATCAATATTCTTTATAGTAAATACATTCTTTCTGTGTAAAGCCCCTTGCGACAAGACACGCCTTATACCTCTTTACATCGCCTTTCGAATCCCTTTTGGTCTTAAATATTTATTAATAACCAATAGATTTTGCACCTTTTGGCAATGGGATAAGATCTCAATGTTATTGCCCTTTATGGACTTCATCTCTTCATTCATGATATCAATCCACGCCTGAGAGTTAAAACTTTGTTTGCATGGCTTGATGGAAATTGATTGAATCATTTTCCATCGCTCTAATGTTTACTTCATGTTCTTAGCGAAATACCATGTAGTCATATGGCATTGTACTTCTCATTTCTTTAGTGGATCTCCTTAATGACATAGGTGTATATAAGGATTCTCCAACATTGTCTTGAATATAGCTCTTTTATAATAAACCAACTATACGAATATCAACGTATTCCTTTTCAATGACAAAGTCCTTAGGTGTATATATATCTCCCCACGCAAACTTGACATCCTTAAATGACTGAGCATTTTTTTACTCGAAAATCAACTTAATTGTGAGATCACAAAACTTGTACCCCTTAGATCTTTCAGAGTATCCAATGAAATAGTAACTTACTGTTCTTGAGTGTAGTTTCTTCTCATTTGGCCTATATGGCCTTGCCTCAGTTCAACTTTCCCAAACATAGAAGTGCTTGAGACTAGGCCTTTAGCCTATCCATAATTCATAAAGAATTTTAACAGTTACTTTAGTTGGAGCCTTATTAAATATGTATGTTGCATCTTAAATGCAGCTTTCCAGAGTGATTTCAACAAAGTAGAATGACAAATCATATTCTTTATCATGTCTTTAAATGACTTGTTTCGTCTTTCAACAACATTATTTATAGTGGGCAAACCCAGAATACTACCTATAAGAACTTACCAAACAATCCTGGACGTTTTTTCCTTAAGCTATCATATATACCATAGTACTCACCACAATGGTCCAATTTGATGCTTTTGATTCTTTAGCTGAGTTGGTTTTCAACTTTCGCCTTAAAGATTTTGAACATATCCAATGAATACGACTTTTCATAGAGAAGATATATGAGCCATATTGAAAAAATTGTCTATGGTCATAAAATATTGTTGACTATTTCTAGTAACCGTGAGGAATAGCTAAAAAATATCCGTATGTATGAGCTTTAAGACTTTTAAGGTCCTGTTGGCTTTAAATCTCCTTTTATAGGTTTTTTTTTCTCTTTATATAGTTAATACAAATATCAAAATCTTAAAATCTAAGGGGTCGAGAATTTTATTTGACTGGAGTCATTCTATTCGTCATTTGGAGATATGACATAATCTCTTGTGCCATAATACAACTGAATTCTCATTAGTTCTTTTTCTCTTTATACCTTGTGTATTTGATTGCAGGAATGCATTAAATGATGTAATTGTGTCAGTCGAATAAAGATTGTCATGACCTAACAAACACTGGAACTAACCAATTTTGAATCATGAGACACTAAATTTTCCATTCCTAAATGAACAAGAAAAATCATATTTGCTTAAAGCAGAAATTGAAAACAAATTTCGTCTATAAGATAGAATAATAAATGCTTTACTAATATAAAAAAATAAATGTTTTCCAATTACTTCAACTTCTACTATTTTGTCATAGCCTATATGGATATACCTTTCGTCATCACTTGGCTTTCAACAATTTAGGCAACCCTGCGTAGACATATTGATATGAGTTATTGCACTAGAATCTATCCACCACGTGTGTCTAGGAACTAAAGTTAAATTAACCTCAGAACAAACCAAATTAAGAAGTATACTCTTTTTAGCTCGCTCAATGCGTGATAGTTGGTGTGATGCTTCTTCTTATGGCCTTCAATTCTATAGAAGAAACAACTAGCATCTTTTGGATTAGTCAATTCTTTTTGTTGTTTCTTTTGACGCACAGCATCTGCAGTTTTCTTATCATTCTTTCTTTTCTTGCCTTTGTCCTTTCTCTTAGATATAGAGGCAAAGTAAGCACTTTTTGCCTTACTTTTTTTATCTTCTTCTTTCCAATAGTCATAGCTCACTTTAGACTTTGTTGGTAAGGATACCAAACCAGATGCACTAGAAGTCCTCAGAGAGTTCAAGCTTATGTGCTCTTAACTTAGAAGCAAGATGAGACATCTTTAGGACATACTCATTGATATTGCCTTCACCCATATATCTCATTGAAATTAGACTTTTCAAGAGATTACCTATTTCAACAGTTTTGTTCTTAACAAATCTCTTTTCAATGTCCACAAGGAACTCCATCATTATATTGTCTTTACATATATTGAGCCTTAAATGCTTTTAAAATGGCATTTTTCATGATCAATCTTGCCTTTCCAAATCTTTGTTATCATTAGAAGTATCTCATCTATAAGAAGTAGAGGAGAACCGATCCTTAACATAAGATCAAGATTCATGACTGCGAGAACGATTAAAAGGTCCACTTACCAGGATGAAGTTAGGTCCATTTAGCATATGAATAGAATTGATGTTGACAATTAACAGGATTCATAACTCAATAGAGAACAAAAAATAAACAAAACAAGCTTATATAAGTTTCAGAACGAAAATAAATTCATATAAAGGTAAATTCCATCTCAAGATACCTCACACTCTATTAATATTTCATTTTTGGACAAAATGTTAACTTATAAACGATATCTTAGCGTAGTAATCAAACATTAATAATAAGAATATGTCAAATAATAAATCTTTCTTTAGGCCAAATTATTTTTCATTTGTAAAACCGAATAACCATCATATATTTATTACCATTTGTGGATATGTAATTCCGTCAAATATGGGCATCTCCTTTAGACCAAACAATATTCATAGAAATAACATAGACATAACCATTTATATTCCAAAAAAAATAAAATTTCACAAGAGAGATCATTTTAGCAACATGTTGCTTTAATTAATTCATTTCAAAATATATAAAAATATACCAATATTTAAATAAAAAATTGCACAAAAAATTATCTTTAAAAAAATTTGGGTCAGGGTCTGTTGCGTGTTAAAAAATGTATATTTATAAAGGAGAAAATCATCATTTTACATCATGGTCATTTTACAATGAACAAGAGATCACACAACAAAACGGACATCACTTTTGAACTCAAGACAATCGAAAACCTTAGGAGGAGCATAAAAGGAAAAATGACATTGTTCACATGTACGGTACTGTCCATGTTACTGTTCACGATATTGTTCACATATACAGAACGATGACATAGCACTGACCAATGATATGTCATTGACTGATGAGGTGTCACGATTCTATTAAACTAAAATTCTTATGTATTGTTCAATAGTGACGTAGCAGCATGTTAGTGAACCAAAATCGTGCGTACGGTACATGCGCATATATAGGATTATTTACAAGCAAACCGTGTCACTATTCAAACTGCATGGTCAAACCGCGTCACTATTCAAACCATGTGGTCAAATCATGTATTGTTGACACGTGGCGCAATCCTGAGCGTCCAAAATTTTTTTAATTCAATGGCCATGATTTATTCAGTGTATCTATAAAAATGGGGCTCTCCCCTTAATTTGACATCTCTGAATTCATTTTTTAGTTCTATTTTTTGTAATTCCTTCTTCATCTTGTATTTTCTATGTATTTTAATAAATTTTGCATTTTACCCCTATTTAAATTATGAGTAGCTAATTTTCTTTCAAGCTTGGGTTGAAGGTGAAGTCTCAACATGTGCCATGGGCTTTATTTGGTAAATTTATTTTCTCTTCCCCTCTAATTATTGTAGATGTTTTGACTTTTCGTTAGGGGTGTTCAAAATCAAATCCGATCCGCTCAATCTGTAAAAATCCGGTCTGTGGATTGGTGGATCGGATTGGATTGAAATTTTAAAAATCCGCAGTCGATGGATTGAGTATGGATTTACTATTATAAATCCGCAAAAATCCGTGAATCAGCAAAAAAAAAGTATTTATTTAATAAAATAAATAAATCACAAATGTAGCAATTCTACTTACTAATAAATTAATTAATTAATTAAAATATAGCTAAATTAACACAATATCACATCTTATTCGATAACAATATAAAATAAAAAATAATTAAATAATTGAATAATAAAATAAGCAAATATAGATTCCTAAACATTAAAAATTCTAAAGCAAAACAAAACCCTAAGCCAAACAAAACATTTTGGCATATAACACTAAATCTCTACTTCACTTCGCCACTTGATGTAATTAAGCTTAATTTCTTATTTTCTTTTTAAACTCTTCAAGTGTCTTAATTTCTTCCTATTACATCCAATCTTTCAAGTTTAAACATTTAACTTTTTAATTTTAGTTAATTTTCATGTATTGATCTAAACAAATGAATTTGTTTTTTTTTTCGGTGTGTTATATTTTAAAATTTTGAATGTATTATTCTAGCTTATTTAAATTATTTATTTATTTAAATCTTGCTCAATTTTAAATTTAATTGGTAGTAAAATTATGTTTACATTAGTTTTATTTACTAAATTATTTTTATATTAGATTTTTTAATTTAATTACTTCGTAGATTGGACAAAATTAAAAAAAATTAATTCGCAAATCAATCTGCCAAATGGTGGATTGGATATGGATTAGGTCAAATCTGCATCCGATCCGCAGACATATGGATTGGATTTGAATTGAGTTTCACTAATCCGTGGATGTGATTAGATTGAAAATTTTTAATTTGCAAAATCGTGGATCAGATATGGATTGATGTCCAATCCGTAAAATCCAATTTGCGAACACCCCTACTTTTCGTTGACAAATAGTAATAATTTTGTCTAGATACCGCACTGGTTTAAACGGCTCCCTAGTACAAGGTTATTATTATTTGGCACGATAAGCCCTTAGCATCATATTGATTAGAGTGTGGTTCATGAGGAGTGAAAACCCCCCTCATGATTTAATTGGCAATAATAAGGAATATTTAGTCCATGTTGCATGTTGATGCAGATCCAAATATCCAAGTACTTCATTTCAATAGATTTCTCTTCAATTTATTCTCGCTATTTTAATCCAAATTTTAGGATAATCTAAGTCATTTTTACCACAAATTTAATTCTACACATAATTGAAATTCACCTCCTCGTGGAGTCGACACTCATCACCACTAATCTATTCTACAATAGATTCGTGCACTTGTCAATAAAATTTACACAACAAGTTTTTGGCGCTGTTGTCAAGGAGGTAAGTTATTTTAATTCGTAGAATTAATTTTTGTAAATAATTTCTTTTAATTGTTTTCTTGTAATTTTTTTTCTTATTTAAAAAAAAAGAAAAAAAGTGAATCTACATTTTGAGGTAAGAATTTCTTTTTTTCTCTCTTCTTTAAAGTTTTGTATTTTAATTTTCCAGTTATTTTTCTTTGTAATTTTTTGTTTATTTATTAATTTATTTTTTTTTTAATTTATTTGACGTATTTTTTTGGTGTGTTATAGTAAGGTTGTAACAACGTGATAAGGTTAATATCATAATTTCTCCTTCTTCTCTATTTTTATTTGTTTTGTTTCCATTTTTTTAGTGTTCTTTGCATGCATGGTCGAAGGTCATTATTACCTAATCTTAAGCCCATAGATTTTGAACTTGGAAAAACACCTCGCATACACAAACACGTTGCAATTAAAAATAAAATTAAAATGGATTTGCAACAACAACAACAAGTACCACCACAGGAGAGGCCATTTAAGGACTACTTTAGTCTTCTAGCTAATTTGAGCATATCATCCATAAGATTAGCCGCTAGGAGTTTTGAGCTAAAACCTAGTGTATTAAATTGTCTCCCAATATTCCATGGCCTAGAAAATGAGGACCTATACAATCACTTGAATGATTTTCATGCTGTTTGTCAAACTTTTAAATATGAGAATTTTTCAGATAATGATGTTAAACTCATATTATTCTTATTTTCTTTAAAGGATAAAGCTCGTTCATAGTTTAATACATTGACTGCTAATAGCATTACATACTAGGAACAAAATTTTTGAATAAGTACTTTCTAGTGCATAAAACCAACGCTATTCGCTAGGAAATCTCGGAGTTTACCCAGAGAGAAGACGAGCAGTTTTTCAAAACATGGAAGTGATTCAATGGGCTACTCTTGAAGTGTCCACATCAGAGGTACTAGAAATGACACTAGTGCTAATAATTTTTGCAGAGATTATTGCCGCAGGTGTAAGAATGGCTAATGACAACAAGTGGAGGAGGGCTAATGTCAAAAAGTGCATAAATGATTTGGGATTTCTTCCAACGACAAGCGGATAATTCCCAACAACGAAGTCGATTACTTAGGAATACTAAAAGAATTAAAGGAGTAATGAGGTTCACATTGGCGAGTCAAATTCAGAAATTAAAGAAGTTAAAGCGATAATTGAAGGTCTTTCTCGACAAATAGTATCGTTAATGATTGTTAAATCAATGGAACCACATGACCATGACTCATACTCAGATCAAGCCAATGCCATAGGTGTAATGAGAAAACTATCAAATTACAATCCATACTCCAACACATATAACCCTGGACGGAGAGACCACCCTAATTTTTCATAGTCTCAAGGATTCCAACATAATGGACCAGCAGCTCCACCTCCACCAATACCACTAATTCCTCAAGTTCCTGCAGCCTCTCAGCCACCATTTAGACCATACAATCAGAACCAAAACTACTCTCAACCCAGACCATGGGATGATGCAATCTAGAATTTCAAGAATCTTACTCACTCCACAATCGAGCAACAAAATCGCATTATTGATGAACTATGAAATGAGATGAGAGCAGGCTTCAACTCACAAGCCTAATCAGTTTCAAACCTCGAGAAGATGGTGGGACAACTTACTTCTTCAGTTCAAACTTTAGCAATGACTGTTGAGAAAGGCAAATTCTCAAGTCACCCAATTCCTAATCCTAAAGGAGTGCATAAAGTAAGTATCAGTTCACCATAGCAACATGGAGAGGTCAAAGCCGTTAGCCTTACAAAAAGGAAAAGAAGTCGACAACAAGGTGGAGATGCCAGTGACAAAAACAACTCAGATCGTACCTGTGAGTACTGAGGATTCATCATCAGAGGAGAAAGAAGAAACCAACCCACAAGAATACATTTTTAAAGCTCCATTTCCTCAAAGGTTAGCTAAAGGAAAGAAGAGAAAATTCACATGTGAGATTCTTGAAATTTTTAAACAGGTAAGTGTTAACATCCATTTGCTTGATGCTATAAATAATGTCATCTTATACCAAGTTTCTTAAAGACCTTTGTACTAAAAAGAGAAACATTCACGTTCAAAAGAAGACATTTTTAACAGAAAATGTTAGTTCTATACTTCAACACAAAATTCCTCTAAAATACAAAGACCCAGGCTTGATAACGTTTTGTTGGACTTAGGAGCTAATATAAATCTGTTGCCTTACTCAGTATTCGTGAAACATGAACATGGAGAATTACACCCAACTCTAGTAGTGTTACAGCTTACAGATCGGTCCAAGAAAATACCTCGTGGTATTGTAGAGGACGTGCTTATCTAGGTAAACAAGTTTTATTTTTCTTGTTGATTTCATTATAATTGACACTCAACTAATACAAGATTCAAGGAAGCACATCCCCATTATCCTAGGCCGACCTTTCTTGGCAACTGCCGATGCTCACATTCAATGCAGGATTGGAAATATGCAGTTGTCCTTTGGCAGCATGACTATAGAGTTAAACATCTTCAATATTGCCAAACAACCCCACAATGTAAGTGATGGAATTATTGATGTGGATTTAATTGAAGTATAAGTTGATAATACATTTCTTTCAAACCTTAGTGAGGATCCTTTACAAACATGTTTAGCTCACTTTGGTTTTGATTTTGATATTGATAGATCAGTCGATGAGGTCAACGCTCTACTTGACTCAGCACCATCCATGGACACTAATAAATGGAAGTCAAGAGTTAAACAACTAGCATCGTCAGAAAAGAAACTCAACTCATCATCAGAGTCACCACCGAAACTCGAACTCAAACTATTACCCAACACTTTGGAATATGCATTTTTGGGAGAAGAAAGCACTCTACCAGTAATCATCTCATCATCCCTAAATGACGAATAAAAAAGTAAGTTGTTGGATGTTTAAAAGAGCACAAAGGAGCATTAGGATGGACCATAGTCGACATAAAAGGTATAAACCCAGTAGATTGCATGCATTACATTCACCTTGATGAAAATGCTAAACCTACTAGGGAAATGCAACGTCGATTAAATCCTACTATGAAATAAGTTGTTAGAACTGAAGTCCTTAAACTATTAGACGCATGTATCAGTTACCTCATTTCTTATAGTTCATGGGTCGGTCCTATACAAGTTGTCCCTAAAAAGTCAGAAGTCACAGTAGTTACCAATGCTGATAATGAATTGATACCCACTAGAGTGACAATATGATGGCGTATATACATTGATTATAGAAAATTAAATTCTGTCACATGTAAAGATCATTTTCCTTTACCATTTATCGATAAAATACTTGATAGATTAGCATATCATGAATTTGATTGCTTTCTAGATGGCTACTCAGGATATAATCAGATTCCCATAGCACTAAAAGATCAAGAGAATATCATTTTCACTTGCCATTTTGGCACTTTGCATATAGGAGGATGTCATTTGGATTATGTAATGCATCTGTTACATTTCAACGATGCATGTTAAGCATTTTTTTTTTGTAGTTGAACGATTCCTTGAAGTCTTTATAGATGACTTTTCTATCTTTGGTGATTCATTTTATCAATGTTTACATCATCTAACACTAGTTCTGCAAAGATTTATAGAGAAAAACTTGGTCTTAAATTGGGAGAAGTGTCATTTTATGGTAAAATAAGGTATTGTTCTCGGTCACATCATTTCAAGCAAAGGTATTGAGGTTGATAAAGTCAAGGTGGATCTCATTTCCAATTTTCCTCCTCTTAAAACAGTCAGAGAAGTAAGATATTTCCTTAGGAATGCTTGTTTTTATAGACGTTTCATTAAAGATTTTAGCAAAGTTTCTAGACCCTTATGCAATCTACTTGCTAAGGATGTACCTTTTATCTTTGATGATTCATGTCTTGTGGCATTTGAAAAACTAAAGCAATTGTTGACATCATCACCCATCATTCAACCCCCAAATTTGAGCTTACCATTCGAGATCATGTGTGATACATCTGATTATGCAGTAGAAGCAGTATTAGAACAAAGAGTTAATCGAATTTTTCATGTCATTTACTATGCTAGTATGACATTGAATGATGCACAATTGAATTATTCAACCACTGAAAAAGAAATGCTAGTAGTAGTGTTTGCATTAGAGAAATTTCGATCTTATCTCATTGGTTGTAAAATAATTGTATTTACAGATCATGCTGCTCTTAAATATCTTCTCACAAAGAAATATGCAAAAATTAGACTAATTTGTTAGGTGTTACTTTTGTAGGAATTCGACTTGGAATTTAAAGATAAGAAAGGCACAGAAAATGTTATGGTTGACCATCTCTCTCGTCTCAATTTTGACACAATTACAGAATCATTAACATTGAATGAGTCATTTCCAAATGAACAATTGATGAGTGTGGAAATATTACCATGGTATGCTGATATAGTTAATTATCTTGTTACATGTCAACTTCCAGAGCACCGAGCAAGACAAAACCAAATTTTTTTTTTATAAAAATAAAGAATTTCTTTTGGGATGAACCTTATCCGTTCAAGTATTGTGCAGATCAAATAGTTAGACGATGTGTCCCAAAAAATGAATTTCAAAATATCCTTTCAGTCTGGCATGAACAAGCTTATGGAGGCCATTTCAGCGCTAAGAAAATAACTACTAAAGTTTTACAATATGGTTTTTATTGGTTAACTATATTTCGAGATGGTTACACTTTTTGCTTTTTATATGATATGTGTCAACGAATAGGTAGCATTACACGAAGGAATATGATGCCACTAAACCTAATTTTAGTAGTTGAGATTTATGTATGAGGAATCGACTTCATGGGACCATTTCTCCCTTCTTTTGGCTATCAATACATATTAGTTGCTGTTGACTATGTATTAAAATGGGTAGAACCAATTTCATATAGAACCAATGATCACAATGTGGTGATAGGATTTTTGAAAAACAACATTATTTCACGCTTTGGATTCTTTCAAGCAATAATCAGTGATGGTGGTACCCACTTTTATAACAAATCATTCAAAGTTCTTTTGACAAAGTATTCCATCACTCACAAAGTGACGATCCCATATCATCCGCAAACTAGTGGCCACGTTGAGATCTCCAATCGAGAAATAAAGTACATATTAGAAAAGACAGTTAGGCCAGATAGAAAATATTGGTCATTAAGACTCGATGATGCATTATGGGCATATAGAACAACTTTCAAGACCCCGATTGGGACGTCACCCTACAGGCTAGTGTATGGAAAAGCTTGCCACCTACCTGTGGAACTCAAGCATCATGCGTACTGGGCCATCAAGAAATTCAACTTTGACATATAGCAAGCTAGCTCAAAAAGAAGATTACAGCTGGCAGAACTTGAAGAAATTCGCAATGATGTTTACAAAAATGTCAAAATTTACAAGCAACGTATGAAAGTCTTCTATGACAAGCAAATTTTGAGAAAATCTTTCACCTTAGGTCAGAAACTGCTTTTATTAAATTCTCGCTTGCACCTATTCCCAGGTAAGTTACGCTCTCGATGGTCTTGTACATTTATTGTTCACACTATTTTTCCATATGGAGCAATTGAAATTAAGGACCCAAAGAACAGTGTCACTTTTAAAGTTAATGGTCAAAGATTAAAGCCATATCTAGAGTACCAACCACGTGGAGAGGACACCGAAACAAATTTGAGTGACCCACCAGATTTGAATTGAGATTTTCTTTCTTTTCAGTGATTTGATTTTTTCTTTCTTTTTACTATTCTTTTGCTAATTGAAATTATTTTTGCATAAGTGTGTTTATTTAACCGCGATATGAAGTTTCCAAACATGGCAAATTCGTGCCCTGAGCTTTCGTTTACCCTAAATTTCAATTATAAAAAACAAGCACATGCATTAAATAAGGGGGGCCGTCAATCACAATCAAGAAAACCAAGAAAGAAATGAAGAAGGAAAAGAATTGAAGAGAAAGAAGCATGTCTGCACCAGTAACAAATCTGCAGAATAATTGGGATTCAACTTTTCTCTTTCTTTTCTTATTTTCTTGTTTATTCTTTGGTCGAAAAGATGTACTTGCTGGCTGAAACTTTTTTGCTTGTTTTTCCTTTACAAATTTTGAACTAAATTTAATTGTAGTTGAGTGACAAATAATCTAGAGGGGTTCTTGATTGCTCATATGAGTTGTTGCACGTTTGTTGTAGCATTTTGCTCTATAAATTATATAACATTCATTATTTCGGTTAACCTCTCATTTAATGTTACAAGTTAAGAGAGAGCCACAAAATGAACTGTCTTAGTGGAACATGTTATAGCAATACTTGGTCTTAAATTGAGTTTCCTGAATTGAGTTTTAACTTGAGTCCAAAAAGAGTTATACTTAATTTAAGATTAGTGATGAACTAGATATAGAGATTCACCTTATAGGGTAAAGAAAACATAAACATGAAATGTCATATCTTATGTGGACATAACAATTGGTCACTGTTAGGTTGCATAAAGGTATAAGATGTCTTACATACGACAGGTGAGGATGCATGATGATTCTGCTCAGTGCTGTAGCAGATGTTGTAGCAACTAGACTTAACAACATAACACAGTCAGACCTATTATGAGAGTTTGTTAACTTAACTACTTCATTCTCATTGATTTATCTTTTTGTCTAGCGTGCATTTCTTTTCATTACAATTTACTTTGTTTCATTTTCATTTTCATTAGTTACGTAATCTTATTAATTCCATTAAGTTAATTTAAAAGCAAGATTCCATTGTTGAAATTGATGTAGTAACTCTAGTAGCATCAATCCCTGTGGAGACGATCTTGATTATTCTTCACTTTATTACTTATTGTGTACACTTGCACATAGACACCAATAGTAATTGAGTTAAAATAACCAACATGGAGTCTAGTGGAAGTCAAAAAGACGGTGAATTGGTTTCTAAGTCTCATCAAGATATTGAAACAACATCAAACTTAGATAATTATTAGCTTGCAAAAGACAGGGAAAGGAGGGTCATCAAAGCACCAAAAAGATATGGCATAACTGATTTTATATCCTATGCATTGGTGGTTGCTAATGAAGTGATGGGTGAGAAACCTGAGAATTTCAACGAAGTTATGAACAACAAAGATAAGTCAAAATGGCTAGCTGCAAAAAATAAAGAAATAGCCTCCTTGAAGAAAAACCATACTTGGATCGTAGTCAAAACCTCCAAATAAAAAGCTGGTAGGCTGTAAGTGGATTTTCAAACTCAGAAAAGGAACTTCAGTTATTGAACCTCTTAAATACAAAGCAGGCTTGTAGCTAAGGGGTTTACATAAAAAGAAGGAGTGGACTTTAATAAAATGTTTTCACGAGTGGTAAGGTTAGTTCTATTAAGGTTTTACTAGTTATCACCGTAATTTTTGACCTGAAATTGGATCAAATGGATGTTAAGACTTCATTTTTTCATGGAAACCTTGATGAAGAGATACATATGGCTTAACTAGAGGGCTTCATTGATGAGGGAACAGAGGACACGGATTGTTTGCTAAGGAAGAGTTTATATGGCTTAAAGCAATCTTCAAGACAATGGTACTTGAAGTTTGATGAGTTTATGCTTGCTCATGGTAATTGCAGAAGTAATTATGGTAGCTGTGTATATTATAGAATTCTGTCATCTAAAGATGGACTCTATTTACTCTTCTATGTGGATGACATGCTTATTATAACATGCAAACATAGAGAAGACATAGAGAGACTTACAACACAACTTAGTTTTGAATTTGAAATAAAGAACTTAGGTGCAACATCTAGAATCTTAGGTATGCAAATTGTTAAGAAGGTAATCAATAGGTTTGCAATGGGTTATTCCAAGCCTCTGTCTACACCTCTAGCTACTCATTTCAGACTTTCTAAACAGCAAGAACCTATAGAAGATGTTGATGTTGCTTATATAAAGAACATCTCATATTCTAGTGCTGTTAGAAGCATTATATATGCTATGCTTTGCTTCAGACCTAACTTACCACATGGTATTGGTGTTGTTAGTAGATTTATGGGGAATCCAGGTAAAGAACACTAGAATACTGTAAAGTGGATGCTGAGGTACCTTAAAGGAACCACAGACCATGGTATTTTGTTTGGAAGGGATAACAATGCGACAAGTGAAGTCTTAGGATATATGGACTCAGACTTTGCAGCTAATTTGGATAAGAGGAGATCCTTTACTAGTTGTATTTTCACGTTATATAGAAGAGCAATGAGTTGGAAAGCATCCTTGCTATCAGTTGTTGCTGTTTTAACAACTGAGGAAGAGTATATTGCTTTCAGTGTATATTGCTCTCATTGAGGCCATAAAGGAGGCTATATGGCTCAAAGGTTTAGTCTCTGAACAATTGGAACAAAGCTCAGTTACAATTAACTATGATAGCTCAAGTACTATATGGTTGGTAAAAACCTCCAGAATCATGAAAGAACAAAACATGTAGCTATAAGGTTTCATTTCATAAGGGATGAGATTGGTAGAGGTGTAGTAAATGTAATCAGAATCGCAACTGAAATCAATCCAACAAACATGCTAAGAAAACCTCTTTATCATTTTTTTTCTTAATTTTACTGTTGATTTAAAACAACCAAATTCCTTTGTGTGTGTATATATATCTTTTAGCTGCTTTTATTTTTTAAAAAATATAAAATTTGAAACATTGCTGAACAGATTTTTTAATACACCTTAAAATAAAGAGTAATGAAATGATCAAACTATAGGCACGAGAATTGATTGTATAAAATTATTGTAGGCCCAGGTAATTAAAAACGTAGTTGATATAATTGTTCAGTCAATCTTTTCATATCGTATTAAGTTGTATATACTAACTTATACAAAATTATTTGTGGCTTTCTCAATATTGCAAAATAAATGTCCAATGTGATTTTAAGATGACTAGGTAAAAATATAAGATCTCGCACGTCGATAACCAATAATCATATGTAATGTGAACAGTTCATGTTATCATTTTATTAAAAACATCAACAATTCAGAAACAAAAAAATCTCTGAACGGGTAAAATAAAAAAATCTAAGCGTTTGTTTGGAAATTTTATAGTTGACACATCCTCATTTCTTGTCCCTTATGAATTTAATTTAATTTTGTTATTTATCTGAATATATATTTTATATAATTAAAATATATTACTATATTTTAATTATATATCTGATTATAAATATTAATATATTAATATACTGTTATAATAATTATAAATATTTATGTAATTAAATAACTTAATATTTTATTAATTAAAAAAAAATAAAGTTAACTTTATTTTAAAATTCACAAATACGTGGACAAAATAGAACGCAAAAGATGTGGACGAAAATTCTCGGTTGAAACTACGTGGAAGAACACAGTCCACACAGTTGTTTTTTGATCTATACGAGAGCCATTTGGGTCTGTATGAGAGCGACAGCCACAATATCATCTTCCAATATAACGACAGGCTTATGCAGACTCTTATCTCAATTGACATTGAAACTCTGTGTAATGTGTGTGTGTAGAGGGAGGGTAGAATAGAGCATCTAATACAAGTCATTAGAGCGTGTGTGTGTGTGGAGGGAGGGTACAACAGAACATCTACTACAAGTCATAAGCAGACACACTTCCCTCATCTACCCATGGCTTCTGAAGGGAGCTGCCAGCAGCCTCACTTTGTTTTGTTCCCTTTTCTAGCTCAAGGCCATATGATTCCTATGATAGACACAGCTAGATTGTTGGCTCAGCATGGAGCTGCTATTACTATTGTCACCACGCCAGCTAATGCAGCCCGTTTCGAAACAGTTGTTGCTCGTGCCATGCAGTCTGGGCTACCACTCCAACTTATTGAAATACAATTTCCATATCAGGAAGCAGGAGTACCAGAGGGCTGTGAGAATTTTGACATGCTTCATTCAACGGACTTGGTATCCTACTTCTTCAAGTCGCTTAAACTCCTTCAATTGCCACTTGAGAATCTATTAAAAGAGCTAACCCCAAAGCCAAGCTGCATAGTCTCCGACACGTGTTATCCTTGGACTGTTGACACCGCTGCCAGGTTCAATATTCCTCGTATATCTTTCCATGGATTTTCTTGCTTCTGTCTCTTGTGTTTGTACAACTTGCACACGTCCACGGTTCAGGAAAATGTTACATCTAATTCTGACTACTTGGTGGTACCTGGCTTGCCTGATCAAATTGAAATGACTAAAGTTCGTGAGAAATGGAAAGATTTTGGGGAAATGGTTTTAGCAGCTGATATGAAATCATACGGGATTATAATAAATACTTTTGAAGAATTAGAGTCGGAGTATGTGAAAGAATGCAAGAAAACCAAAGGAGGGAAAGTATGGTGTCTAGGCCCTGTTTCACTTTGCAACAAACAAGACATAGATAAGGCTGAGAGGGGTAAAAAGCCAGCAGTTGATATCTCTGAATGCTTAAAATGGCTGGATTCGTGGCCACCTAACTCGGTGGTGTACGTTTGTCTTGGAAGTATTTGTAATCTAACATCTTCGCAAATGATTGAGCTTGGTTTAGGTCTAGAAGCCTCTAAGAAACCATTTATTTGGGTTATCAGGGGAGGAAATAACACATCTAAAGAAATACAAGAGTGGTTATTAGAAGAAAAATTTGAGGAAAGGGTTAAAGGAAGAGGCATTTTGATCCTTGGATGGGCTCCACAAGTACTGATATTGTCACACCCTTCAATTGGAGGATTTTTAACACATTGTGGTTGGAACTCATCTCTTGAAGGGATATCAGCCGGCGTACCCCTGATCACATGGCCACTTTATGGGGACCAATTTTGGAACGAAAAGTTGATTGTGCAAGTTCTAAATATTGGGGTGAGGATTGGAGTGGAAGTTCCCTTAGATTTTGGGGAGGAAGAAGAGATTGGGGTATTGGTAAAGAAGGAGGATGTTGTAAAGGCTATTAACATACTCATGGATGAAGGAGGGGAAACAGATGACAGAAGAAAAAGAGCCAGAGAATTCCAGATAATGGCAAAAAGGGCAACAGAAGAAACAGGATCTTCTTCCCTCATGATCAAACTATTAATCCAAGATATCATGCAACAGCCGCATAGTGATGACCAACATATATAACGCTTGAGAGATTAATTGCTTAATTTGTTTCATGTGTACTTGTTAATTCACTTATTTTATTTTTTTTGAGAGGTTAATTCACTTATCTATTATGGTACTATTGTCAAATCTGTGTTCATCCATTGTTCAGACATGCATTATTCCCTGATTATCAAGGAATCTCGGCCGAGCAACTGTTTATAATTTTAGAGCTTGTTTGGAAGTGTGGTGCGGTAGTTGGACTGTTAAAGCTTAACTGTTGAAGTGTTTGGTAACACTTTTAGTTGGGTTTTGGTAGCTTAGCAGATTTTTTTTTCTAACTTTTACTCCACAGTTATATCTTTTATTTTACAGTACCTACAGTTTAAAAGTTACAGCATTTCACTCACAAACATACGTTTAATTAACTCAATCTAATTTGTAAGGTATAATCAATAAACAATTATAATGATTTACTTGCAATTGACTGCATTAAAATATATTCTTTTAATGTTTATAATTATAAGTTGTACTATCAAAAAGTTATTGTTAAATTAATTATATATAAATAAATTAATATCCGCCAACGCAATGTTTGAAAAATTCTCTTAACTGTCCACTGTTTGACCGAGCATTGACCAGTTGCCATTGCTCCAATGGCGGCTGGTGGTGGTAATCTGCCACTGTCGAAACCACCCTACACACCAGTGACCTCTCCTTTCGCCGGCAACAACCATCACAACCGCACTCACACCCAAACCAAAGGCCAAAAATGTGTTCGCAATGTCAAATCCCGCCCATCGCCGCCGCCACACCTTTTGCCATCGATGAGGACCACCTTCTGCCATCGACCATCTCCTCAGCCCATCCAGCATTATCCACCTCAGCCCATCGACCATCTCCTCAGCCCAACCTCTTACAGCTACTGCTTTGAGAGATAATGCTGGATGGGCTGAGGTAACAAAGCCTTCTTCTTCTATTCAGGATGATTTAGGTATTCAGAGGGTTTCCACTGGTGCTACTTTTTTCTGAGCTATAGTGGAGGATATTCAATCCATGACTATGAGGTTTAAATTCCCATTCTACAGATATTCATTTTTAGTTGGATGAGGAACTTAGCTCTGATTAGAATCCTGTGGCTGATGATTATATTACGTCTGAGCCTGAGCATTCTGGAGGGGGTGATCTTGACCCCAACTTCAGTGTTGTTAGTCCACATTCCTCTGGTTCAAGAAAAGATTTCACATTAGTTACTGGTCACAGGTATCGTAGGCAGGCTTGAGGCATTTGCATTAATTAATTATCTTTAACTTCTTATTTGTTCTCATAATGTTTTTGTTATTTTTTGGGTTTGTTGGTTGTGTAGTTATTTTGCTTGGAGGTTTTAGTTTGTGTCCTCCTTCATATGTACTTTCTTTTATTTCAGTAGTCTATAAGTAAGAGGATCTCGTCTAACCCTCCCACCTTAAGGTGGTTTTAAATTAAAAATGAAAATTATCATTCGTATACTATTAGTTTATTTCGTTATAAAAAAATACTATAATATTTTAAGGGTGTATCAATCGTACATCTTTACATCTTAAGTTGACAAAATGTATTTGCCGTCCACTAAATTGTTCCTTGTCGTTTAAATATGATGATGTTAGAGGGGTAATATGGTCTTTTCATATAATACAAGTGATAATTTAAGGGTATATAAGTGATAATAAGAGAATTTAAGGGTATACAAGTGATAATAAGAGAATTTAAGGGTATATAAGTGATAATTTTTCTTTACTTTAATTTAAGTTTTAAGGGTAAAATCGTCAATTCGCTATAATTCCATTAACTTGCAAACGACAGCTAACAGTTTAGTGGTCAACAGAAAATTTTTGTTAATTTAGGATGGACAATTATACAATCTCAAAATGTTGTAGTATTTTTGATAATATAACAAAAATATGATATACTAATGATAATTTCTCAATTTAAAAAAAAAGGTTACTGTTAAATTCAAATTGATTTCGTTACTGTAATTATAATTGAATTTAATATTTTAAATCCAATAAAATTTGCCGCATATTGATTTAAATTTATATTATCATTACTTAACGTCGTATTATTTTTTAATTGTTGAGTGTACTATTACATACAATTTGTTGAAATTTAGATTGTTAATTTTCAAGGTCAAAAGGATATTTATTTTTATAATTTTATAAAGAAGTTCAGAAGGATTATTTGTGTTGGAGATAAAAATTTGGTTGGACAAATAGAAGCTTGGGATAATTTAATTACAATTTAAGTACCCCTATCTAAGGAAGAAAGTGAGCAATTAGGTTGTACCACGTATCCAAAAGATTAAAGATATGCCCCGATGCAAAAGGTCGGATCCAACTCACATTCATCTTTTTCCTTGAGATGGGGTTACTTTGTTTGATTATCGAAATATCATCACTGACCACTACCACCAATCGCCCTCTAATAGCCTTGTAAATAAGAAATTAAAATTTTAACATAAACAGAGATACACAAAATATATTAATATGACACAAAATATTTCTGTTATTAATAAATTATCATCATTAATATCAATACCTTACTTGATCTTTTAATCAATGATGAGCATAATTTATATAAATATTTTACCCTTTATTATATAATTGATAGTTAATTTTATTTATTATTTTTAATTAATTGAATTATTTTATTAAATAGGGAGTTAATTGGAGATTATGGATGAAAAGTACATAAAGAATAATAATTGGACAGCATTGAAGATCAAATTAATTTGTGGAAGTAATTAAGGAGATGTGCAAGAAATTTTGTTCGAAGAAACCGAAGCCAATAAATTGAATTCTCCATGCTTGTGCAAACAAAGAAAAATGTTAAAGCTAAAATGGGCAACACATTAAACAAAGCTTTTAATTAAGGCTTGGATTGGAAAGTCAAAGTGGAATAAAGGAAGGAAATCAATAGCTTTTGGCTTTTATGCTCTCAATTACGTGGCAAGCTTTGGACTTTAGCTTGTAAAAGTTGGTTTGGTTATTAGAATCACAATAGGATTCGGTGGCCAAGCAAATAAAAGGGCAAGTCTTGTGGCTTTAGGATTTAAGAGGTGGGGCCCATTTCAAATATTATAAAAGGGAGTGTTGGCCTTTGGAGAAAGAGGAGTCGTGAGAGGACAAAAACAAAAGAGGAGCCGCCAGAAGGGAGAACTGCAGACGCAAGGATTCAAGTCAGAGAAGAAAATCTGCAGTAATTCGGCTTCCCCATGGATGTATTTATTTATTTTGTGGCTCTCAATTCAAGTATGTCTAGCTAATTTTCTTATACTGAGGTTAAGGATGAAACCCTATTTAATGAAATAATTATCTTTTTATTTATTTAATTCCCATATATGTTCTTTGATGATTATGGTTTTTGTTTCACATGATTAATTGGATGTTATTAAAATCTTTTCATCAATTCTGTCATGCATTATTGATTGTTAGGATTAATATTCGATTAAATCTATGCTTGAATCTTTAAAGTTTATATATGATTATCTTTGATTTTATGTCTTTCATTAAATTGTTTACCTAGAGTGCTTAGGAAAACTTTGACTCTTTGTTATTCAATATGTTTACATGGGATGCTTAGATGTCATACTATTAAGCAGAAAAAGAACCTACACAAGATTAATTTTATTTGGGCTTAATTGTTATATCCATGAGATGACATAGATTGATTTCGAGTTGTCACTCTAAAATTGGGGATTAATGAATATTTAGATAATTACTAGTTGAATAGTGGTGGATTCTAAAACCTTGGTAATTTTTATCTTATTAAATTCTCATTTACTTTAATTGTTTTCTTAGTTTAATTAGTTTAATTTCTCTTAAAACTCAATTTGCTCAACTAGGTTAGAATTAATATTAATTTTAGATTTAAATTAGACTTTTCAATTTATAACAATCCCTGTGGGATCGACCTCGTTACCACTATTCTATCTCTAGATTCGTGCGCTTGCGAGTATATTAAAATTTTCACAACAAGTTTTTGGCGCCGTTGCCGGGGATTGTGCTAGAAAGTCAGTTTAATCTAGGTTGATTTGATTCTTCCACTAGTTATAATTTAGGTTGTCTTTTATTTTTTTAATTGAAAAAAAACACAAAAAAAACTTTTATTTGTCTTTAAATTCATTGTTTGATTGTTTGATTTTTTTTAATTTCATTTATTCTCATTATTGTTGGTTTATTTTATTTTATTTTATTTTTCTTTCTTTCCTTGTCTGGTTAGTTTATGAGTGTTTGGGAACGTGATTCAACAAATCGTTTGGTTAAAAGAGAGTCGAAAATTGATAGTAGTCAAGCTAGTTCTTTAGAAGTGATGGATGACCCAAATAGACTATTGCCAATACTTCCACCAGTACAGGCAGAGAAAACCCTTAGAGAATATTTTTCACCACTAGCAGCCAACCAACCATCTTGTATTGTGTTGCCACAAACCACAGCAACACACTTTGAACTTAAGCCCTCAGTCATTCAACTTTTACCATCTTTCCATGGGTTAGAGAGAGAGGATCCATATTTGCACATTAAGGAATTTCTTGACATATGCTCTACATTTCGTTTTCAAAATTTTAATGATGAGTCAATTAGGCTTCGTATGTTCCCTTTCTCATTAAAAGACAAAGCAAAAGCTTGGTTGAATTCACTTCCTGCTGGATCTATTAGTACATGGGATGAATTGAGTAATAAATTTCTCACCAAGTTTTTCCCTATGTCTAAAACAAATGCCCTTAGGAGAGAGATAAGTGATTTTTATCAAAGAGAGGGTGAGCAATTTTACGAGTGTTGGGAAAGATTCAATGATTTACTCCTCAAGTGTCCCCACCATGGTTTTGAAAAATGGAGACTTATACAATGCTTTTATAACGGTTTAACCATGTCAAATCGTCATATGGTAGAGTCTATGAATGGTGGGAGATTTTTGAACCTACATGAAGGGGCTGCATGGGATTTCTTTAATTCACTTTCTGAGAATTCTCAACAGTGGGATTTTTCAAATCAAAGGGAAAAATTATCTCAAGTTTCTAGAAAGGGGTTATATGAAGTTAAGGATGATTTTGATGTGAAATCCACTCTAGCTACACTTTCGAGGAAAGTAGATGCCTTAGCTCTGAATCAATCCATGAATCATCATCCTAGTGTAGCTAATGAGGTTTGTGCTATTTGTTCTAACTTGTCTCATACAGCACAGAATTGTCCATCATTACCAGTCTATCCAGAGGCTTATTCTGAGCAGGTACATGCCTTACAATCATATGAAAAAAACTCCAATAGTCCATATTCATCCACATATAATTCTAATTGGAGGAATCACCCTAATTTTTCTTGGAAACAAAATCAACATTTGTCAAACCAAGGAGGACAACAATTTAACATGCCCAATCAACAATTTGTCCCTCCTAACCAAGTATATCCTCCTGCCCAACAACCTATGTCTCAATTTGTTGCACCCCAACAAAGAAAGCCTTCTTTAGAGGATACACTTCAAAGTTTCATTCAGTCAACCCAACAAGCTTTTCAGTCAAACACTCAAGCTATTCTAAAGCTTGAACATCAATTGGGTCAATTAGCAACTACTGTAGCAGAGAGAGAAAAAGGAAAATTTCCAAGTCAACCAATTCCCAATCCCAAAGGAGTGCATGAAGTTGGATCGAGTTCAAGCCATCAGCATGAAGAAGCAAAATCTGTTATGACCTTGAGAAGAGGAAAATTATTTGACAATAAGGTGGAGGTTCCAACAAGGAAGACATCTGAGCCTACTTCTTCAGATCCAGTTCCATCACAAGACTCATCAACAAATGATCCAGAAGAGAGTGGCCCACCAGTTTACACTCCTAAGGCTCCTTTTCCTCAAAGATTAGCAAAGGTAAAGAAAGGGACTTCAACAGGTGAGATTATGGAAATCTTCAAACAAGTAAGTATAAACATCCCTTTACTCGATGCTATTAAGCAAGTTCCTTCCTATGCTAAGTTTTTGAAAGATTTATGCACTAAAAAGAGAAATTTACATGTCATTAAAAAGGCATTTTTAACTGAACAAACTAGCAATTTACTTCAATGTAAAATGCCACCAAAATTTAAGGATCCTGGT
Source organism: Citrus medica (assembly GCA_002013955.2). Taxonomy (NCBI): domain Eukaryota; kingdom Viridiplantae; phylum Streptophyta; class Magnoliopsida; order Sapindales; family Rutaceae; genus Citrus; species Citrus medica. The sequence continues at coordinate 218,779 of MKYO02026884.1, forward strand.
TCTCCTACTATCTCATGTGTTATAGGGAACCAATGTTTTGATAAAGCATTATTGGATTTGGGTGCTAGTGTTAATCTCTTGCCTTATTCTGTTTACATGCAGCTTGGACTAGGTGAGTTAAAATCAACTCCTATTATTTTGCAACTTGCTGATAGATCAATGAAAATACCTCGTGGTATTATAGAGGATGTGTTGATACAGATTGATAAATTTTATTATCCTGTTGATTTTATCGTTATTGATACTCAGCATGTACATGATCCTAAGAAACACACTCCAGTTATTCTGGGTCGTCCTTTCTTAGCTACAGCTGATGCTCTTATTAATTGCAGGAATGGAAATATGCAGCTATCTTTTGGTAATATGACCATGGAATTGAATATTTTTAATGTTACCAAGCAGCCACAAGAAGAAGATGAAGTTGTTGAAGCAAATATGATAGAGGAATTAGTAGAAGATTCATTCATTTCTAACCATATTGATGATCCATTAGAGGCATGTCTAACTCATTCTGATTTATCTTTTAATAATGACAGTGCAATTGCAGAAGTCAGCGCTTTACTTGATGCACCTCTAATTACGGACACAACTAAATGGAAGATAAAGTCAGAACTACTGCCTCATTCTGAGAAGAAAATTAGCCCATCTATGGAGGCACCACCAAAATTGGAACTCAAAACACTACCCGACACTCTGGAATATGTATTCTTGGGAGAATCCGACACTCTACCTGTTATTATTTCTTCTTCCCTCGATCTTGAGCAAAAAGGTAAGTTGTTAGGTATTCTAAAAGAGCATAAGGAGGCAATAGGATGGACCATCGCTGATATTAAAGGTATTAATCCAGTAGATTGCATGCATCGTATTCATCTTGAAGAAAATGCTAAACCTATTAGGGAGATGCAACGTAGGCTAAATCCTAACATGAAAGAAGTGGTAAGAGCTGAAGTAATCAAATTATTAGATGCAGGAATTATTTATCCTATTTCAGATAGCTCTTGGGTTAGCCCTGTGCAAGTTGTTCCTAAGAAATCTGGTGTTACAGTAGTTACTAATGCTAATAATGAATTAATTCCCACTAGAGTAACTACAGGTTGGCGTGTTTGCATTGATTATAGAAAATTGAATTCATTCACAAGAAAAGATCATTTTCCTCTTCCATTTATTGATCAAATGCTTGATAGACTTGCAGGTCATGATTTTTATTGTTTTCTAGATGGATATTCAGGTTATAATCAGATCCCTATAGCTCCAGAGGACCAGGAAAAAACTACTTTTACTTGTCCATTTGGAACTTTTGCATATAGGAGAATGCCATTTGGTTTATGCAATGCACCTGCTACTTTTCAAAGATGTATGCTTAGCATTTTTTCTGATATGGTTGAGAGATTTCTTGAAGTATTCATGGATGATTTTTCTGTTTATGGAGATTCTTTTGATGAATGTTTGCAGCATCTAACATTAGTTTTGCAGAGATGTAAAGAAAAGAACTTGGTTCTAAATTGGGAAAAGTGTCACTTCATGGTAAAACAAGGTATTGTTCTTGGTCATATAATTTCCAGCAAAGGTATAGAAGTCGACAAAGCTAAGGTGGATTTAATTTCTAATCTTCCACATCCCAAATCCGTAAAAGAAGTAAGATCTTTCCTTGGACATGCTGGTTTTTATAGAAGATTCATTAAAGATTTTAGTAAAATTACTAGACCCTTATGCAATTTACTTGTTAAGGATGCACCTTTTATCTTTGATGAATCTTGTCTTGATGCTTTTGCAAAGCTTAAGAAATTGTTAACTTCTTCACCTATCATTCAGCCACCTAATTGGAATTTGCCTTTTGAAATTATGTGTGATGCATCTGATTATGCTATAGGAGCAGTCTTAGGACAAAGATTAGATCGTGTGCCTTATGTGATTTATTATGCTAGTAGGACACTCAATGATGCACAGTTGAACTATTCAACTACAGAAAAAGAAATGCTAGCTGTAGTGTTTGCACTTGATAAATTCAGATCTTATCTTATAGGTTGTAAAGTGATTATTTTTACTGATCATGCTGCTTTAAAATATTTGCTTACTAAGAAAGATGCTAAGGCAAGATTGATTCGTTGGGTGTTGCTTTTACAAGAATTTGACATTGAATTTAGAGATAAAAAAGGTTCTGAAAATGTTGTGGCAGATCATTTATCTCGTCTTGATCTTAAATTTATTCCAGAATCTTTACCTTTGAATGAGTCTTTCCCAGATGAGCAACTTATGAGTGTAAATGTGGCACCATGGTTTGCTGATATAGTTAATTACCTTGCTACAGGTCAAATCCCAGAGCACTGGACTAAGCAAGATAGAACAAAGTTCTTATCTAAAGTGAAGGACTTCTTTTGGGATGATCCCTATTTATTTAAATATTGTGCTGATCAGATTATTAGGCGATGTGTTCCCGATAATGAAATTCAAAGTGTTATCTCATTTTGCCATGAACAAGCTTGTGGAGGCCACTTTAGTGCTAAAAAGACAGCAACAAAAATTTTACAGTGTGGTTTTTATTGGCCCACTCTTTTTCATGACGCTTATGTTTTCTGTTCTTTGTGTGATAGGTGCCAACGTATGGGTAGCATTTCAAAGAGGAACATGATGCCACTCAATCCTATTCTTGTGGTTGAGATCTTCGATGTATGGGGTATTGATTTCATGGGACCTTTTCCTCCATCTTTTGGTTATCAGTATATATTGGTTGCAGTAGACTATGTGTCGAAGTGGGTTGAAGCTATTCCATGCAAAACCAATGATCATAGGGTTGTAGTGAAATTCTTGAAGAGTAATATTTTGTCTCGTTTTGGTTTTCCTAGAACAATCATTAGTGATGGCGGTACCCATTTTTGCAATAAGCCTTTCAAAACTCTTTTGAACAAATATTCCATTACACATAAGGTTGCCACCCCATACCATCCTCAAACCAGTGGCCAAGTAGAGATTTCTAATAGAGAGATCAAGCAGATTCTAGAGAAAACAGTTAGGCCAGATAGAAAGGATTGGTCTTTGAGACTTGACGATGCATTGTGGGCATATAGGACTGCTTTTAAAACACCAATTGGGATGTCACCTTATAGACTTGTATATGGAAAAGCATGTCATCTGCCAGTAGAGTTGGAGCATCGTGCATATTGGGCTATCAAGAAATTCAATTTTGACATGCAGCAGGCTGGTTCCAAGAGAAGATTACAACTAGCAGAACTTGAAGAGATCAGGAATGATGCATATGATAATGCCAAGATTTACAAGCAACGTATGAAAGTCTTTCATGACAAGCACATTTTGAGAAAATCCTTTACTCCAGGTCAGAAAGTACTTTTGTATAATTCCCGATTGCATCTCTTTCCAGGTAAGTTACGTTCTCGATGGTCTGGTCCTTTTATAGTTCGTACTGTCTTCCCTTATGGAGCAATTGAGATTGAAAATCCTAAAAATGGTGATTTATTTAAGGTCAATGGTCAAAGATTAAAACCATTTTTAGAGTTAAGAACACCAGAAGTTGAGGAGATACTTTTAGATGATCCTGTTTATCAGGATTAATTAAGTCCATCTTTGCACTCTTGTTTTATTTTAATAGTAGGTTTTCTTTTCTTTGTTTGTTTTTCTTTTCTAGTATTTTTCTTTTCTAATGTTTTCTTTTCATTTGGCATTTTCTTTTAAGTTTTCCCAGCCCATCCAGGTATGTTCTCTCCAACTTTCTTTTTATTATTTATGTTATTATTATTATTATTATTTTCTCTTTTCATTTGCTTGCATGCATATCTTTTGTTTGTGAAACATTGAGGACAATGTTCCAAATACGTTTAGGGGTAGGAATAGTGTGTGCTTTGTTTCTTTAAAAAAAACCAAAAAAAAGAAAAAAAATTGTTGTTTTTTGTTTTTATGTGAAAAGCCAATGATAAAAATTTGATTGACAATGAATATGGTTTTTAGAAAGGGTTGAATATTGTCTTAGTTTATACTTTATTCTTGTGTTAGTTCCTCTTGATTGAGATTCTTTAAACAATAAGCACTAATATCAATTCTTTCGTAATTTTGACTTAAAATTTGATATTGACGCAGTTTGAGTTGAGAATTTTAGATAGAGTAAATAATTGTTTATCTTGATTCTTATCTCCACAATACAAATTAGTATACACAGGCGCCAAAGTCAGAAATAGCTACCTATAACCCTTAAGAGTGAAGCTATCCTTGAGTAATTTGGGCCTATGTACCACAAGTATGTAGAGGACAATCTACCATGAGAAGAAGGCTACCTTAAGGGGTAGAGTGAAAGCTCCTGACTATGGTTAAAAAAAAGAAGAAAAAAAAGAGAAAAAGAAAAATCAAATCAAGTGCATGTGCTGAAAAAAAATCAAAAGAAAATGTACATAAAAGCCTGTGAAAAAAAATTAGAGATTAAGATGATAAGATTAGTTTGACCTACTCTTTTCTTTATTTGAGGCGAAGGCTGTTGATATTGAGGATTTTGGGAATGGATTTGATTGAATTGATTTCACACACACACTACAAGAATCGAAAAAGAGATGAGATTGATTATTGAATTAAAGTTAGAACTTTGCCAATATTTGAAATTTTCTTTAAGCTATATAATTTATGCAATCTTTGAGGCTATCTTCATGTTTTGTTTAAAGCTTGTTGTTCTTTTCATTTTATTTTTATTTTAATTCTTTGAAAAATGATGTTTGTGGGTATCATCACTGAAGCCCTCACGAGACTATAACTCGTCCACTAGGGCCGCCTAGGGGTTTAAAGGCTTGTGGCATACGCTAAATCCAATCGCGATTACCTGCGAAAGTGGTTTAATTAGGATTTACTGTTTGTGTTGTTATTTTTATTTTTGTTTTAAGTTTTAGTTTTGCTCGAGGACTAGCAAAATCTAAGTTTGGGGGCATTTGATGAGCATAATTTATATACATATTTTACTCTTAATTATTTAATTATTAGTTATCTTTATTTGTTATTTTTAATTAATTGAATTATTTTGTTGAATAGGGAATTAATTGAAGATTAAGGATAAAAAGGGCATGAGGAAGTTCAAATTTGGAAGTCAATAAGACTAAAAGTGGAAGTCAATCCCTTCAAAAGATGAACGGTGGGCATGCATTTGGAAAGCAAAGATTTAGCAATTTGGAGTGCATGTACTGGGCATTAAAAGAAGAAGTCATTAATTGGTCTTTTGCTTTTGTGGTCTAACGTGTGCTTAGCTTTCAAAGTTTAGTAAGGAAATAATTTAAAAAAGGGCTTGGTGAGTGGGCTTTATAAGTCGGTGGATGGCTTTGACTTATGAGAAGTTGTGAAGAATTAATGCAATTAGAATCCAATAAGGATTAAGCAAGTCAGTAACATTATATAAAGGCAAGAGAAGTAGCCGCCAGGAGGGGGGGTGCAAACGCAAGGCAGAAGAGGGGAGAAAAGGACGAGTGCAGCAGTTCGGCTTCATGGCTGATTTGATTTATTTTGTTGCTCCCAATTCAAGTATGTCTAGCTAATTTTCTTATAATAGGGTTAAGGATGAAACCCAATTCAATGAAATAATTATCTTTTCATTTAATCAATTCCCTATATATGTTCTTCGATGATTATGGTTTTTATTTCACATGATTAATTGGATGTTAATAAAATCTTTTCATCAATTCTGTCATGCATTATTGATTGTTAGGATTAATATTCAATTAATTCTATGCTTGGATCTAAAAAGTTTATACATGATTATCTTTGATGTTATGTCTTTCATTAAATTGTTTACATAGAGTGCTTAGGAAAACTTTGACTCTTTGTTATTCAATATGTTCACATGGGATACTTAGATGTCATACTATTAAGCAGAAAAAGAACCTACACAAGATTAATTTTATTTGGGCTTAATTGTTATATCCATGAGATGACATAGATTGATTTCGAGTTGTCACTCTAAAATTGGGGATCAATGAATATTTAGATAATTACTAGTTGAATAGTGGTGGATTCTAAAACCTTGGTAATTTTTATCTTATTAAATTCTCATTTACTTTAATTGTTTTCTTAGTTTAATTAGTTTAATTTCTCTTAAAACTCAATTTGCTCAACTATAGGTTAGAATTAATATTAATTTTAGATTTAAATTAGACTTTTCAATTTATAACAATCCTTGTGGGATCGATCTCGTTACCACTATTCTCTCTCTAGATTCGTGCGCTTGCGAGTATATTAAAATTTTCACAACAATCAACATACAAGTGTTATCAACAATGTTAACAAGTAAATTATGTACAATTATCGTTAATAATTAATTAAACAAATAAAAATCTAACTTTAGTAAGCAATCATTAGGTTCAAGTAATTGGAGTAAAACAAACAAAATTTATCAATTAAAATAAGATATCAGTAATATTAAATTTAAATATTATAAAACTTCTAGTTATTAAAAGCTTATATTGTGTGTGTATATGCTGCACTGAAATAAGTTAGATTTAGAAATTAAAAACTTTAACGGACATATATTTATGATTGAATTTTTTAATGTAAGTTTTATTATTAAAATTAAAAATATAAATAATTAAAATAAAGAATATAGGTGTGAGTATCCAATAGATTTTTTCTCAATACCAAATCTATTCGCATCATACAACAGATTTCAGTTTAAAATACTAAATTCACTCACAACCCATAAGATAAAGATTATTCACAGCAGATAAGTTTTTACGGACGAATTTGGATTGCTTTGTGGGTTGATGAATAATTTTGCCATTCCTGAATTCAAGGTTCATCGTTTGCAAGGTCCCTCATAAATCAAGCATAATTAACTTTGTGAGTTGATGAATAATTAACTTTCCCACCAGTTATCAAAGTTCACCCTCAAGATAGCCTGAAAGCTACTTCCTTAAATATTTTAGTTCATCTGAGGATTGACAAAAAATGAGCTAAAATAACTAGTGTCTTTTATGCCTTAAAATATTAAATTTGAAAAATCAAAAAGAGTTATTAGGAAAATATAAGGTGCCTTTAGTTTAGTTTTTGTTTTGTAGTTTTTCATTTTCCTAGAATGAAAACTATAAAATTTATTTTTTAGGTCTATTTTTTAACAGTAAATGTATCAACTGAAATATTTTTTTTTCTTTATTAAGCTTTTAACCCTTTATTTCTTCCTTTTTTTTATAATATCAATACAATATTTTACTATTTATTAATAAATTTATGGGTTCTTGTCGGATAAGATTATTTTTGCTCCCACATTTTTGCAATTTTATAGATATTCTTAAATTATTTTTATCTCATTTTTAAAAAGTAAAATTTAAAATAGTCAAATAAAATTTAAAATGTATAAATTATGATACAATAAATGAACATTTTTAGTTCATTTAAGATTAGACTATTAGAAAAATAATTACATTTATCATTATCACTTTAAAACATGATAATTTCTAAACTATTTAAAAATTATTTCAAATAAATAAACAAATAAATTAAAAAAATTACCTAAACATTATTCAAAAAGAATTTTTTTGGACAAAATACTAAATTATTTTCATTGGTTTTTTTTCATAAATTATAATTTAGAAATAAGCTACCAAATGTATCTTCAAATATCAAAACAACCCATGAAAAGCATCATATTTCTTCTGCAAACCAAGTTTAGGAAACACCAATTGAAAAAAAATACCAAATACAACCTAAATTTTGGTACAATTATTTGAATTTAGTTTAGATTATAGAACTGTAAATAATGAAATATAAAAAATTATTTTAATATTCCAAGTAATTTATTTATAATATTATAATAGATTTAACAAAAGATTATTGAAAAATAAGTGTGATTTGATCATTTGATTGTCTCTCTTTAATATATGAAATCTTAGAAGTTCAAGTCCTCTTTTTATAATATATTCCATTTTAACAGATTAATTCAACAAATAGCTTGTTTCGAAAAACAATAGTGGACCGGGCGGCGGGCTTGAAACATTAGCCCAATATAGCAATCACCGTCAACTTCTAAAGCAATATTATCTTGTCATCTCTTCAAAGTTTGCTGAATACAATAAGTAAATAAATTCAGCCCAATATGGCCATCTCTTCTTGGAATATATTCCATTTATTGATGGAAGAACTAAATATATAAACAAATACCCACAGATTTTTTAATTATCATCAAATTGATAGGACATCACTCATAAGCTGACAAATAAAGTAGATCGATCAAACCGCCTTGTTGTATGAATGAAACTGATTGTTCATGAATTAATCAAATGAATTCCTGCCCTCTTGTTTGTTGGATGACAAATTCAATGAGCATTTCCATGTTGCGATGAGAAGATCCACCTACTCCAATAGCACGATTTGCTATCTCCCCAAGCTGCCTTGCTCTCTTTCTCCTCTTCTCTCCTTGTTTGCCTCGATCCATCAGTTTTTCAATAGCTTCTTTCACTCTCTCCCTCTTAATCACTAAACCAGACTTGTCTTCCAAACCCCATGTCACTGCAGCCTCAATTCCAACACTCACTCCAATCCCTAATACTTGCACAGCTAACTTCTCATTATAAAATTGCTCGGCAAACAAAGGGCATGTTACTAACGGCACTCCCGCACTCACTCCTTCTAGAGTTGAATTCCAACCGCAATGTGTCAAGAACCCTCCAATTGCTCGATGAGATAATAGCAACACTTGAGGTGCCCATCCCCGAATTATAAATCCTCTCCCTTTTGTCCTTTCCTCAAATCCTTCTTCTTGGATCCACTTCTCTAAACCTTGTGATCTTTCACCTCCTCTTATTACCCAAATGAACGGCTGACTTGATGCTTCTAAGCCTAACCCAAGTTCTAAAAGTTGCCAAGTAGCAAGGCCACAGATACTCCCAAGACAAGCATAAATCACAGACCCAGGTTCCCATGAGTCAAGCCATTTCAAGCACTGTTCATAATCATCTACCGTTGATCCATTTTCACCTCTGCATCTCTCAGCTTTATCTATGTTCAACTTATTGCAAGCCGAAACCGGGCCAACACACCAAACCTTATCACCTTTGGCATTTTTATATTCTTTGACATATTCTGCTTCCAATTCTTCGAAAGTATTAACCACAATTCCATCTGCTGATTGTTCTGCTGCCCTGATATTATGACGGACTTGGGTCAAGTCCTGTACATGTGAGCCTGCAGGATTGAGAGCTTCTGGTAACTGTGCTTTAATTAATTCAATCCGATGAGGCAAGCCAGGCACCACAAACGACTCAAACTTGGAAACACTTTCATGTACTTTAGAAATCTCGAGCTTGTGTGTACAACAGCAAGCAAGACAACCCATTCCATCGAACAAAATCGTCGGGATCTTAAACTTTATAGCAGAATTAACTGTCCAGGGAAGATTCTTACCGAAGATTATGCAGCTCGGACGGGGCTGTAGCTTGTCAAAGAGTTGCTCAAATGGCCGTTGTAGCATGCTAGCAGCATGAAAAAAGTTCTTGATGAGATCACGTGAAGGAAGTTTGTCCATGTTTTCACATCCTTGAGGCAAACCACACTCAACAGATGGGAATTCAAGTTGGAGAAGCTGAATTGAGAGACCTGATTCAACAGCACGCTTAATTGTGGTATTAAATCTCGTGGTGTTGAGAGGTGTAGTGACAATGGTGACTTTGATGCCATGTTCTGCCAAAAGTCTAGCCATGTCTATCATTGGAATAAGGTGACCCGGAGACATTAAGGGTATCAAAACAAAATGAAGTTGATGGGCAGGTAAAGGTGAAGCCATGTCAAGTCAGTTGCTGGGTTTTGCTGCTTCTATTGTGAGAAACTTCAACTTCGAAATATATCTTGTAGTCACAGTTGGTATCTTATTAACATATCTTAAATTCATGGCTTACTTAGAACACTAATCTGCCTGAATTAGGTATTCAAGATAGTCAATGCTTTATCAATGTTATTAAGAAAATCAGGCACAATTTTTATTTCCTAATATGTTTAGAGACAAGATCCTAATATTTATTTCTTTAAAAGGGAGACAATTTTACTCCAACCCAATTTCATTGGGAGGGAATTTCTATCCTCACGTAATACCATAAGAATATCTATTATGTCTCGAATTAATTTTATCCCCACCCAATTTTCACTAGGAGAGAAATTTAATCCCAGACATTGCTGGGACTCAAACACGTGCACGTGATGGGTTGTGCCAATGAGTTACGAGCCAATTGGCGTTTCTTTTTATAGTATTATTCTTGAAGAAACTCACTCTTGGGAGCTTAATTTGTCGACTGCTTCTTTTATTTAAGATTTGACAAAGGTGTGAAACAAAAGTATTGTTTATGTGTCACTTTTTTGTGAAATTGTAAAATACATAAGAGATATCATATCTACCACACAATAAATAAATCATGCTTTAACATGTATTTATTTATTTTGAAAAATTACCATATAAGTGGTGGTTATATTAAATTTAATTACATATGACATACATGTATTAGTTGGTTACCTCTGATGTATTTTAAAATTCCTTAACTTTTTTTGTTGTTGCTACTAATAATATTATTGTAATATATTATTTGTTATGGAAATTTATTAGATATAATTTTGTTACTAATAATAAAAATATTTTTTATTTAAAAAAATTATTAGATGATGAAAAACATTTTAAATCTCAGTAACTTGCTATTTAATTAGAAGACTATGGCTTATTGGAAGCTGATTCAAGTCCCAAGCAATTGAACATGACATGTTTGGAGTAATTGAATATGACATGTTTGGTTCATGTATATTGAATGTTGATGGTTTTTGGTTCATGTATATTGAATGTTCATAGTTGACCATTTTAACAATATATATTAATTGCTCCCTCCCCAGTTGGAGAAAAGTATCTAAACGGATAGACGATGATACGGTTAATGCCAAACTTACTCATTACGATTAATGAAAAAAAGGAATACCACTTGCTGAATGATAATTTTTTATTATATACAATTTAATTTATGAATATTAAATACTACGTTACATCGAAAGAAAAAAAATTAATGGAATGTTAATTTTTAACACTAAACTAATAGTTAGAACTTAGAAGTGATTTATTGAAGATTCTCATTTATGACTTTTACGTGTTGTGATTTGCGAAATATGCTTATATCCTGAAACTTTCACGCACGAAAGTTGGATGAAATCGAAACCTTCTCAAATTCGAGAGAAGGGGGTCGCTTAGTGGCTAAAGGAGATTTGTTTTGAAAGTCATCATCCGGCCGGTGACAATATGTTAAGAAGTGGTCAGCTTGTTACGAAATGACATTTTGCCCCGAGGAGCATGTTTTAACATCATGATGATGAAAGCATCGTATTTATTTACAAGTATACTCTATATGAAAAAGATTACGTAGTCCATAAACTAACACAATACTTGGAAGGACGTCGTTAATTGCCCAAAATATTTTTCTTCAAATGACCATTTAGCCCATATATTGTTGCTGCTTTATCTCTTATTCTTTCTTTGCTCCTTAATTTGTTCAACGAACAAAAATAGGTGAAGGCAAGACTGAGAATTCTGGCTTGCCAGTACCATATAATATAATGCCCAAGCCAACTAATTTGAGAGATAAAAGGGAAATCTGTAAACTAGAATAAAGACTTCAAAGTAGATACCTCATTTCCCCTGGAAAAGAGAGAAAGCAAAAGCAAAAGCAAATCTGAGTATACTCCTATGTGTTTTTTAAAGTATATTTATTAATTTATTTTATAATAAATAATTTTTTTATTAATAAATTACCTGAGATATTTTAATTATATAATATTTTAAATAAGATCTATTTGATCATATTATACGTATTTATGTGATTACTATATGTATTCATAAAAGATATAGATATAATTTATTTCATTATTAAATAAATTGAGTTTACAGTTGATAAATAGAGGTGGATGCTTAATTAAAGTTTTGTCTATTATAAATGTATTGCATTATTTGTCTTAATCATGTATAAATTTATTGATTTAGTTTTGACTATTGAACTTGATCACATGTGAGATTTAATTAACCTTAAAATGATTTTCACACTTATTAAATCTCGTAGTTATTGATTTTATTACAGTCTCAATCTTGAATTAATTATAGTTTTAATGTTTGTGATTATCATTTCATTTGAGATACTAATGAGCACGACATACATTTGTAGTCAAAATTATCCAGTATCTTAGTAGAAATAATTATGCGAAGTAAGTTTATAGATTAATAATATAAAATTGCACAATACATCTCTTGATGTGTTTTCGATAATTAATCATAAAATTATCTGCGCAGAATATGTCAAAACAATTAGTATGTTTAAAATGATTATTCAGAAAATTCAGCAAGTATCAAAGAATAAAATACAATTAAATTGATTAGACAATTGATATATCAATTTAATTATTATGTATTTCTATTTCAGCCTATCATAGAAATAGAAATTGTGCTTAAGTCCCCATACATTAAAGGCACACACTCTATTAAATTAATTAAAACCCAAATTTATCAAAAATCTCAATAGATCACTTTTAAATGGATTTAACCTTATAAGACAGTCTGCAACACATAATTATTCACATATGAGTCCAACGTTGGATTAAGGGTACAATAATACATTAGATTTCTAAATTTGGATGTGAATCTAGTCTGTTATATTGCTCTTTCTTTGTCAAATGATAAATTTCGCAACTCTACTTTCTTCTTCTTTAGATTTTGTTTGTGCACCTCCATTCTCATGGTGGTATCATGCAATTTTAGCTCTATCATATTATAGTTTCCCTCATGCATATCCTATCTTTGATTCTTCTTAGATTCTATTTAGTACAACTTTTCAAACAGAATTTATTCAAGAGGGAATTTTATTAGTAGAGTTTTTATTTAAAAATAATAATGATTTAGTCATCGATGAGAAATTTTATTAGAAATTAGAAATTGCTTTAATTGAAAAGTTTTTAAAGCTATGATATTAAAAAAAATTATAATATTGTGAAATAAATAATAGTACATTTTACAAAATTCTCTAACCTCTACTATTAAAAGTGCAGAATTTAAACTTTTGGTGGTAGAGGTTGTTGGAGAAAAATTAATTTTTAAATTTTTATAAAAACTTTTAGGATCGTTCTGATACAATATATAAGAATTTATAATCTAGAAATCGTACCTTGAAAATCCGATTTGCCTTTTTTCGCTAAAGTCATTTACGCTCCCATATCACGATCCCTCACCACCACTCCTGTTAGATCACGATCCGCCACCAAATAATCTTCCAGGCTATGACTCAAGTTTGATCTGCACTTGACGTGTATGCGCCTTTATCACCACTAAAGTAACTAGCACGAGAAAATTTTTTTCTCAAATTTAGAGAGAAAAATATTTTTCTCTGATGTGTATATTGCGGCTCTCCTCTATTTTCTTTAGAGAAAATAAGCCTTTTTATATCTCCCTTTAGTGAAAACCCTTGGCTTCAAATAATAAAAATTAAAAATCACGTTACTTACTTTTTCTATAGGGGGCCCACCTTGTAAAATAATATAAGTCACCTTATATACAAGCATATTAAATGAAGCCTCCCACTAAATGATATATTTAGGCTTTTAACCCAAATAGCTAGTTATTTTGCTTATTAATTCAATAGTGATGCTGTCAATTAAATGAGCTAACCCGGGGATCATTTGAGAATATACAATAGTGGCTACAATAATTAGGTTTGTAATTAAACTAGCTCAATTATTTAATTCCAAATCTACTCTACTAAAAGATTGGAACTGACCTCCATAATTGTATGCTCGAATAATAATTCGTCCCAATCCACATTGATTTCTTTACTGTATAATCCTTTGTACCACATCGTTAATTAAATCGATATCTTAACTGTCCAATCGATTTAATTACATCTTATTCCTTGATACGTACTGGTTTTCTCTAATGATCATTTTCAACATAATAAATATGCTGACACACTCTGGCCAGAGAATTCTATGATCAAGGACCGAAAACCCATCAAGAGATGTGTTGTACAAATTCTATATTGTTAATTTATAACTTCAATATTCATAATTGCTCCCACCAAGATACCGGGTAATCTTGACTACAAGTGTGTATCGTACCCATTGGTAATTCAAATGGATTAACAATTACAATCATGAAATTATAACTAACTCAAGATTAAGATTACAGTAAAATCAATGCCTGTGAGATTTAATAAGTCTGACAGTCATTTCAAGGTTAATTAAATCTCATATGTGATCCAACTCAATTTAGTCAAACTACATCAGTAAATTCATACATGATTAAGACAAATCATTCAATGAATTTACTACAGTCTAAATATAAATAGAGCGCCTAACTCTATTTATCAACTGCGAACTTAATTTACTTAATCATAAGATGTATTTATGTCTTTTGTGAATCCATATGATGATCACATAAATACATATAATATGATTAAACAGACCTTTTTTAATATATTTATGCAATTGAAAATGATTGACACTAAAAAATGTACATTTAATAAGGATAAAATTATTAGTTTTTCACTTATTGTGCCGATTAATGCGCTCATCATTTCTAAATTATTTTTATACTCCCCAAATATATTTTATGTTAAATTAATTCACAATTTATTAATTTTTATCTTTTAAATATTTTTCAAGAATAAAGATAGAATTGGGGTTAAAAGCGGGAACAAATAAGGACAGCTGAAGCAATTTAGAATTCATAAATTGAGGAGATGTTATTAAAAATAAAATAAAAAAAGAAAAAAAGGGATTGACAAGCATGTTGGTGATGGCCAGGAGGCCATCACGCCTCCTGACCATCACACAATTCAACATGTATATATAATATAAAAATAAAATAACATATTAATATTAATAAAAGAAAAGAAAAGAAGATAATTCCCTTGCCTATAAAAGGCAAGGGGATGCAAGCAAATAGAAGGAAGAAAGGAGGGATCCGAGTTTTGAGACAGAGTGATAGCCAAGGGTGTAGCTGAAGAATTTCTTTCTTTTTGTTTCTTTTCTTTTTGTCTGTATCAAATTTCTTTGTAATTTCATTTCAAAAAGTTTATCAAATAAAAAGAGTGTTGTGTTTTTTTTTTCAATATGGGTGGTTAATTTTATTAAGCTGAGGTGAGGGTGAAACTCATTGTTTCAAACTATTAAATTTATTATTTTTTCAAATGAGTTTTTAAGTTTATTTTATTCTTTTTTAGTTATTTTTATGTCATGCTAATTTATAAAATTTCTTTGGATTTGTATGGTATTTTGACATAATGTCGACACATTAATATAGTGTGACACATTAGGTACTTTATTTCATATTTATCCACCCACATAGAATTAAATGATATAATAATTAACTGGTAAAAGTGAGGCAAAATATAAATGAGAGAGTATTAAAATTATAGTTTGAATACTAAGAGTGGATCCCGTAACCTTAGCATATCTTTTTTATTTTAAATAATTTATTTTCCCCACAATTAATTTTGTTTGTTTAACAAATTGACAACTAGATTTTAAAATTCCCTGTGGTTCGACCCCGGATTCACCGGGTTATATTATAACTAGACACTCTTATACTTGAGAGTAATACACATTTGAGCCGTACCAAATTTTTGGCGCCGTTGCCGAAGAGTTTTCTAAATTTTGTGTTAGTTTGTCTTTACTTATTTTTATTTTATTTTAATTTATTTTTGTCATTATTATCTTTCTGTGATCCTATTTTATTCTCTTTTTATAAAACTTCAGTTAGCACCCCTCCTCTTTTCAAACTTTAACATTATCCATAACATTTGTGAGAAACTTCATTTTCGCCCACAAACCTTTGCAAATCAGTCCCCAAATCGAATTTATTTCTTAATATTTCTACAATTTACTTTCGTATTTATTTTAAATGGTTAGTTCTACCGCCTAGCATTTTAATTTCAGTTTATTTATTCTTGTACATTAATTTATTTAATATATGTTTTATTATATGGCTAGTTTTAAAATACCGCCTAAACAGTTCTTTTAATTTCTTTGTTTATGGCTGGTTTCACCGCCTAATTTATTTATTTTTCAGTTTGTTTATTTTTATTCCATATTTTTGCTTTTTAATTTTTAGTTTATTTTTATTTTCTGCAATTTTCATTTAACGTTTTATGCATCACTGGTTTAGCACACATCATTAGCATTGCATGCGTCGTTGGTCTAGTACAAATAGTGGCAGATTAATTAGAATATCATCTTCACTACCCTTAGATATGGCTGACATAGGAGCTGCAAATATTTCGAAGCACGAAAATGACTAAGCCTTGCAAAATCTTCATGAACAGCCTAGGACCCTTAGAGACTTCATGCATCCTACTAGAACAGGCTCACCATCATGCATAGTTTTCCCTCCTGATGCATCACGTTTTGATTTCAAACCTGGTATCATTCAACTTCTTCCTACTTTTCATGGTTTTGAGTATGAAAATCCATATTTGTATTTAAGGGAATTTAAGGAAGTCTGTAACACATGTACTGATCAAAATTATAGCATGAATATAATCAGGCTTAAGTTTTTTCCTTTCTCACTAAAGGATAAATCTAAAACTTGGCTACAAAATCTTAGGTCAGGATCCATCAGAACTTGGGATGAAATGCAAACACAATTTTTGAAAACATTCTTCCCACCCCACAGAACAAATTCTTTCAAAAGACAAATCACCACATTCACTCAGAAACCAGGAGAAACCCTCTACCAATGTTAGGATAGGTTTAAAGAACTACTTAACATTTGCCCACACTATGATTTTGAAATATGGAGATTAATGTCTTATTTCTACAAGGGATTAACATCCCAAGGTAGACAAGTCGTTGAAATAATGTGTAATGGTGAGTTTAGAGATAAAAGTCCTAAAGATGCATTAAATTATCTTGACTATATAGCAGAGAATGCACAACACTGAGATACAATTGGTTCTTATGAGTCATCAAGTAAACCCCAATCATCTCCATCTAGTGGAGGCATGCATACCGTTAGCAAAGACTATGATTTTCAAGCCAAATTTGCATCATTAGTTAGAAAAGTCGAAGCATTATAGTTGAAAAAGAATGATCATGTAAAGTTTGTTCAAAATATTTCATGTTATGTTTGCGATTCTACTGACCATTCTACGCAGGACTATCCAACTTTGCCAGCTCTGAGAGAAAGTTTACATGAACAAGTAAATGTCATTGACAATTTCAAAAGGCCAAATCCAAATCCATACTCCCAAACTTACAACTATGGTTGGAGAAACCACCCAAATTTCAGTTGGAGAAATGACAATCAAGCACAACCTTCACAACCAGTTCCTCCACGTCAAAATTTCTAAAACTTCTAGAGTTACTCACCATATGTCCCACCACCAAGAAAAACTCTAAAAGACACATTGCATTCGTTTATTGAAAAATAAGAGTCGATCAATAACCAAACGATGTAAATCTTAACCAATTTGACAGAAACTATCTCCAAACTTACATCTGCTCTGAACTAACCACAAGAGTCAACAACATCCTCAAATGGGAAATTCAGGAAACCAAAATATGAGTCAAGTCAAATCGGTTATAACCCTTCGTGGTGGTAAAGTGGTCGAAAAACACATTATGGACCCTCGTGAAACTAGTAAAGATTCAATTTCAGAAAATAGGGAATAGTCTGTCAAACCTTTAACCCATGAAGAAATAACCAACTCTCCTCTAGTACCCCCATTTCCTCAAGCACTAATCAAGTCAAAGAAATCAAACCACAGTCCAGAAATTTATGAAGTTTTTAAAAAAGTGAAGGTCAACATTCCTTTATTGGACGCCATTAAACAAACACCTTTTTATGGTACATTTCTGAATGATCTGTGCACGGTGAAAAGAAAACACAAAGAAATCAAACCACAATCCAGAAATTTATGAAGTTTTTAAACAAGTGAAGGTCAACATTCTTTTATTGGACGCCATTAAATAAATACCTTTTTATAGTAAATTTCTGAATGATTTGTGCACGGTGAAAAGAAAACACAAAGTGCACTTTTCTTGCAGAACATGTAAGTTCCATTCTCTCAATCAATAGTGCTTTGAAATACAAGGATTTTGGTTGTCCAACTATTTCTTGCACTATTGGGGATTATAAAATTAGACATGCTTTACTTGATCTTAGTGCTAGTGTTAATTTGATTCCTTACTCAGTGTACCAATAACTCAATCTAGGTGAGTTAAAACCAATTTCTACCACTCTTTTACTTGCTGATAGATCGATTAAGGTTCCAAAAGGAATAATTGAAGATGTTTTAGTCCGAGTCGATAAATTCATATATCTTGTGGATTTTATTGTTTTGGAAACGGAACCAATTGCTAATGAATGCAAACAAATTCCTATCATATTGGGTCGACCATTTTTAGCTACTGCTAATGCTTTGATTAACTGCAGGAATGGATTAATGAATTTATTTTTAGGCAACATGACATTGGAACTTAATGTGTTCAACATGTGTAAACAATCTCACCACCAAGAAGATGATGATAATGAGAATGAGGAGATTGATCTCATCGAGCCAATCATGGAGGAACACATTCAGGATGAGAATTTTACAAATTCTGCAGAAATTTATTTTGCTGGTTCTTTTGAATCAAGTAAGGAATTAGATTGTGATACTGCTAACATATGCCCTACACTTGATTCTATGCAGGTACCTACATATGACAATGACCAATCAAACTTTGAAGATACGGTACAACTTGAAGAACCAAACGAAGAGGAAGCACCAGAGCTCGAATTAAAGCCCTTACCAGAAGACTTGAAGAACCAACCTCAGTTGTAAAATAAGGAGAATAACTTGTACCACAATAGCTACCGCTGGAACACTCTCACTACACATCGATGGTGTGGAACTAGAGCACATTGCACTATATGCATCATAAAGCTCATTAAACAAATCTTTCACTGCTTTGGTCATTTCTTCAACTTTCCAACCATCATTGGCAAAAATGATCTCAAAAATATGTTTGACAAAATCCATTTTAGCTCGTGGATCAAGAATAGAGGCAACAATTAACATTTTATTTATTTTCCCTGAAGACTCCCAAAATTTATCAAAATTTTCCCTCATTTGATAAGCCATAGCCACCACCCAAGGATCTTTACTTTCCTCTAATGCAGTTAATGAGCTCTCAATTAAGCCAATGGTATCACAACAAAGATTAGAAGTCACACTCAAAGAAGCAGAAAATAACAAAGTGGCATCATAAAATACCTTAAAAAACTTCACAATTCGCCCTGCACTCTCCCAATCCTCAGGTCCAGGTGGGCCCACCCTCTTAGCATTATTTTCTTTCTCGAGAAAGTATGCCTCTTATGGTTTATCCACCTCTGCCATTCTATTAAATGCTGCTTGAAACTTCAACGCAGTCATCAACATTAAATAGGTGGAATTCCATCTAGTAGGACAATCCAAAACAACCGTTCCATTTGGACATTTCACTTGTTGAGCACACTGTTTAAATGCCTGTAGCCTCGTAGTGGAGGATCTCACATACTTCACAGCATTCCGGATGGCGGCAACACTAGCATGCAATTCATTCAACCCCGAAACAACAATCAAGTTCAAAATATGTGCACAACAACGCACATGCATATACTGACCCGCCAATACAATTGCATCATCATTCCTCCAAGCAAGCAATTGCATAGTCACATAATTAACAGCAACATCATTTGTACTGGCATTATCAACAGTTATTGCAAACAACCTCTCTATCCCCCAATCTTGTAAACAAGCTATAATCTTTTTACCGATCGTTTTCCCTCTATGATCTTCAATCACACTGAAACTAATAATCCTTCTGTTCAAACACCAATCACTATCAATAAAATGAGCTGTGATCACCATGTAACTCATGTTTTGAACAGAAGTCCATAAATCAGTGGTAAGAGACACTCGCTGTTTGTTGTTGCAAATCAAACTCTTCAACATTGTCTTTTCTTCCAAAAATAAATCCATAACATCCCTACCAATAGTTCTCTGAGATGGCATAACAAACTGCGGAATGGCTACACTACAGAAATGCCTGAACCCTTTGTTATCCACAAAACTAAGTGGCAACTCTCCCATAATGATCATTTTGGTGACTGCCCTTCTACAAGCGTCTTGACTCCACCCTTTAGCCAAAACCATATTACTTGCATTTCCTTCCCCACCCTCAGTTGTCAAGTTTTGTTGACTTCCCTCTTGTTGTTCCCGGAATGTCTTGTATGCAAGGCAAGTCAGTATATGATTTCTCATATTTGTAATCCCATCACGCCTTGAATGACATTGATATTGTCTACCACAATAGTTGCACTTGCATTTGTTTGGATTGTCCTCAAGCAAAGTAAAATGATTCCACGTCGCAGATCTTTTCTTCATCGCTGGTCTTTTCCGCTTTGCCTTTTGAGTTCCTTCCATTTGAACACTTTGATTGTCATCATCACTTATTGAATTCGATCTTGAGTGTCCAGACATCTAAACATACAAATAAATAATTATTAATCATTAATTCATAAATTAAAACACAAAAAGACTATTAAAAAAATCTACTTAATAGTTAGTATTACAAATTGATTCAAATAATTGTTAATTTAATTTTATGAAACTTTTTGAAATCGATATTTCCAATTTTCCACCATAATGTTTATATATGATCAAGAATTCAACATGCATATTCCATAAAAGAAAACCAAGAAATTAATGTAATTATTTAATTTATAATATCTAATTATCCATTGGCCAAAATAATATAATATTAATTCATATCCGTATCTTAAATTCTTAATTCTTATTATGCCCACATTATATGTACTTAACCACTTAATATTTACTTATTGGTTAATGGTTATCATGCAATTAATTAAATTGATTAATTATTTGTTGAAGTTGAAACTTAAAACTACTGCAATTAAATTGGTTAATTTTTTGTTGAAGTTGAAACTATTGTACAAATACACATATCATATGACATATATAATTATAATTTATATTGTAACATAATATTTAATTTTAATTTTTAATCTAACATTACTATTCATACAAAAAATCAATTATTAATTAATAACAGAAAATTAATGCCAGATTATTTTCATTTTATTGATAAAATTTAACAATATATAATTATATATAATTAACATACAAAGTTACAATTAACATTTCTCATATAACATATAACAAATAAAAATTATAATTAATCATTAATGCATATATAATTATATAATATATACCATCTCTTAAATAACTTTAAAAGCCGGATTTGCTGTCTTGTTGATTCGGGCTTTAAGCCTTCAAGTTCCAATTCCAAACTTCCAAGTTTTCCAACTTCCAATTCCAAAACAGAGAGTGAAGAGAGTCAGAAACCTTTTGAGACTAGAGGCTGGATCCATGACCCGTGAGGCATGACCGTGAATGGGTGTGGTGGCCAGATGTCAACACTCAACAGCTGTGACCCGTAGATGCCAATGGTGGAGACTCAAGTGGATCGGAGGCAGCTTTTTGGGTGGATCTTCAATCGGACTGAGTTATGGTGGAGTGGAGGATTCAAGGCATGGATCTGGCGCTTGGTTGCAACAGATCTATAGATCGGGTCACGATCTTTACGAATCAGCTTCGGCTTCGGTTGGGGTCATTCTCGGAACTGGTTGCTGGCTGCGTGTGGTGGTCAGTTGAAGCTAGCTTCGTGAATTGTGCATGTGTGTTTGCTACGTGTGGTGAGTGACGAAGGCCGTGACTCCGTGAGGCGTGAATGAGTGTGGGACTGTGGGTTGGCTACTGCCTGTTTGTGCTTGACGGCTGCTGGTTTCAGTGATTTGTGTGTGACAGTGAGGGTTTGTGACTGTGAGTTGTTACTTGCTACTTTGCTTCGCTTGTATTGTTTTCTTGGTGAATTACTGAATTGTTTTGTAACTTTTGTTGCGGTGAATAGTTTGAAGTGAATTCCTGAATTGTTTTGTTGTGGTGAATACTTTGTGAAATGTGAATTACTGAATTGAATTGTGAATTACTGTAAATCCGTGAGTTTGTACTCTGCACTGTGATTTGTATTATGTTTCTGTGAGAGTATGAGTTACTGATTCAGTGCCTGCATTCGTGTGAGATGTGAGTGTGTCATGTGTGTGTCTGTGTGATACTATAAGTGTAAATCGGTAATTTTTGCCCAAGTTTTTTTTTATCTCAACCCGGTCGGGTTTTCGGATCGGATCGGGTGAAACCAGATCCGATCATGATCCGATCGGGTTGAGACAATTTCACCCGATCGGGTTTTGTTGACCACCCGATCCGATCCGATCCGAACCCGAATTTTTTCGGATCGGGTCGGATCGGATAATTTGCCCACCCCTAATTACAAACGTATGTCTTTGTTGTTTTACAAGCTTAATGGATTCAATGAGCCTACATTAAAGCATGTTTTTCTGGCTTTTCTTCCCGATGAACTACAACCAGATATCCAAAGGCAACTTACAGCATCAAATCTTAGCCTTGACAACATTTCTCTTAGAAAAATCATCCAACTTGCCAAAACTTGCCTTGACAAACTCTGTGAGCAGAAGTAGTTTTTCAAAGAACTATTGAAAGACAAAGAACCATTCAGGAGTGCCTGCAAAAGGCCCTACTTGCAAATCAAATGTAAAAAGAAAAAGGATTGTGATTGCGGTCCTAAAAAGAAAAAGCATTTTCAGAAATACAGATATCCCGAATTTCCATCAAAGCCTCGCAGGTCCAAAAAACCTTACAGATTCTTCCGAAAGCAATCATCTTCTTCCAGGGAATTCCAACGGAAAAAATCAAGCAAATATTTTATCTGCAAGAAAAAAGGCCACTATGCCAAAGACTGTCCCAACAAAAGAGAAAGATCCATCCGGTTAGTCGAGCATCTTCAAGCTACTACCGACTACTCTCTAGCCAAAGATGAACTAGAATTTTGTTTCTTTGAACAAGATGAACCCAATGATGAAACTGTGTTCGCACTGCAAAACTCTTCTGATGATTCAGACAGTGATTAGTCCCAAGTTATTTTCCACCAACAGTTAATGTCCCTTGATACTATTGTTCATATTCCTTCCATCAAACTCCACATTTTGCCCTCAAAATTCCAACGGCCCATTCCAGTAATTGGTCTCATCGACACTGGCGCCCAACGCAACATGTTAAATCCCAATATTCTTCCACCTGAATACTGGACAAAATACGAAGAAAATTTCAGAGCTGTTAATGGCAAATTTTTCACTACTTCTTTGATTACCAACAAACCCATTGGTATTCAAATCTTTATCAATTGTGTCATCTGGACCAAGGTCATTGGTTCCACTCTTCCTAATAAGGATATCTTGTTAGGTTTTGACATCCTTCACCAAATCAAACACCTCCACATCATTCCCACTGGAATCCAAGTCAAATCCATGTTTAAACCATTCACAAACATTCTGAAACTTTATAATTTGTCTGAAACTCCTCCGTCTTACTAGCATATTTCAGCCAAACTTTTGAGTTTCTGCCCAGAGTCCCATTCTGAGTTTACCCATCCAAACCCATTGTGGCAAAATAAGTCTTTCTTCATTACATTACCTTTCAAACTAAATGAAGACATTAACCCGACCAAAGCTACTCACCCAGGAGTGAGTCCTTCTGACTTACTCCTAGCCCAACAGGAATGTTCCCAACTGTTAGCCCTAGGTCTCATTGAGCCCACAAGTTCTCCATGGGCTTGCCAAGCCTTTTATGTTGAAAAGCATTATGAAATTGTTCGAGGAAAGAAACGCTTAGTCATTGATTATCAACCACTCAATATGTTTTTGCAAGATGACAAGTTTCATTTACCCCGACGACAAAGCATGTTTACTTTTCTCAAAGATCCCAAATCTTTTCAAAATTTGATTTAAAATCAGGTTTTTGGCAATTAGGCATCGAACCCTTTGAGCGTTACAAAACTGCATTTTGCATCCCAAATGCCCATTTTCAATGGACCGTCCTACCCTTTGGCCTCAAGACTGCTCCATCCATTTTCTAAAAGTCCATGGTCCAAATCTTCCAACCCATTCTGCATCATGCATTGATTTACATCGATGACATTTTACTTTTTTTAGGTTCCCATGATGCACATCACCAGCTGTTAACCGAATTCTATGATATTGTCCAAAGTCATGGAATTATGTTGTCCGCCAAGAAAAGTACCATCGCCAAAGATAACATTGAATTCCTTGGTATGATCATAAAAGATGGCCATTACTAGCCCAACAGGAATGTTCCCAACTGTTAGCCCTAGGTCTCATTGAGCCCACAAGTTCTCCATGGGCTTGCCAAGTCTGTTATGTTGAAAAGCATTATGAAATTGTTCGAGGAAAGAAACGCTTAGTCATTGATTATCAACCACTCAATATGTTTTTGCAAGATGACAAGTTTCATTTACCCCGACGACAAAGCATGTTTACTTTTCTCAAAGATCCCAAATCTTTTCAAAATTTGATTTAAAATCAGGTTTTTGGCAATTAGGCAT